>JASPKZ010003825.1:867500-1330608 GCA_030220185.1 Diploptera punctata | reverse complement strand
TTAAACAGAAATTCATTTATGTTGAGGAAGACTGATATATCAGGTGGCTACTTATTGACGTATTTTAACAAAGTAACAAATGACATCCCGAAGAGATAGAAACATGTTTTTGAAAAGGCCTACAGGGTTCAATTACTTGATGAAGTTTTTTACACAGAAAATTCATTTTATGGTTGGAGGAAGACTGATATATCAGGTTACTTATTCAATATTTTAAAAAAGTAACAAATGACTGCCGAAGATGGAACATTGTTTTTGAAAGGGCCCTACTGGGTTTTCAGCTACTTGATGAAGTTTTAAACAGGAATATTTTTTTTATGTTGAGGGACGACTGATATATCAGGTACTTATTTCATTATTTAACAAAAGTAACAAATGACATGCCGAAGATAGAACATGTTTTTTGAAAGGCCTACAGGTTTTCAACTACTTGATGAAGTTTTTAAACAGAAATTCATTTTATGTTGAGGACGACTGATATATCAGGTACTTATTTCATTATTTTAACAAAGTAACAAATGACATGCCGAAGATAGAACATGTTTTTGAAAGGCCTACAGGGTTTCAACTACTTGATGAAGTTTTTTAAACAGAAATTCATTTTATGTTGAGGACGACTGATATATCAGGTACTTATTTCATTATTTTAACAAATGACACAAATGACATGCCGAAGATAGGAACATGTTTTTTGAAAGGCCTACAGGGTTTTTCAACTACTTGATGAAGTTTTTAAACAGAAATTCATTTTATTGTTGAGGACGACTGATATATCAGGTACTTATTTCATTATTTTAACAAAGTAACAAATGACATGCCGAAGATAGAACATGTTTTTGAAAGGCCTACAGGGTTTCAACTACTTGATGAAGTTTTTTAAAACAGAAATTCATTTATGTTGAGGACGACTGATATATCAGGTACTTATTTCATTTATTTAACAAAGAACAAATGACATGCCGAAGATAGAACATGTTTTTGAAAGGCCTACAGGGTTTCAACTACTTGATGAAGTTTTTTTTGTAAACAGAAATTCATTTATGTTGAGGACGACTGATCTATCAGGGTACTTATTTCATTATTTTACAAAGTAACAAATGACATGCCGAAGATAGAACATGTTTTGAAAGGCCTACAGGGTTTCAACTACTTGATGAAGTTTTTAAACAGAAATTCATTTTATGTTGAGGGCGACTGATAATCAGGTACTTATTTCATTATTTTAACAAAGTAACAAATGACATGCCGAAGATAGAACATGTTTTGAAAGGCCTACAGGGTTTTCAACTACTTGATGAAGTTTTAAAACAGAAATTCATTTTATGTTGAGGACGACTGATATATCAGGTTACTTATTTCATTATTTTAAACCAAAGTAACAAATGACATGCCGAAGATAGAACTGTTTTTGAAAGGCCTACAGGGTTTCAACTACTTGATGAAGTTTTTAAACAGAAATTCATTTTATGTTGAGGACGACTGATATATCAGGTACTTATTTCATTATTTTAACAAAGAGGTAACAAATGACATGCCGAAGATAGAACATGTTTTTGAAAGGCCTACAGGTTTTCAACTACTTGATGAAGTTTTAAACAGAAATTCATTTTATGTTGAGGACGACTGATATATCAGGTACTTATTTCATTTTTTAACAAAAGTAACAAATGACATGCCGAAGATAGAACATGTTTTTGAAAGGCCTACTGGGTTTCAACTACTTGATGAAGTTTTTTAACAGAAATTCATTTTATGTTGAGGACGACTGATATATCAGGTACTTATTTCATTATTTTAACAAAGTAACAAATGACATGCCGAAAGATAGAAACATGTTTTGAAAGGCCTACAGGGTTTCAACTACTTGATGAAGTTTTTTAAACAGACAATTCATTTTATGTTAGGAGACGACTGATATATCAGGTAACTTATTTCATTATTTTAACAAAGTACCAAATGACATGCCGAAGATAGAAACATGTTTTTGAAAGGCCTACAGGGTTTCAACTACTTGATGAGTTTTTAAACAGAAATTCATTTTATGTTGAGGACGACTGATATATCAGGTACTATTTCATTATTTTAACAAAGTAACAAATGACATGCCGAAGATTAGAACATGTTTTGAAAGGCCTACAGGGTTTCAACTACTTGATGAAGTTTTTAAACAGAAATTCATTTTATGTTGAGGACGACTGATATATCAGGTACTTATTTCATTATTTTAACAAAGTAACAAATGACATGCCGAAGATAGAACATGTTTTGAAAGGCCTACAGGGTTTCAACTACTTGATGAAGTTTTTAAACAGAAATTCATTTTATGTTGAAGGACGACTGATATATCAGGGGTACTTATTTCATTATTTTAAAAAGTAACAAATGACATGCGAAGATAGAACATGTTTTTGAAAGGCCTACAGGGTTTCAACTACTTGATGAAGTTTTTTAAACAGAAATTCATTTATTTTGAGGACGACTGATATATCAGGTACTTATTTCATTATTTTAACAAAGTAACAATGACATGCCGAAGATAGAACATGTTTTTGAAAGGCCTACAGGGTTTCAACTACTTGATGAAGTTTTTAAACAGAAATTCATTTTATGTTGAGGACGACTGATATATCAGGTACTTATTTCATTATTTTAACAAAGTAACAAATGACATGCCGAAGATAGAACATGTTTTTGAAAGGCCTACAGGGTTTCAACTACTTGATGAAGTTTTTAAACAGAAATTCATTTTATGTTGAGGACGACTGATATATCAGGTACTTATTTCATTATTTTAACAAAGTAACAAATGACATGCCGAAGATAGAACATGTTTTTGAAAGGCCTACAGGGTTTCAACTACTGATGAAGTTTTTAAACAGAAATTCATTTTTGTGTGAGGACGACTGATATATCAGGTACTTATTTCATTATTTTAACAAAGTAACAAATGACATGCCGAAGATAGAACATGTTTTTGAAAGGCCTACAGGGTTTCAACTACTTGATGAAGTTTTTAAACAGAAATTCATTTTATGTTGAGGACGACTGATATATCAGGTACTTATTTCAATATTTTAACAAAGTAACAAATGACATGCCGAAGATAGAACATGTTTTTGAAAGGCCTACAGGGTTTCAACTACTTGATGAAGTTTTTAAACAGAAATTCATTTTATGTTGAGGACGACTGATATATCAGGTACTTATTTCATTATTTTAACAAAGTAACAAATGACATGCCGAAGATAGAACATGTTTTTGAAAGGCCTACAGGGTTTCAACTACTTGATGAAGTTTTTAAACAGAAATTCATTTTATGTTGAGGACGACTGATATATCAGGTACTTATTTCATTATTTTAACAAAGTAACAAATGACATGCCGAAGATAGAACATGTTTTTGAAAGGCCTACAGGGTTTCAACTACTTGATGAAGTTTTTAAACAGAAATTCATTTTATGTTGAGGACGACTGATATATCAGGTACTTATTTCATTATTTTAACAAAGTAACAAATGACATGCCGAAGATAGAACATGTTTTGAAAGGCCTACAGGGTTTCACACTACTTGATGAAGTTTTTAAACAGAAATTCATTTTATGTTGAGGACGACTGATATATCAGGTACTTATTTCACATATTTTAACAAAGTAACAAATGACATGCCGAAAGATAGAAACATGTTTTTGAAAGGCCTACAGGTTTCAACTACTTGATGAAGTTTTTAAACAGAAATTCATTTTATGTTGAGGACGACTGATATATCAGGTACTTATTTCATTATTTTAACAAAGTAACAAATGACATGCCGAAGATAGAACATGTTTTTGAAAGGCCTACAGGGTTTCAACTACTTGATGAAGTTTTTAAACAGAAATTCATTTTATGTTGAGGACGACTGATATATCAGGTACTTATTTCATTATTTTAACAAAGTAACAAATGACATGCCGAAGATAGAACATGTTTTTGAAAGGCCTACAGGGTTTCAACTACTTGATGAAGTTTTTAAACAGAAATTCATTTTATGTTGAGGACGACTGATATATCAGGTACTTATTTCATTATTTTAACAAAGTAACAAATGACATGCCGAAGATAGAACATGTTTTTGAAAGGCCTACAGGGTTTCAACTACTTGATGAAGTTTTTAAACAGAAATTCATTTTATGTTGAGGACGACTGATATATCAGGTACTTATTTCATTATTTTAACAAAGTAACAAATGACATGCCGAAGATAGAACATGTTTTTGAAAGGCCTACAGGGTTTCAACTACTTGATGAAGTTTTTAAACAGAAATTCATTTTATTTGAGGACGACTGATATATCAGGTACTATTTCATTATTTTAACAAAGTAACAAATGACATGCCGAAGATAGAACATGTTTTTGAAAGGCCTACAGGGTTTCAACTACTTGATGAAGTTTTTAAACAGAAATTCATTTTATGTTGAGGACGACTGATATATCAGGTACTTATTTCATTATTTTAACAAAGTAACAAATGACATGCCGAAGATAGAACATGTTTTTGAAAGGCCTACTGGTTTCAACTACTTGATGAAGTTTTTAAAACAGAAATTCATTTTATGTTGAGGACGACTGATATATCAGGTACTTATTTCATTATTTTAACAAAGTAACAAATGACATGCCGAAGATGGAACATGTTTTGAAAGGCCTACAGGGTTTCAACTACTTGATGAAGTTTTTAAACAGAAATTCATTTTATGTTGAGGACGACTGATATATCAGGTACTTATTTCATTATTTTAACAAAGTAACAAATGACATGCCGAAGATAGAACATGTTTTTGAAAGGCCTACAGGGTTTCAACTACTTGATGAAGTTTTTAAACAGAAATTCATTTTATGTTGAGGACGACTGATATATCAGGTACTTATTTCATTATTTTAACAAAGTAACAAATGACATGCCGAAGATGGAACATGTTTTGAAAGGCCTACAGGGTTTCAACTACTTGATGAAGTTTTTAAACAGAAATTCATTTTATGTTGAGGACGACTGATATATCAGGTACTTATTTCAATATTTTAACAAAGTAACAAATGACATGCCGAAGATGGAACATGTTTTGAAAGGCCTACAGGGTTTCAACTACTTGATGAAGTTTTTAAACAGAAATTCATTTAAGTTGAGGACGACTGATATATCAGAAACTCTGTTTAATATTTTAACATTTTCGTAATCTTAATTGCATTTCACATTGCATTTTAGAAGTATTGATTTTAGAATTAATGCAAGGAACAGCCTTTTAACTCTTTTCTTTATTCTTATATTATTCACTCTCTCTCTCTCTCTCTCACACACACACACACACACACACACACACACATCTAGACCCTGATGGAATGTGGACAATTCTCTTTAGAGAATAATCCGCTTCTAATTCAGAGCTCCTTACTCAGTAGCCGTGGAATCTGACCATAATGTAATCGGTGGTTAAAGTTCTTGACAATGGAACAAGTGGCCACGGATTCGATTTCCTTACTTACAAATTCAGATTTTCCTCTGAAGAGAATTGTTCACACTCCATAAAGTAGTGGGTGTGTATAAAAGTTTGTATGTAAGCGTATAAACGTGAATGGGGGTGTAAAGAATGAATGGTAAGAAAGATAATGAAGCAGAAAAACAAAGGAAAGCTGCATTATGCAATTACAAAAATGGCTTAACTTCGTTTCCTAATGGCCAAATTGCAAATGTTGTAGCATTATGCATATATCATTGTATAGTTAGTGATTTTTCAGTGATAAGTTGAATTCATCGTACAGAACATAAATTAATTTGCCGCCACTAAATTACTAAATATGAAGAAACAAATACTTATGCACACCGTACTTTATAATCACGATAATTATATCATACGTTAGGGCACACAGGTTCAAAAATGTCCTTAACTTCATAATTTATTTCTGACAATTGAACATGTAATAAAAATTATAATTATTTTATTTTCCTTTGAGTGCCAGTATTTACATTATCATTATTTAAATTGAAAAAAAAACGAATATCTTAACTTCCACACGATGAAAACATTAACTGCATAACAACTATATTCAGCAGTTTGTAAATAATCATCTAGGAAGCTTTACTTACATAATTTTATTTGATATTTTAATTTTATTATATTCCATGTTCTTGTTAGTATTACCTAATATTAGTTGACATCATAATTGTATATTGTTTAGTCTATATTTTAACAATATCTTAAAATTTAATAGATATGTAATTTTTGTATAATTTTACTATTCGCTGGTTGAGTGGAATCCTTATGGCTTTAACTCTGCCAGCTAAAATAAAACTTCATTATTATTATTATTATTATTATTATTATTATTATTATTATTATTATTATTATTTATAATGGAAATGGACAGCTAATGACAAATGAGGGAAATTTTGAGGAAGTGGCTGAATTCAAATACCTAAGAACAATAATCACAAATAGGAATGAGATGCACAAAGAAATTAAACATAGGCTCAATTCTGGAAATGCGTGCTATTATGCATTGCAGAGTTGTCCCAACTCCTTTCAAAAAACGTTAAGCTGAAAATATATAAAAATATTATTCTACCAGTTATATTATATGGGTGCGAAACATGGACTCTTACTTTAAGGGAGGAAAGGAGATTACGAGTATTTGAGAATAAAGTTCTTAGGAAAATTTTTGGACCAAAGAGAGATGAACAGACAGGTGAATGGAGAAGACTACATAACAATGAACTACATGGTTTTTATAGGAAGCCAGATATAATAAGAACAATTAAGTCTCATGGACTGCGATGGGCAGGACATGTTGCACGTATGGGGAATGAAAGACGTGCATGGAAACTTCTTGTAGGAAAGCCAGAAGGAAAACGCCCAGTTGGTAGACCAAGAATGAGGTGGGAGAACAACATTAACTATGATTTGAGGGAAGTAGAATATACAGGGAATGATTGGAAAGTATTGGCTCAGGATAGGGATGTATGGAGAGCTTATGCCCGCGCGGCCATGAACCTACGGGTTCGATAGTGCCAGTGAGTAAGTAAGTAAGTAAGTAAGTATTATTATTAGCATTATTATTATATTATTATTATTATTATTATTATTATTATTATTATTATTATTATTATTATTATTATTATTATATTAAATGTAACGTATATATTTCTAATTAAGGTGTGATCTAGACCAATCTAAATAACACTAATAAATCAATACCAGTATTGCTGCTAGCTAGTACAAAATTTTCATCATTTTAATATATGAGAAACAAAGTTAGGGAAAAAGTATTATTGATAAATTTCTAATACAAGTTTAAAATAATATTCTGTTGCATTAGTAATAATAATAAATAATAAATAAATAATAAAAATACATAAATTATACTAATAATAAAAGTAATGAAAATAATAATGTACTATTATAAATAATAATGTCAATTATAAATGTTAACATAAACACGATATTTTGTTAGAAGTATCATATGTGATTTGATTGAGGGTCTTTCCACTTTTCAGCGGTTGCCCTTTTACCAGCCGGCTGCTGGCCCTTCACATCCACATGTGTCAATCACAGAGGTAGATGATCAACAGCCAGTGTAGGGGTGACATGTGGTTAGCATGTCGAGTCCCCCAGCCGTTATAGCTGGTTCCTCAACTTGGAGCCGCTACTTATTGTAGCTACCCAATTGCCTCACGATGCTGGGTGGGCACCGGTCCCATACTGGCCGAAATACCATAAGAAAATTTCTTCTCCCATGGAGACTCGAACCAGCGCAAGTCCCGTAGCTCTGTGCCAAGGCGTCCTACCTTAACCGCTCGGCTACGGCGCAGTATCATATGTAAGAACATTAATATAGCCTACCGTAATTAAATAGGCCTACATTAATTTTGACTTGGTCACCGAATATCATATAACTATCATAATCATCCATATAATTTGCTTTGTTTAATATGAATGAGTGAATTGTGTGTTTTGTCTTATATCGCCAGGTTGTCTCGCAGCTGACATTGGCATTGAGCTGATCACTCATCCAAAGAAGTCCCGCCGGTCTTTGTGTGATCAAAAGAGTATGTGTGTAATACAAAGTTACAAATATTCTACTATAGGTCATGTCTGTGTACGACACATGTGCTGTGGGAGATGTAAAATTACACTGGTCAACATGATTTTTGTCTCATGATTACCAATAGTTGTACTTAATGCAGTTTTTTTATCGTGTTTTCTAATATGTATTCGAAATTTCTCCATCAACCACAGTTTTTTTTTTTCAATTTCAATTAAAGGATTTAAATAATTATTTTTTTAATAAACGTTTTTTCGTACATTTATAATTTGTAAAATAAAACCAAATGAGCTAACTCAGGAGATTTCAGCTATGGAAAAGAGATATCAAGGCAAATAGAATCGTAATATTATTGTTGAACCATCAAGAGGGATACTCCACAGGCTAAATATAGCAGAAAATCGTAATTTCTTACTTTCTAGGTGAGTCCGAATGTTCGAATATTGTGTAGTTACGAATGTAAAAAATATTCAAGTGTTTGAAATTATAAATTCCTGTCTCTCAGCAGCCTTGCGTGATGGAGAAAAAACGATATCATATTTGAATTCAGGAGAAAAAATACTATCAGAATCACATATTTTTCTTTCTGAGACAAAAAAAAAAGTTTATTTTTTGTTGCTCAGTATTATCTATAAAGTGGGAGAAAACTAAGATAATATTAATTAAATGACTGTCACTATCGTAACTGGAGGTTTATGGCCGCGTGGGCATAAGCTCTTCATACGTCCCTATCCTAAGTTAAAGTTTCACAATCTTTAATAATGTTCTTCAAATCATGGTGAATAATATGTCCCCACCTCATTCTTGGCCTTACAACTGGATACTCCCCTCTGCTTTTCCTACAAAACGTTTCCATGCATCTCTTTCATTCTCCGACCACCGTGCTAAATGTCCTGTCCAACGCAGTATATGAAATTCAGCAGCACTTATTACGTTTGGTTTCCCATTAAAGTCACGTAGCTCATTGTTATGCTATCTTGTTCGTTCACCACTATGTTCGTCTCTATTGGTACAAACATTTTCTTAAGAACACTATTATCAAATATCCTCGTAATCTTTTCTCCTCCCTTAAAATGAGAAACCACGTATCGCAGTCATACAACAAGAAGATTAATCATCATATATTTTTTTGAGAGAAGGTGGGATGTGAAGTCTCCCTGTAATGCAAAATAACATGCGTTTTCAGAGATGATTCCTTGGCCTATGTTTAATTTCTTTGAGCCTAATTATTGTTCTTAGGTGTTTGAATTCAGCTACTTCATTTAAATTACCCTTTTCTGAAGTTTAGTGTCCATTCTAATTTAATAATATATTTGTTTGAGAGGTTATATATTTAGATTAATTGGGGCACAAGTAAACTTAAATATCAGTTCCTTAGTGTTATGTAACATAATGTATATGTTGGCTTTTATTATTTCCTTACTTCGCTAATAGGAATACTACTTCATCAGGATACACCAACAGTAGAATAACAACTGATGTTAATTATACAATTTTTTACCTGGTAAGTCAGTCGTCCTCAACTAATTTATTAAACTTCAAGTTATTCCAATATGGAGGCCTTTCGAAAACAATGTTTCATCTTCTGCATTTTAACTGGAACTGATGGTGTTGTATAGGTTGTATAACGGATTTATGTCTGCGGGTATGTTCTCGTTGAGTAGGTCTTTATTCCTTGCTTCTTTTAGAATCTCTACGGCTTCAAGGATGCTGATCTTGTTGTTATTATACTCTCTGTGTAGTATTGACATAGAGCTATCGATTTTTTCAAATCGATGACCTATTTCTAGTATGTGTTTGGCAAAACTTGATCGATAACTCTATGTCAATACTAGAGAGAGAGTATAATAACAACAGGATCAGTATCCTTGAAGACATAGATATTCTAAAAGAAGTAATGAGAACATACGCGCAGACATAAATCCGTTATACAAACTGTACAACACCATCAGTTCCAGTTAAAATGCAGAAGATGAAACATTGTTTTTGAAAGGCCTCCATACTGGAATAACTTGAATTTTAATAATTTAGTTGAGGACGACTAACTTACAGGTAAAAATAATATAATTAACATCTTATTATATAACCTCAACGGTGCTTTAATATTAATTTCACAAGTGTTGATTAACAAATGTGTGATACGCCTTCCATATCAACTAAAAAAATTCATCACACACTAATAAAAAAAGGGTATAGTAGGGGAAATATTGCATCTCCTTGGTTTAACTCATTGTGGGATTAAAAAAAACTAACGTCTGTATAAAAATATTTCATTTTCTGAGAAAATCGTTTGTTTGTATAACCCGTACACTACTCTTTGTGCCATTTAGACACATTTAAATGAGTCTGACGTTTCAGGAATTCCAAATTCCAGCAGAATACTATACATTTTCTCCTTGTTAATTGAATTGTATACTATTTTCTATGACGTTATATTCCCATTTCTAAAATCTGTCTTATACTAAATATCTGATGTAATGCTGACTTGTTTCCTCTAAATTCACATTGAATAACACATATTATGTCGTCATCACAGGGAGTAAGTCTGGATATTAACGTAATTGTTATAATTTTGTATGAAGTAGAAAGTAATGAAATTCCCCTGTAGTTGTTGCATCAGTTTTATCTCCTTTCTTATAGATTGATACGACGTAATTGATTCTTTTATTTCATTTGGAAGATCTTGTTTTCCTCCAAATCACACTAAGCAACCGCTGTATCTTGTTCATAAATGCCCCCTGATATTTTCAGTTCTGTTGGGATCCTAGCTGAATAAAAATTAATTCAGGGAAAGACAAATTAGATAATGAATTTAAGTTAAACTAATGAATTTCATGACATTTTAAAATAAAAAGAGTATTTATATAGGGCTAAGCATTGAACATGCCCAAGATCGTAGGCTTTGGAGGTTTGGCACGGGAAGACGGCAGCAGATGTAAAAACCCGAAGGTAGATAGAGAGATAGTATTTATATACAGGTTGTTGCAAAAAAACGACAACGGAGGTGAGGTGGTATATTGAGATATGTTGATAATTTTAATAAGGTACCAGCGTCCGGAAATGATGCGTTTTCACACTATGAGTACCTAACTTCTCAAGAGTTCTGTTAGTTGGATTTCAAGACTCACTACTTGGCAATACTGTCACAGTCACATAAAGTTTTAAAATTATCCACATCCCATCTCATTATAGAGCGTAACTTACATCGGCGGTGCGGTGTGGTGATTGGCGCACACGTTCAAATACGCCTGCCCTCGTTTGAATTATTTGTGTAGCAGCGTGTATTCGGGCTATAAGATGCACACGTGACTCTACTAGGAGTCTGATAAACAGATTGCTTCATGCCACCCCACAAAAAGTATTAGAGGAGGTTATGATCAGGTGATCTCGGAGGCCATGGGATTGGTCCTCCTCTGCCAATACATCGACCTGGATACGTCTCCTCATATTAGGATGAAAGTAAGCTGGAGCTCCGTCATGTTCCAGCCACATTCCTTTGCGAAGCCACCTATCATAGGTTCCGTACCTGTGAGGTGTTATCAAGTAATGAGGCTTCAAATCCTTCGAAGTAACGCTGATCTTGAGACATAATTTACTAGTCATAGTGTGAAAACGCTTCATGTCCGGAATTTGGTACCTTATTAAAATCGATTAACATATTTCAATATACTACCTCACCTCCGCGGTCGGCGTTTTTTTGCAACACCTGTTATATATATATATATAATATATATATATATATATGATATGAAAAGAAAAAATAATGCTTGAGTCGGGATTTGAACTCGAGTCTCTAAAGTCTGTACTTTTAGCGCTCTAACCAACTGAGCTACCCAAGAATTGCAAGACAAGCATACAATTTTCTTATACATGTAGTATTCTCAATTCACACAAGAGGTAGCGGAAATTTCTTCAACTCCCATCTAGCGGCTAACATAACAGTTAAGCAATTTTTTTTTTTAAAGAGAATATTTACTTTATAGCAGTAACGCTTGTATATATATATATATATGTGTGTGTGTGTGTGTGTGTGTGTATATAATGAGAGGTATAGTAAAATAAATTTAACATTTATGTAGTTAATATATGACGTTAATAGATGTAATATTATTAGGACTATATAACTTCTGAGTTAGGAATTTTATTTTCTCTCCACAAGCTTCTCCATAAAGAGAAATGTAATTGGAGACGGAGTATGTTAAAGTACCAGATAACACAGTATTGTAACATTCATTACCCATTAACAATGATAGTGGCACATAAAATGAAACATTACACAATGGAAAGGAAATTTGAAATTTTACACTTGTTTTTAGGTCTAATAATAAAGATAAGGCTTTCATATCAGAATTCACAGATGTTTTAAAATAGCTTTCATTAGACTACGTTCTACGTGAAGAAAATAGCTTATTTTCTCTTCATCCATCCATAGTAATTCTGCCCGAAGGCAGGTCTTTCACTGCAATCATAGCATTTTCATGCTATGCCTTGCAGCATTACTAAAGAATTATATGTGTGGCAGCTTCTCGTTGCTTTCCACACCGATGAAGGATGATGATGATGATGGCTGGATGATAATGATACGGATGATGATGATGGCCGGATGATTTTCGGGGACCGTTGGGCCCTAAGCTTCCTGACATTTGTCTTACAGGTGAGGAAAAACCCCGAAAAACCTCACCCAGGAGCCTGTCCCGACCGGGAATCGAACCCGTGCCCGCTGAGTGACAAGGCAGCACGCTACCTCTAGACCACAGCGGTGGGCTTTCTCTTCACATAACCAAGGAATTGTATCAGTCTCTTAAATATTTCACTCCATATAAAAAAAGCGTAGTGGTTAAGGCACTGAGGTACAAGCCGGAGGGTCGAGGGTTCAAGTCCCGGTGGGGTCAGGATTTTTAAACTGACCCAAACCCTCTGGTGGCACTATGGCCCTGGGGTCGACTCAGCCTCTAACGGAAAAGAGTACCAGACGCTTGTTCTGGGGGTAAAGGCGGCCGTCACGCTGTTCTGGGGTAAAGGCGGCCGTTCACGCAGGGCTGGCAACCCGGCTGACATAAAGTGCCGATTGTCTAGAAAAAGTGGGAGCCTTAACCTCCTACTACCCCAAGGGCCTCCGGGCCTGTTGTGGGATCACTTTACTTTTACTATAAAAAAAGTAAATTTTTCTCACTTTTTAAAGAATATGTACAGAAAACTTTTATAGACTGAGAAAATAATATTTACAATAAATTGAAAAAATAATAACTAGAAACAATTATTAAAAGAAATTTGGAGAAACCATTAATGTTTACATTATAGGCCTACTTGCTTTCTAATCTACTTAAATGAAAGTTAATGTTGACATAGAGTTGTTACCTTTGCTTTAATGTAAAAGTTGTTTAAGTGTTGTAAATATAATAATGCAGATTATTAACAGGAAATGTCAACATTCACAGTATTAAGATATAAAATTACCTACCTTCAACTTTTGCGAGGAGTTTCTCTCCACGTATGTTTATGTCCTCAGATTGTTTTCTGTAAATAGAAACCATAGTAAATCGTCAATTAACGCAGTATCTTAAGCATGAATAATAATTAAAATATATATACAGTCAATATGCCCATTTCACCAATTAATGTTTTAAAATGGTCAACAAGTTTCCACAGCCAAGCTGTCATTCTCAAGACCAGATATTGACTGAAGACAAAATTGATAATAAATAAATAAACAAATTCAGTTAAAAACAAACTACGTCACATGACGCAACATTCATAAGTAAACAATAAAACATAATAAAACTAATCCTCTTTTGTTTCAATTAAAGAAAAGAGGGTGCTGTACGGAATAGGGCCCTTGTCTTTATTCATGATTTTATCCTTATTTTTATAAATTTCCAAACTTTCAAGGACGTCAAGGAATTGATTCGTTCGGTCATTGATTTCAAATTCCTTGACGTCCTTGAAAGTTTGGAAATGTATAAAAATAAGGATAAAATCATGAATAAAGACAAGGGCCCTATTCCGTACAGCACCCTCTTTTCTTTAATTGAAACAAAAGAGGATTAGTTTTATTATGTTTTGTTGTTTACTTATGAATGTTGCGTCATGTGACGTAGTTTGTTTTTAACTGAATTTGTTTATTTATTTATTATCAATTTTGTCTTCAGTCAATATCTGGTCTTGAGAATGACAGCTTGGCTGTGGAAACTTGTTGACCATTTTAAAACATTAATTGGTGAAATGGGCATATTGACTGTATATATATTTTAATATTTTATCACCAAGAAGATCACTTGTGTATTAAATGAATAATAATAGTTATTATATTCACATGTCATTTTTACTGAAAACTATATCTGTTTTTTAACATAGGCAATATTCGTTTAATTTGGAAAATTTAAACGTTTTTAAATTAGAAGATCACTATAATTTATATAAATAACTAACTACTATACAAGAATTGTAAATTAGATAAATTATTGAATGAAAGAAAATTGGAGAAACATTAAATTTAACATGATGATCTTGTAGAAGATTTCCGGGCTGTTGGCCGTGGTCTTGAGGCTTGTAGTTCCCGACGTTTCGCCAGAGACTGCGTCCGGCATCCTCAAGGGTTGTCTTGAGACCGGCGATTTTGTCGACTACCTGCCCTATTTATACAATTATCCACGACGCGTTCTCTGCGCTGTCCGTTTCTTCGCGTCGCGGATAAATGTATAAATAGGGCAGGTTGACGAAAAATCACTGCTCACCGACGTGAAATAAAATAAAATATACAAATATATTAAAAGAACTTCGACCCGTAAATAATAATAATTCAAAACACAACCGTATCCGGGTACTTGCTGCTGCTGGTCATCCAAAGCCATCCATCATCATCTTCAAAATTAACCGGGCAGACCACTCTTACTCCTAAGCGGCAGGTAGTCGACAAAATTGCCAGTCTCAAGACCTTGAGGATTCCGGACGCAGTCTCTGGCGAAACGTCGGAGAACTGCAAGCCTCAAGACCATGGCCTACAGTCCGGAAATCGTCAACAAGAGCATCATAATAACTCCGGCCGTGAAAACTAATTCAATAGGCCCTATATTAAATTTAACAATTTTTTGCTAATAAGAAGGGAAATTAAATGCTTTATTATTCGCTGACGATGTTGTACTTTTAGCAGAATCTGAAAATTAGCTCCAAATGTTAGCATATAAATTTAAATTAATAGCCAATAGTTATAATTGTAAAATATCAATAAATAAGTCAAAAGTAATGGCGTTTATTGGTAAATATGGAATTAGGTCAAAAATTGTACTGGATAACAAAATAATTGAACAAGTATCACATTTCCAATATTTAGGATGTGATATAACTTTTAGAGAAAATAAAGATATAGAAAATAAAGTAAATAATTTTCAGGCTATTTGTAGAACCATAAAAAGAACCTTAGGTCGGAAAACAAGGAAAGATACGAAACTTAAATTATATAAAACAATGGCTGTTCCTTTGTTGTTGTATGGAAGTGAAAATTGGATAACGAAATCAAGGGATAAAAGCAGGATACAGACTGCGGAAATGCTGTTTTTACGTAATGTGAAAGGATGCACAAGAGCGGATAGAATAAGGAATGAAACTATACGAGAAGAATTAAATATATATAAAATTGAACATAAAATCAGCGAAAATAATAAGAAATGGACAGAACACTTAATGAGAATGAACAACGAAAGAATACCAAAAAGAACCTTCCTGTATAATCCCAGAGGAACAAGAGATGCTGGCCGACCACGTAGAAGATGGACTCCACTTTTAACTTCGTCGGAACAGATGTTTATGTAATGAAAACTATTTTGAAACACCACTGCAGTCATCAACGGTATGAAAGACTTATTTGGGTATTAAGCCTAAACAGAATTATAAAAATTACACCTTCATTTCAATGTATCATTTTTATTTTCCTTTCTTGAAAGCAAATGTTTGTGTTATCTGGTATTTTAAGGTTGTACTAGAGCATGTCATTACATATTTAGAGGATGGATAAAGCCTATTACTTAATAGTACAGTGTGTCCCATTCAAAACTACCATATTTTAATTAATCATAACTAACAAAGTATGCGGAATTATGAAATGAGACCGGTATTAAACGAAACAGAAACTCAAAGAATTTTCATTGCCACACACTAAAACACCTCAATACGTGCACCATTAGTAGCACGAACAATATCAAGTCTATTCGATTTCGTACCACGTTCTGTCCAACATGTCCATTGAACTGCCGGGAAGCTTGGTGAATTGATCTTTGTGGACTTCTCTGAAATCCTGCTCTAATTTCTTCAATCTTTTTTTCTGAAACACGTGTACGAGCACCTCCTGATAATTTTTTAACGCATCCAGTTGCCAGAAATTTCTCAAGCAATGCCATAATGGTCTTCCCATCAGGTTTATTTCCTCCATATTCTCTCCGGTAATTTCTTTGCACTGTAATTATTGACTTCGTCTCTGAATACCAGAAAACAATTTGTGTTCGTTGCTGTGGAGTCGCCATTTTGTTTTATGTCATTATTGTTCAACATACGACACATGAATTAACTGCAACAACGAAAACAAAAATTCGTTGAGCTTCTCTTCCTTTTAATACCAACCTCATTTCATAATTCCGCATGCTTTGAGAGTTATGGGTAATTAAAATGTGGGAGGTTTGAATGGGACACAGTGTATTAACAAGTTCTTAGTTTATGCTGACTATTGAACTCTTGCCCCAAATGGGAGTCATGACCAATCACGTTTCAATGATTTTTTATTTACAACCAATCACAGTCGTGTTTCGCCTAAAATTTACCAGTGTAAAGTTTATCATAATAAAGAAAGCACCTCCTTTTTAAACATTCTGAATAGGACATAGCATTATTTTCCAGTGACTGACTCTGTAAGAAATACGGCTTCCAGATTGTATATATATATAGTGCATGAATGTCAACACATGCCGCATGCGGGAGTTAATATAAAAACATTTGTAGCAATTGATTATACCACCAAAAAAAAAGAAACCACTGTTTGCACTTTCTCAAATGTATTTTTTCCCACGTAATAACATTCCAGAAAAATATAATTGTCATATTTACATCATAGGACATCAGAAATGAATTAATATACAGTTTGATGTGTTTCATTTTTTCTCCACTAGAGTGCATTCTTACAATATTGCGTTCCTTTGGCAATAAATAATATGATCTGGTTGCAGTGACAAACAAAAGAAGCAAATGAAGCGTACCAATCGTTTCTCATTTGTTTTCAAACATCTCCGTTTAAATTAAATATATAAATATTTTAAAATAACTATATTTAAATAATGATTTGTGAGTAAACAGCTTAATTTTATTCGTTAAATAGTCCTAACAAATGCCACTCTTGATTTCCAAATTCTCTAAATAAATTCACTCCTCACTTCGTGAGTCGTGAATTTATCGATAATTTGGAAATCACTCGTGGCATTACTTATGATGATGTAGTATTGTTAGTGATAACGAGGAGATACTAAGGGCCAGTGCGTGCACTCTTGAATAACACTAAGAAATTGGGACTGGAAGTAAACAGTTAATGACAAATTAGGGCAATTTTGAAGAAGTGGCTGAATTCAAATATCTAGGAGCAATATTTACAAATAAGAATGAGATGCACAAAGAAATTAAACATAGGCTCAATTCTGGAAATGCGTGCTAATTTACAGGGAAGTAAAACTGAAAATGTATAAAAATATTATTCTCATACTTACGTGGATGCGAATCACGGTCTCTTACTTTAAGAAAGGAGAAAATATGAGTATTGGAGAATGAAGTCCTTAGAAAAAAGTTTCACCAAAGACAGATGAACAGATAGAATAATGGAGAACACTGCATAATAGTGATGTACATAATCTCTATGAGAAACTAGATATAATAAGAACAATTAAGTCTAGTAGACATGATGGGCAGAACATTTTGCACGAATAGGAGATGAAACAGGGACACGGATATTCGTTATAGGGAAACCAGAGGAAAGCGCCCAGTAAGAAGACCAAGAATGAGGTGAGAAAATAACATAACCATGATTTGAAGGAGGTAAATTGTACAGCGGATGATTGAAAAAAACATTGATTCAGGAGAGCTTATGCCCGCGCGGCCATGAACCAATGAGTTCGATAGTGCAGGTAAATTAGTTAGTAACTTAAGAATTACTGATATGGTGCTTTGTACCGTAGTCAGTTTACCTGGCTACATATGAGAGAGATTTCGGGTTCTAAGCTTTGTCACGCAGCGGGACCGGGTTCGATTCCCGGTCGGGACAAGCTTCCTGGGTGAGGGGTTTTCGGGATTTTTTCTCACCTACAACATAAATGTCAGGACGCTTTGAGGCCCAAACGGTCTCCGAACATCATATGGCCATCACCATCATCATCTACGGTGTGGAAAGCAACGAGAAGCTACCACACGTAAAATTCCCTAGTAAAGCTGCAAAGCATAGCATGAAAACGTTATGATTGCAGTGATGGACCTGCCCTAGGGCAGAACACTGTAAATAGAACGTATACATAGTCTGTATATTTTTCAGTAAAGGGGACAATTGACATCACGTTAATATTCAGAGATTGGAGTCTGTATTCTTGTTTCTGAAGAATGAAAAATCATAATTCAGATACATTTTTTTTAATGGACCAGGTTTGTACTTTTTGGACATTTCTAGTGTTCTCTCCTGGCATTGGAGTAAATGTAACCCACTTCTGAGGTTGGGGCGCCTGGAAGGCGGGGTTACGTTGCCCCGATGATATGATGGATGATGATGATTTTGATGATAGTGGTGCCCCAGGAGAGTCCTAAATCCTAAGTTTAATCTAAGATGAATATGAATGATGATGATTGCGATGGCCATACGATGTTCGAGGACCGTTTGGGTCTTAAAGTTTCCTGAGATTTATCTTACAGGTGAGAAATAGCCCGATAAAAACCTCACCCAGGAAACTGTCCCGACCGGGATCGAATCCGTAAATAGAACAAGAAATGTTTCCTTATAACATATTTTATCATAATAACAGGTGCTCGAGTATAAAATGTTGCGTGGATCTAAAAAAAAAATGCCCTAATTTTGTTATTTCTGCCGCAAGAACGCGTGCTATGTTAAGTGATGTTTACTTGATATCATATGACATAAATTCTATAGACAAGGTATTTCAGGAAGCCAAACTAGTTTGATCCTTCAAGTACAACATGCAGTGGTGTAAGGTTTCACATTGCTGAAATGCCTCACTTAACCGATAATCATTTAATTACGGTCAAATTAAATATTTCATGCATACGCAAACAAATAGCTAAGTTTTTTCTTCAAATTTGATCTCCCTCAGTGATAAACCATCAGGCAATCTTCATAACTTTCACTAAAGAATTTATAGAGTGGCGGTAAATATAGCTCTACCATATAAAGAAACAAGTGTAAATGTTACTAAATTATGAGAGACAGACGATTTTAATAAGAATGTTGAAGACATCTTGCAAGCCGTTGTGTGTCTCAACGAGACTTACGTGTTTTCCCCCTACAGGGGAGAAATTCAACCATACTAATTTTAGTTACACTTTTTTTTTTACAGATGTCATTAAGTGGCCCGAAGTCAGTGAGAGACAGAAGATTTTAAAATGAATGTTGAAGACATGTAAAGCTTAATAAATTGGTCTTACCACATCATTTCTCTTTACCTTTCATATAAGGTATAACACATTTTATTCCAAATTTCATTTTAGCACAGTTTATGATTGGTCAATGAAAATTTGGAAGTTATTTTAGAAGATTTAATATTAACCCAGACAGTGATCATAATTGTAAGTGTCAAGAATCAATACAATCTGTAAAACATGTTTTATTTGGTTGTCCTATATTCGAAAGACAATGATTCTGGTTAAACTTGCTTGTAAATGATAACGAGGCTTCTGTCTCAATGTGTGAAGTGATTTTTAAGAACCAAAATTATTATAAACATTTTATGAAATTCATAACAAACATTCATAACAATATGTAGTATTTTCTAAGATGATTTATGTAATTCATAACACTCATTCAAAACCATAAGATCATATTTCTGTTATTACAATGTATAGTATAATATTGTTACAATAAGCTACAACCCTAACATGCCCTTGTGGCGAAATAGGGTTTCAAAATATTTGGAGATTCAATAAAAAATATAAAAATACATACAACTGCGAATTTAAGTTACCATCTTTTAAATTGCTTAACATGTAAAGTTAAGCAAATATTATATTGTACATTTAGACTTACTAACTCCCTGGCACTATCCAATCCTAGGTTTATGGGTCGCACGGACATAAGTTTTTCCTATATCCCTATCCTGAGATAATGTTTTCCAATCATTCCCTATATAATATACTTCCCTCAAATCATAGTTAATGTTAAAATATATATATACAGTCAATATGCCCATTTCACCAATAAATGTTTAAAATGGTCAACAAGTTTCTACAGCCAAGCTGTCATTCTCAAGACCAGATATATATCTGGTCTTGAGAATGACAGCTTGGCTGTAGAAACTTGTTGACCATTTTAAACATTTATTGGTGAAATGGGCATATTGACTGTATATATATTTTAATATTGTATCACCAAGAAGATCAATTGTGTATTAAATATAGTTAATGTTGTTCTTCCACCTCATTCTTGGTCTACCAACTGGCCGTTTTCCCTCTGCTTTTTTCTACAAGAAGCTTCCATGCTCGTCTTTCATTCCCCATTCGTGCCACATGTCCTGCCCATCGCAGTCTACGAGACTTAACTGTTCTTATTATATCTGGCTTACTATAAATACCATGTAGTTCACTGTTATGTAGTCTTCTCCATTCACCTGTCTGTTCATCTCTCTTTAGTTCAAATATTTTCCTAATAATTTGATTCTCAAATACTCGTAATTTCCTTTCCTCCCTTAAGATAAGAGACCATGTTTCGCATCCATATGATATAACTGGTAGAATAACTGTTTTATACATTTTCAGTTTAACTTTTTTGAATGGAGTTGGGAAGTCAAGAGTCACTGTAATGCGTAATAGCACGCACTTACAGAATTGATCCTATGTTTAATTTCTTTGTGCATCTCATTCTTATTTGTGATTATTGTTCCTAGGTATTTGAATTCAGCCACTTCCTCAAAATTTCCCTTATTTGTCATTAGACTTACTAGTGAGCTTAAATTATATAATAATAATAATAATAATAATAATAATATCAACAATAATAATAATGAGTTGTTTCTTGACTAGCGGTCCCGGGTTCGATATCCTGCGGGATTAGAAACTAATTTAAAATTTCGTTAAATTTATTTAATATTATCTTTTTCATTTTCATGGCCAGGAGGGTTGGTGTATACAACTTTCAATCATTAGAATGTGTACAATATCACTTCATTAAATTGCAAATTTCTCTGCAGTTTATATGTTGATAGGGAATGTGGTACGTTGATTCGTCCGTCGGATGGGGACGTTAAGCCTGGCGGCCCCTTTGGTGCTTTTGAAAAGGAGTATGCTACGTGCAGGCATTGTGTTTTACCTTCTACTTCTCTTCTTCATCATATCTCGTACCACACACTTTAAGCTTCACAAACTCATAAACATACATTCATCCTATACTCCTCTCTGTACACAATACAAGAATTGAGTTTGTACGTGGTAGTGTGCGGACGTGTTTTTAGCTCTCGAGAACAGTGCGGTGTTGTCAAATTGTACAAATGCAGGACATGAAGAAAATGCTGGAAGAGATAAGGAGACAGATGACCCAGGGATTCCGAAAGACAGAGGACATGGTGTGTATGGTAAACTCTGTCGTGGAGAGGGTTCAAGAAATGTAGGTAGCCTGGAGTAGTATGGAAGGCAGAGTTAGGTGGCTAGAAGAAAAAAATGACTATCTAGAAAATCAATCTAGAAGGAACAATATTGTGTTGTATAGTGCTGGGGAAGAGGAGAACGAGTCTTGGGACACTACGGCAGTTATAACAAGGCATGTCATAAGCCAAATTGGGATAGTTCTGCTAGAACGAGACATCGAACGCGCTCATAGAGTGGGTCGCGGACCGTACTCCAGGCCTATAGTTTGCAAATTAGCTCACTATAAGGATAAAGAAGAAATCATAAGGGAGGCAAGATATCTACGGGGCACTGGAGTGGCAATGAGTGAAGGCCACAGCCGGAGAGTGAGAGAGGAGCGAGCATTCCTGAAATGACATTTAGTGGACGCAAGGAAGCAGGGAGCTCAGGCATTCATCCGTTTCGATACAAGAATGCATCATCTATGTTGGGTGGGTTGCCGAAGTGATGCGTAAATTGAAAATATAACTCATTAACGCCATCCTCCTCCTAGTGCGGATCCAGAAGCATGAAAAGTGAAGTAGGCGACATTAGAACACACACAACTAAATAACAACTATAATACGTTGTTCATGTTATTGCTTTCATAAGGAGTATCACAAGAACAAAGATTGGAAGCAAATGAGATGAGATTTAAAAAAAATAGGCTATGGTAGGATATAATCTACGGGTTAAAAATGAAATGAAGATGTAAGAAAGGAATTATATATTTTCAAATTTACAGATAGAATAGTTAAGTATAGGAACGCCTGCAAAGAACATGTTGATAGAATGCCAGAAGAAAGATTTCCAAAATTATTGCTGAATTATAAACCATACGGAAGGAGAAATGATGGACGCCCGCACAGAAGATGGTCTGAACAATTCTAACAATATTGAGGGGTCTAGTGTGTGTGTGTGTGTGTGTGGTGTGTGTGTGTGTGTGTGTGTGAGAGAGAGAGAGATAAGAGAGAAGAAGACGAGACTAAGAGAAGAGATAGCGAAGAGCGAGAATAGAGAAGCAAGATAGATACGATCGATAATATATAGCCTGGCTCGCTTCCTCTTCCGTCTCCGCGCTCGGTGCTCGCGCTGCTCTTATCTCATCTCTGCTACCTCTCTCTCCATCTAGAGAGAAGCTATGCCACTTTGAGAAGAATTGAAATAAATGGGGTTTTATAAAACATTCATCATCATCATAATACATTCACGAATTTAGACCATTTGTTGACCTGTTTCGGCCTCAAGAGAAACACCATCCAGAAGTCTTTTGAGTGGACGTCCTGGTCTTCTTCTTCCTGCAGGTTGATATCATAACATTTGTTTGGGTATCCTGTGATCTTCCATTCGATGAACATGTTGCATCCATCTTGACTCATAATCAGAAATTTTGTTTTCTAATGGTTCCATCTGTAATTCGTCTAAGATGTCTTCAATTTGTTGTGATCTAGTAGTGTGAATCCTGCAGTCCTCCAAAGGTATCTCATTTCGGCATATCTGAGTATTTGTATATTCTTCTGTTTCAATGTCCATACTTCGCTATCATACAAAAGAGTTGGAAGAGCCAGTGATTTATACACTTTTAGTCTTGAATGTTTTTGGACTAACTGTGGCTTGAAAATAGAATTTATTAACCCTAAAATTCTTTAAAATCAGGCAGCGGGCCCGGGTTCGATCCCCGGTCAGGGCAGTTTTTCTGGGTGAGGTTTTTATCGGGGTTTTTCCTCACCTGTAAGACAAATGTCAGGAAAACTTTAAGGCCGAAACGGTGCCCGAAATCATATGGCCATTGCAATCATCATCATTCATATTCATCTTAGGTTAAGCTTAAGATTAGGGACTCTCCTGGCGCACCATTATCATCATCATCTCCCATCATATCGTCGTGGCAACGTAACCCTGCCTTCCAGGCGCCCCAACCTCAGAAGTGGGTTACAAGTACGCCATGCTAGCAGAGAAACCAGGAATGTCGAAAAGCAAACCTGGGGCATTTGAAAAAAAAATCTACATCCTTTTCTTCTTCACATAAGATACCGGTATTGCATCCTAGATATGTAAAATTATTCACCTGCTCCAAAATTTTATTGTCAAGTTCAATTTTACTTCTGACAGGGTTGTAAGGAATAGTGACATGTATATGACCTGTCCTACCCTATTCTCATCCTCACCTTCTCATGGTACAACCCGATCTTACAAACGAGTCACGGCGGTAAAACCGTTCCATCGGGTACTGAGTAAATGCGGTATCCTAATGTCTGTCCAGAGACTGAAAGGTAGCAGCCCTACCACTGGACTACTTAGCGTCGGGCCAGTAACCTGTTCTAAGGAATCTCAACTTTACTAGCAAGTCTCAACACGAAGAAATTCAGAAGGAAAATTCAATTTTAGCAAGAAAAATTTCAATAATCATATGAGATTTCAAACGCCAGCTTAGGTGTAACAATGCTTTCATTCCAAATTTATCAAACTTCGACTTTCTTTAGAATTTTTTTGTCTTTCTTTTCCTCCAATTTCTGTAGTTAGTATTAAATTTATGCTTGTTCGCAATCGTTTTGAAATATCATTGAATATATTTTTAATTATATATTTTACAGTAACAATTTTCGGCATTAAATCCTACTTACTTACTTACTTACTTACTCACTGGCACTATCGAACCCGAAGGTTCATGGCCGCGCGGACATAAGCTCTCCATACATCCCTATCCTGAGCCAATGCTTTCCAATCATTCCCTGTATAATCTGCTTCCCTCAAATCATAGTTAATGTTGTTCTCCCACCTCATTCTTGGCCTACCAACTGGGCGTTTTCCCTCTGGCTTTCCTACAAGAAGCTTCCATGCACGTCTTTCATTCCCCATACGCGCAACATGTCCTGCCCATCGCAGTCTACGAGACTTAACTGTTCTTATTATATCTGGCTTCCTGTAAAGACCATGTAGTTCATTGTTATGTAGTCTTCTCCATTCACCTGTATGTTCATCTGTCTTTGGTCCAAAAATTTTCCTAAGAACTTTATTGTCAAATACTCGTAATCTCCTTTCCTCCCTTAAAGTAAGAGTCCATGTTTCGCACCCATATAATATAACTGGTAGAATAATAGTTTTATATATTTTCAGCTTAACGTTTTTTGAAAGGAGTTGGGACATCAAAAGTCTCTACAATGCATAATAGCATGCATTTCCAGAATTGAGCCTATGTTTAATTTCTTTGTGCATCTCATTCCTATTTGTGATTATTGTTCCTAGGTATTTGAATTCAGCCACTTCCTCAAAATTTCCCTCATTTGTCATTAGCTGTCCATTTCCATTATATATTGAATTTCTACGTGTGACCATATATTTAGTTTTACTGATATTTACCTCCAGTCCTAATTTCTTAGTGTTACTCAATAGTGTGTGCGTGTTGGCCTAAATCCTACAAAAATCCAAATTTAATATACATATTTTATAAGTTATAAAGTATAATGTATAGACCCACTATGCACGATATATAGAATTTATAAATTACCCATTCGAACCTTAACATTCCGATAACACATAAATACTGTAATAACGACAGCTAACTTAAATTCAGGTAGCTATGTTTTTTATATTAGAAATGAGAATTTAAAAAAAGAAGAGGCATTAAATCAACAACAAAAAAAGAACGAATAGCTTTACACGCAACTTATCAATTTGAATCGAGTAACAGGTTGAAAGTTCAAAAGTTACATATATAAGATGTATCTACATTCTTAATGAGACATGAATGTTGTGTTTAAAATAACATCAAGCTTTGTGGCTTTGGAACTACAAAATAATTTACGAACGCCCTTCCTAGTAGGGGGCAGGGATAAACAACCAACACCACTTCCAGTGAGGTGTTTTTTAATTGCTTTCAAACAAATATGAATGGACATTGCCCACGAGTTTTCTTTTAATATAAATTCACATTTATGTATGCATAAGTTATATTCATTCTCAGGGCAGGTCTTCAAGACCGTATATTAGAAATCCGCATGGGGTTTATATCAAGTATGAATTATTGGCACATAGTAGAATCTATAATAAACCGAACTTTCATTACAAATCTATCTCTGTAGTTTTAAGGTTTTCTCAGTAACATTCTCCAGCTGGTTTCCTGGGTGAGGTTTTTTTCGGGTTTTCCTCACCTGTAAGATAAATGCCAGGAAACTTTAAAGCCCAAACGGTTCCCGAAAGCCATCTGGCATTCATTAACATCAATGTCATATTCACCTAATTAGCTTAAGTTTGGTTTAAGGCCTCTCCTGGCGCATCATTGCCATCATCGTCAACTCTTATATCATCGGGGCAGTGTAACCCCGCCTTCGAAGCGCCCCAACCTCAGAATTGGGTTACAAGTACGCCATGCCAGGAGAGAACACCAGAAATGTCGAAATGACAATCTGGGGCATGTGGAGAAAAAAATTATCCAGCTGTAATTGAGGAATTAGGTAATATATATATATATATATATATATATATATATATTTCCTGATGGTGTACATTCCATTATTTTCTTCGGTAATCTATCGTCCTCCATTCGCCTAATATGTCCGTACCATTTCAGTTGCTTTTCTTGGATAAATTCTAAAATTGAGTTTTGTACATAAATGTTCTCTTTTATAACTTAATTTCTAATCTTCTCTCTCCTTGATATCCTAGCAGATCTCCAATAGTCAATTTCTGCTACCATTAATTTTCTTTTCATCTGATAACATGATTTTTGTCTCATTAGTACCAATAATTGTACTTAATGCAGTTTTTTATCGTGTTTTAAAATATGTGTTCGGAATTTCTCCATCACTCACAGTTTTTTATTTCAATTTCAATTAACTGATTTAAATAATTATTTTTTAATAAACATTTTTCGTCCATTTGTCCATTGTAAAATAAAACGGGGAACATTTTCATCAGGAGAGGTCAGCTATGGAAAATGGATATCAAGGCAAATGGAATCCTAACATGCTGGCCGATTATTGTTGGACCATCAAGAGGGATGCTCCACAGGCGAAATATAGTAGAAAATCGTCATTTCTTACTTTCTAGAAGAGTCCGAATGTTCGAATATTGTGTAGTTACGAATGTAGAAAATATTAAAGTGTTTGAAATTATAAATGCTTGTCCATTGGAAACCTTGCGTGATGGAGGAAAACCGATAACATATTTGAATTCAGGAGAAAAAATACTATTAGAATCACATATGTTTCTTTCTGAAACAAAAAAAAAAGTTTCTTTTTTGTTGCTCAGCGTAATTTATGGTCCAAACCTCTGAATAATGTCATAATACTTCTAACTATTGTTTTAACAAGTTTCATTTTATTTTCTTTTTTTTTTATACGATTATCCCATAATATTCCATTCAGGAATTCCATAGGAATTCGGTAATGAGATTACTTATTAATTAACTTAGTCGTACTATCGAACTCGAAGGTTCATGGCCGTGCGATATAAGAGAAAATGATCATCATCATCTGCATTCATGGATTAGGTCTGTTGACCCGTTCCGACTTCAGCCCATCTCTTTCTAGGTCTGTCCACATCTCAGGTGCCTTTAGGTTTGTATTCTATTATTTGTTTTGGATATCTATCTTCATTCATTCTGTCTATGTGTTGCTTCCATTTTTGTCTATATGTATCTATTTTATCAGTTATTGCAAATATTTCAAGTTCCTGTCTTATTTCTGTGTTCTTGATTCTGTCTTCCTTAGTGCACCCTTTAACAGATCTCAAAAATTTCATTTCTGCCGCCGTTATCCTACTTATCCTACTGGGTTGAGTGGAAGAGAGGGCCTTATGGCCTTAACTCTGCAGAATAAATAAAGTGTTATTATTATTATTAATAATATTATTATTATCAAATCTTATTTTTTATGTATCCAGGCTTCTGAACCATAGAGCCGTACCGGTACTGCCAACGTTTTGTAAAATTTCAATTGGGCCTTGCTTGTTGTTTTGTTATTTAGTGATCGTTGTATCGTACCACATATTCCCTGGAATTTTGCTATTTTATTAGTTATATCATTATCATAATTAAATTAAATGTCATATCCTAGATAATAGAGATGGTTCACCTGTTCTATGATTTTGTTTCCTATTACTATTTTGGATCTGATTTGATTTTTCCCTTGGAATGCCATGAAAATTATCTGGATGATTATTATGACCGGATGGTGTTTGGGAACTATTTGGGCCTTAAAGCTTTCCGAAAATTACCCAACAGGTAAACCTATTTAAGAAATACGCAGGAACCTTATTAAGATCGAAGGTCAAAACCTGGTCCTCTCCGCCTGACAAAGGAAATGTCAACAATTGCAT
Organism: Diploptera punctata; assembly: GCA_030220185.1. Lineage (NCBI taxonomy): Eukaryota > Metazoa > Arthropoda > Insecta > Blattodea > Blaberidae > Diploptera > Diploptera punctata. The sequence goes on along the minus strand of JASPKZ010003825.1, from coordinate 1,302,367 downwards.
GCCGAGACTTACCTTAAAATTTCTTCCAGAGAAGCGTTGTGATGTACAAAGGCCGTGCCCAAAAAATATCTTCCGTTTTTAACTGCAATGCATTAAAATCAAGTGCCAAATCTCTCATTTAAACTATAGGGAAGTAATACAACTCGTGATTTGACAGATTGGATAAACCTCAATACCTGCCCTCTACGCCGCGTCCCAACTAACTCCACTCCTCTCTTTCCCATTCAGGGAATCTATCTGCTCCGTATGATGGGTTGGCACTGTTGAGTTCTATCTTCGATTTCTGCGCCTTGCAGTTAAAAATGGTAGATCATATTTTGGACACGACATGCCAAATATTGGGCCCTAGTCTCTCCTTTATTAGGATTTACTAGATCAAGTTAATTTATTTACGCTTACTTCTCTCAAGTTGTCATGAATGGTATGCGGTCAACATACCGACACAACGAGACATATATTAGACAACTAAAGTATTACTAGGATGAAGGAGGTAGGTAAATGTTGCTTAGAGGTATTTTTATTCGGGCGTAAGTTCTATAAGGAGCCTGAAAATCTTCAGATTCGGGACCCGAGGCTTAAAGTCTCTACCGGTGGACTTGCTGCTTGGAATTTCCCATCCTAAAAATGCATCGACCCCGACCGGATTTGAACCCGCAACCCTCGAAATCAGAGGCAACGAACATAACCACTAGTCCACCGCGGCCGACAAACTATATATATATCTTCTTCTTCTTGTAAGCCCATGTTTCTCTTAACAGAGATTTAGGCGCTCTCCTCCTACACGGAAGAATTTGAACCATACTAATTTAGTTACACATGTTTTCGTATAGATGTCATTTTGAGTGGTCCGTGGTCAGCGTTCCACCTCATACTGACATGTAGGAAACCAAGGTAGTACTAGGACGGGAAAATTCGGTAAATTTTGCTTAGAGGCCTCTTTATTCAGACTTAAGGATGTTTTATGAGCCTGAAAATCTTCATTCTCGGTACCCACAGCTTGAAGTCCCTCCCGGAGGACTTGCTCCTTGGATTTTTCCATCCTAAAAATCCATCGACCCCGGCCGGGGGTTTGAACCCGCGACCCTCGAGACCAGAGGCAAGGAGCATTACCACTAGTCCACCGCGGCCGATACAAACTATATAGGCCTATATATATATATATAAAATAAAGTAAAGTAAAGTTATCCCACAACAGGCCCGGAGGCCCTTGGGGTAGTAGGAGGTTAAGTCTCCCACTTTTTCTAGACAATCGGCACTTGATGTCAGCCGGGTTGTCAGCCCTGCGTGACGGCCGCCTTTACCCCAGAACAAGCGCCTGGTACTCATTTCCATTAGAGGCTGAGTCGACCCCAGGGCCATAGTGCCGCCAGAATGTTTTGGTCAGTTTAAAAATCCTGACCCCACCGGGATTTGAACCCTCGACCCTCCGGCTTGTAGCTCAGTGCCTTAACCACTACGCTAAGGCGTGCCCCCATATATATATATATATATATATATACATATTTATTTATTTTTATTTATTTATTAGTGTATGTGTGTATATATATGTAGATTTTCACAGATGTAAGTAAGTATATTTAATAAAGATTCTAATTTTTTAATTTATATACAGTATCTTATTGTTTACACATCTTTCTGTGTCTAAAGTTCTATTTTTCTTCTCCACTCGTCCCTATCCATCCATTCCATGTCCTCCACTCATCTTGTTCTCATTCCAGTTCTTATTTCTTGCATCTACGAGTTTCGAGGTCTTCCTTTTCTTCTTGTTCCAGGTAGACACCGTTCCAATGTTTTCCTGGATAACATTTCTTCTTGCATTCGTCGTACGTGTCCATACCAATTTAATTGCTTTTATCTTATATAAACCCGCCAAACTCTGTCCCAAGCCAAGATAGAAAAGGATGAGGGGGAGGAGTAACAACCTCGTTAAAAAACCAGGGTTCAGTACGTCCGGCTGATAGTACCTTGTGAGAGCCACTTATCTAGGGTACAGATACTGCTGCCTTGCAGTTCGTCATTGGTTTGATAAAGTCTAGAGGAAGAAAACCTTGACCAGTAATCACCTAGTCCTGCAGGTTGGGGATTGAAGCATCAGGCCAGCTCTCTGTCCGTCACAAAAAAACATAACACTGCTAAAAAGCCTAAAGATTTAAATGTTTCTAATATATATATATATATATATATATATACAGAGTGAATCATAAATATGGCTATACGTTTAATCGCGTTGTGTGATGAAAATATTACCATTACAGGAAATATGAAATTACAGTTGGAAAGGAAATTATTCAAATTACAACAATGGAATAAAACAAAACAGTGTATAACTTACGTCATTAGTCAAAATGGCGTTGAATATGCAACAGCAAATTACAATTGCTGCATGGGCAATAACGTATGCTAATGAACGTGAGGCCGCAAGACGGGCAAGACGTGAGTTTAACGTAGCATTGCAGCCGTCAACTGTGGAGAAGTGGAGAAAACGACTGCTGGAAACGGGTATGGATGCAAAAAATCAAACCTCCTGGAAGGCCTCTCATTAGCACGGATGCAGAAACAACGAAGAGAATTGTGGAGGCATTCGACGCTAGGTCACAAAAATCAACCCGTCAAGCTGCACGTGAGCAGTGATTTGATTTGTTCTGTCCTATTGTTGTAATTTGAAGGATTCCCTTTCCAACGATAACATCATATTTCCTTTAATAATAATATTTTCGTCACAAAATGCAATCAAACGTATAAACATATTTCTGAATCACTCTGTATATATAAATTTTTGTCATATACTTTATGGTGTCTACTAGATAGGATCAGTTAAGAACTGTAAACATGTTTCAATTTTTTTTTATCATGAGAACAACCTCATAAGCTGCATTATTTCGAAATTCGGTAGTACAGCAGCAACATCAGATAAATCGCTTGGGTTTTGCATATCCATGTTGACGGCTTTTTCATATATTCAGTCATCAGACAAGCAACATTTTCTGCTACTGGACGCTAGTTAATAACATACAAAAAAACTTCATTACGTAATGAAAATATTTTTTTTGAAAGTCCGAGTACACATGAAGGACATTTAAGTGATCCGGACTAACAGGTGTCAGGCATTTCTTTTTCTGAAATGTTGTTTGGACCTAAGTAAATTATAATTACATTGCCTTGTAAGGGTCTCTCTGAAATGTGAATGTGTGTGTGTGTGTGTGTGTGTGTGTGTGTGTGTGTGTGTGTGTGTGTGTGGGTCGTCTCAACCTGTTGGAATTGTTTTCCACTCCACTTGCCAGCTCGGTCATTGCATGCAAGTCCGCGGTTCGAGTTTCGTGGGGGTCAGCATCCCAGGCAGAGGGATCAAGGGGGGGGTGTCTATATCACCGGGTGGATACTCGTTTCATGCCACTTTCTGAAGTGTCTTACTCATTTGTGCTCATTTCTAACTTTTTCCATGAATATCATATTTTTAATTTCCTTTTAATGATTTTCGAAGGAATTAAGCTATTGGGGTTGTACTCAGAATTGATTTTTTTTTACAAATCTTCATCCATCCAACTTACTAGACACCGAAAATTATCATAAGTAATGCCACGAGTGAATTCCAAATTATCGATAAATTGGAAATCAAGAGTGGCATTTGTTAGGACTATTTAACGAATAAAATTAAGCTCTTTACTAAAAAATAATTATTTGATTATAGTTACTGGTGTTTTGAAATATTTATATAGTTAATGTAAACGGCGAAGTTTGAAAACAAATTAGAAATGTGAGGTTATGTATATTCACTGCAACTCGATCATATTATTTATTGTCAAATAGGATCGCAATATTGTAAGAATGCACTCTATTGGAGAAATAATGAAACACATCAAACTAGTATAATCAATATTATAGGTTCATCATTTATATTTTGAATAAACAAATCAGTAAAATCACTGAATCTATTCATTATTTGCTATATTCAATGTATATGTTGGAGAAAAATAATGGACTAACTTGTTCAGAATATTAAAAAAGGAGGAGCTTTCTTTATCACAAAAGCAGGAGCTGATAAAGAGAAATCGATAAAGAGCGAGGTTAAACACGACTGTCATTGGTGTAAAACAGAATTAATTGAAACGTGATTGGTCATTGACTACCATTTGCGACATGAGTTAAATAGTCATAAGTAACTATATATAGACGATATTTTAAATACATGGAAAGTTTTAGTGAATCCAGGAATAAGAATGGATAATAAAGTGTGCATAAATAATCTTATATTTGCTGACGATGTAATCATAATACAGAAAAATGAAGACGACTTACAGAAATCAATGCATGCATTAAATTAAATATGTAAATTATACGATCTAAAGATTTCTGTAAGGAAAACGAAGACCATGGCTTTTAGAGGAAGAGATCCAGTAAGATCCAAAATTATTTTAGAAAATCAAAGTATAGAACAGGTGTCTAGTTTCAAATATTTGGGCTGTGATGTTGGCTACTATGTGGAAAGGGATATTGACTCCAAAATAAATACATTTCAGACGGTGTGTGGAACAGACGGTGTGAGAACATTCAAAAATAAAATTAGAAAAGAAACCAAGATAAAAATGTATATTGTTATGGCGGTTCCCACAATATTGTATGGATGTGAAACTTGGGCTCCAGTGAAAAAACAGAAGGATAGAATACAGACGGCGGAGATGAGGTTCCTAAGACAAGTAAAAGGATGTACAAAACTAGATAGAATAAGAAATGAGGATAAAAGAGAAGAATTGAAAGTACAGCCTTTATTGGATAAAGTCACGAATTACAGACAGAAATGGATTGATCACATGGATGGAATGAGTAAGGAGAGATATCCATTATTAGCAAGAAATTATCAAGCAAGAGGAAGACGTGATGTTGGAAGACCTAGAAGACGTTGGGCTGACGCATTATGAAGTCGGAACGGGCAATTGCCTAATCCCTGGAGTGATGATGATGATGATGATAATGCCACGAGTGGTTTCCAAATTATTGATAAATTCACGAATTTCTCTAGAGAATTTGGAAATCAAAAGTGGCATTTGTTAGGACTATTTAACGAATAAAATTAAGCTGTTTACTCAAAAATCATTATTTAACTATAGTTATTTTAAAATATTTATATATTTAATGTAAATGACAATGTTTGAAAACAAATGAGAAACGATTGGTACGCTTCATTTGCATCACTGCAACCAGATCATAATATTATTTATTGCCTATAATGCCCCTTGCTACATATGTGTAAGATCGGGAATTTATCACATTATTTCCACAATAAATTAATATTTTGCACGCGGTGGACTAGTGGTTATGCTCCTTGCCTCTGGTCCCGAGGCTCGCGGGTTCAAACCCGGTCGGGGCCGATGGATTTTTTAGGGCGGAAAAATCCAAGGAGCAAGTCCTCCGGGAGGGACTTTAAACCGTGGGTCCCGAGTCTGAAGATTTTCAGGCTCGTAAAAAAATCCTTAAGCCTGAATAGAAAGGCCTCTAAGCAAAATTTATTGAATTTTCCCGTCCTAGTACTACCTTGGTTTCCTAGATATCAGTATGAGGCGGAACGCTGACCACGGACCACTCAAAATGACATGTATACGAAAACAAGTGTAACTAAATTAGTATGGTTCAAATTCTTCCCTGCAGGGGGAGAGCGCCTAAATCTTTGTAAAGGGAAAACATGGGTTTACAATACAAATACGAATGCCTGATTTTCAGTTATGTAACAAGTTAGGAACGCATTTCATTTCGCTACAACTAGGCCTACATGTTGTGTAAGTTTTAACTGTAACTAGGGTAACTTTAGGTTTTAACCGTTAAGGGTTAGGTTGATTTAAGGTTATTAAAGATTTTGCTTGGAATTAAATTTTATGCATGTCTGCAGTACGTATATTTAAAAGTCAGGATTCACCAAACTCAGATCGTTGTGGAAGGGGTTCACGAGTGGAAAAAAGGTTGGGAACCGCTGGTCTAAGACAATGATTGAGGAAAACTTTTAATGTAAGAAGGGTTTGTGTGTTTCTTCTTTGAAATTATGGCGTTTTATCTTAAATTGTTTATCATAATCGTTCTAAGAATTGGACAATATCGCAGTTTTATTAAGAAGTGATTCTAGGAATCTCTTAGAAATATCTTTTAGTTCATATGTCAGAAAAATACTTGAAACAATAATGATACTGTTACATGGAAGCTAGAGGGATCTTGGATTTGGTTAGAGTTGGCCGATAAGCTCCCCCTACTTTTTTACTGTACGAGAGAGATTTGTAGGATTTAATCGTGACGAATCAATGAGGTATCGGATAGAAAGAGGAATGTATCAAAAGAACCGATTAAAAAATGTCTTTAACCTCTAGATTAGAATCGATAGGAGTAACTAGATAAAGCTTGAGGTGTTGATCCGTTATACACAGGAATTTCTAATTAGTCACACATGAATTTTTTACGCATAACGTATTTTTAAGTAATGCCTGCTTTATGGATAACTGTTTACAGACAAGTCCTTAAAGGGTGATGAATGAAGACAAAGGGCAAAGTACACTGAAGTGAAGTTAACTACTTTCTGATACAGGGTGAGACGCTGGCTGCATATACAGAGCGTAATCCGTAATTTGTTTACTTCTTCTTCTTCACTTCACGGGCTAGGCAAAAATTGCCTGTTCCGCCTCACAGTTGTTCTATCCATCTTTTAACTGGCCTTCCTACATTCCTTAAACCTCTTGGCAATAGACATAAGACAAAAATCATGTTGACCAGTGGTATTATAGCTGCTGTATCCATCTCTTTCTTCCTCTTGGTGATAGTTTAGACTTTTCCTAGGCAATCTGTTGGTATCCATTATGCAGATATGTTCATACCATTTTCTCTATTTTAGTAAATATATTAATCTTATTCATACATGTACAGTGTTGTTTAAGAATTTACCAATCACCGTAGTATGATAGGGTAGTTAAAATATAAAAAAATGAAAGAACACATTATTAAAAATTTTAAATGAAACAAAATTAACAAAAGAACGAAACAAGAACAATATAAAATTAAAACTTATAAAAAACTCCAAGCGCGACAGGCCTAGAAGGTCCATGGCCTACCAGCCAGCTGCTGGCTGCTGGCCTCACATCCACATGTGTTAATCACAGAGGTTTGACGATCATCGAACCAGTGTAGGGGTAACATGTGGTCAGCATATCGGGTCCCCCAGCCGTTATAGCCAGTCTTCTCAACTTGGAGTCGCTACTTATTGTAGATACCCAAATGCTTCACGATGCTGGATGGGCACTAGTGCCATATTGGCCAAAATTCCATGAGAAAATTTCTTCCCCCATGGGGACTCGAACCAGCACATGTCCCGTAGCTCTGCGTCAAGGCATCTTGTCTTAACCACTCGGGTACGGCGAGGGACAAAATTTATAAAGTATGTAATTAGTAATAAAGATGAATTACAAAGTGATGTAAGTAACTTTTACAAAATGTTTTAAATGGTGTACTAATTACTATTTTATTTAACGACGCTCTGTAACTGGCAAAGTTATTAGTGTTGTGATTCAAATCTGGGCGCGAAATGACCGAATATTTTTGGCCGGAGACCTCATTTCGGGATTGAGTTCCTTTTATGTGCCGTAAACTCACGGGACACACGGCGTTACTTCGCTTCCGAAGGAACTCGTGCTCAGGTTTTTAGCCCTGAAAAATAATAGACTTATGTCGGGTTTGAACTCGCGAATCTTGGTTAGCATCAATACTGATCCTTAATTTGGCACAATTCATGTGAAAATTTACTAACTTGTATCTTAAAAGTTTACGTTATGATTATTCATCTCAATGGTATTTTATCAATTTATAAATATTGAGGGTATCTTAAGGTAAGATGGTAGGTCAAAATTTGGAAAGAAATCAATTTTCGGTTTTTTCATAATTAAATAGTCTATTCTTTTATGAACATTTCTGTATGTGATTTTTTACTGAACTTCAATAATAAGTGTGTTAATTAATTTTTTGGTCGATGTGACTAATTTCTTATACTTACCAATATTGTTGTTACTGGAAGTAAGTCAACGTTTCCACATCTAACCTGGTTGCTATGCATTAGGAGCCAGCAAATATACACCAAGTAGGATGATCTACATGCTGCCCAGAGAAACCTTCTTCGTAGAAGAATTGAGGCACACCTACCACATACAACGAAGTAACAGAAAGAAGGAGACAGAAGGAAAGAGAAATCGACAGCAGCTTATTTGCAACGGACGCCATGGTAAATAGAGAATGGACTCAAAGACATGCAATAGTAGGACTGGCGATTCATGGATTCCATCATAATATGTGCAAAAACGTGAAATATCATCAGCCAGATGAACAGTGTATGTGCAAACTATGTGAACAAAAGTGTGAAATCTACCATTTTAACAGATGTGAAAAAAGGACAGTGACGTTAAATGAAATCATAAAAGAAAGAACAAACTACACATATGCTCATTCGAGTGCACCTTTACTTATTATTATGCAAACAAAAGAAATCGCAATGCTGATATGGACTCGAAAGCACACGTTCGGTAAGTAAAATAAAACATTTCTTGAATGTTTTGTACACCAACTCGTACCTTTCTTTAGACTTTTCCGGAATTAATGCAGAACATCCCACTCTCCAGGCTTCTTCAATTTCTCTATCATCTACCATGACTCCTTCCATAATAAAATTATCAAACAGATTCTAATCACGGTACTACATGTAAAAATGTCTCCACACCCAACAATCCTTCCTTATAATAAGAAAAATGAAAAGCTACATAGCAACGATCACCAAATATTTCTTTCCCATAGAAGTAATTTACATTCAACCAATATTTTAATTCATTTATTACTATATTTAATAAAAATTAGTCACATCGACCAAAAAAATAGTATGCAACACACATGAGGTAAGCACGTAACAGATCTCTAAAATTGAAAAAAACTCGGTGCAAGCGCCTCGTTTTTTTCAAACTTTTTCTCGATCAGTAACAAGTGCTTACCTCACTTGTATCGCAATATACTATAAAACAATTGACAGATGTCAGCCTGTTATATCAATATACTTTAAGCCTTGTTTTCTCGAAAGTGAAAATTTTAGAACAATTCGCCATTATCTCAGGAACTATTGGAGATATTTACATGAACATATTTACAGGCAGTAAACCTAGTTGTACTAAAGCTATGTAACCGCAATCATGACGATCTATTGTATAGATTCTCACTTATGATTTTTAGAAGTATTTTTTAAATAAAAAAGAGACTAGTGGGGGAAAAAAATATATATATAGGTCATCAATATTTAGATACAAGTTTGGCTGAGGTTCAATGGTCTTTACAAGTTTCATTTAATATGCTGTAAAAATTCAATTTTAATCCATCTTGTAGTTCCTGAGATAATGGGAATTTGAGACCCATTATCTCAGGAACTACAAGATGGATTGAAATTGAATTTTTACAGCATATTAAATGAGGGTTGTAAAGACCACTGAACCTCAGTTCAAACTTGTATCTAAATATTAATGGGATAGGGCCTACCGTCACACCTTAAAAAACACATTATAAACACTACAGCACTTTGTGCGAATTGAAACAATTATCGTGTTTACAGAGGGTATATTTTCTAATAGGTCTCTGGGTAGCGTGCTGCCCTGTCACGCAGCGGACCCGGGTTCGATCGCCGGTAGGGACAGTTTTTCTGGGTGAGGTTTTTATCGCGGTTTTTCCTCACCTGTAAGACAAATGTCAGGAAAAAGTTAAGGCCCAAACGGTCCCCGAAATCATACGGCCATCGCAATCATCATCATTCATATTCATCTTAGGTTAAGTTTAGGATTAGGGACTCTCCTGGCGCACCATTATCATCATCATCACCCATCATATCATCGGGGCAACGTAACCCCGCCTTCCAGGCGCCCCAACCTCAGAAGTGGGTTACAAGTACGCCATGCCAGGAGAGAAATGAGGAATGTCGAAAGACAAACCTGGGGCATTTGTAAAAAAATGTTTCTAATAGAATGATGAATAACATTGACATAGGCTATTTTGTAACTTCTCCTGCTCTCTAATGATAACGAACGATCGAACTAGAAAACCCAAATTATAAGATTAACCTACATTCAAATTATTTTTTTTACTATAATCAGGTATTTTTCTAAATCAATCTGGGCGTGTCCTCGATATCTACAAATAATTTCTATCATTAAATATAATCGACGATCTGATGTAACCATTCACTGACCTTCTAGTTATTGGAGTAATAATGACAATCTTTCATTAAAACAAATCAATACAGATTTTAAAGTTTACAGAGAGAGTAATTAGTTACAATATTCCTAGACCATACTATCAGTAAGCACCGAAAGTAAAATATATGCGCACCCCGAGTGTGTGTGGGTTCAAACGTTTGTCATCATCATCATCATCAGCTTCATGAATTAAGCCTCATAAAGCTTATTCTCCTGTCTCATTATTTCGAAATTTTTGAGTCCAACTTGCCTTTGATTTACCAGTCTTCAATCTATATTTTGGGTTGTAGTTCATAACCAGTTTTGTATCTTCTTTGTATCTGTTGTTCCCAATCTTTTCAATATTGTTTGATTCTGTCTGTTAGCTAAAAGACGTTTAATTCCTCCATCTAATATATAAAAATGAATAGTTGAACACCAACTATGGACCACGGCCACATAACCCGGAATCACTCAACATTATAAAAATGAATGTTTGTTTGTTTGTTTGTTTGTATGTTTGCTAGTTTGTTCGTACTTTGTGTGGCCATACAGTTGATCCGATTGTGATGGGGCGTTTTTGTAAAATGTTCAAGAGATTCCCGGGATAAACATAGGCTAAAAGAGAGATGTGATACTCAACTCGTACTCCCTTGTTCATATGGCCTTGTTGTAGTTCATAACCAGTTTTGTATTTTCTTTGTATCTGTTGTTCCCAATCTTTTCAATATTGTTTGATTCTGTCTGTTAGTTAAAAGACGTTTAATTCCTCCATCTAAGATATAAAAATGAATGTTTGTTTGTTTGTTTGTTTGTTCGTACTTTATGCGCGGCCATACAGTTGATCCGATTGTGATGGGGCTTTTTTGTAAAATGTTCAAGAGATTCCCGGGATGAACATAGGCTAAAAGAGAGATGTGATACTCAACTCGTACTCCCTTAAAAATCGCCCTTTGTAGTGAAAAACGTAAACAAAGTAGCTCTTTGGACGCTTAAATGGCTTACACTGCCTAAACCATAACAAATACACAAAATTAATGTACACATAATTGAATATCTAAAAAAGCTCTACAACAAAGTCAGTGACAGCATATGTTTATCTCTTACGAATAACTCACAATAACCATTTTTGTCTTTCATTGATGTCAAGAAGATTGAGACAAGTACGTATATTCCTGTGCAAGCATAGCAGCACACGGCGGGTATTCTTTTACGGATTACTCACAATAACGATTTTTGTCTTTCATTGATGCCAAGAAGATTGAGACAAGTACGTATATTCCTGTGCAAGCATAGCAGCACACGGCGGGTATTCTTTTACGGATAACTAACAATAACCATTTTTTGTCTTTCATTGATGCCAAGAAGATTGAGACAAGTACGTAGATTCCTGTGCAAGCATCGTACCACATGGCGGGTATTCTTTTACGGATAACTCATAATAACAATTTTTTTAGCTCATTTATGCCAAGAAGATCGACATAAGTAGATTCACGGGCAACACCGGGTAATCAGCACTGGGAATCTTATACATTTATAATTATTTTTCATTTTACTTATTCAACTAATTATAAGAAGTAGGCTACATTAATTTTTGGCTTTCAGCTTATTTATGCCAAGAATATCGGGATGAGTAGATTCCCGGACAACGCCGGGAAAACAGCACGGGGCATCTAAAAATAATTACGATATAAATTTTTCCTTGTACTTATTGAACTAAACATAAAAGCACGTAAATTTTCATTTATTTAGGCGAAGCAGCGCACGCTAGTGCTTAATAAAAAAGTAAACATTCTAATTTGTATATTTTTGGTTAATAAAACAAAAGGTCTCTCATTTAGAATAGCAGCCAAAATTGTGTTGGAAGGAAAAAATATCGAAGAGATTGTTTCAATTATATAAAATACAATATGTAGGCCTATAACATGACGAAAAATTATATTAAAAATGAAATTAATAAAGTGAGTTATTTAGTGTTATTTAGGCCTAGTGTTATAAATGGATCCCTGAAAATACCACAAAATATACTAAAATTAAATTTCATTTTCTTGTTTCTATATTTGAGTGTTTTTGAATCCTGACCAATAAAGAGAATTTATATACCTAGCAGAAATGAGATTATTGTTATAGCCTATAGTGGGGAACATATTACTGGTTAAGAGAAAATTATCTTTTCAGCCGGATTGAATGACGCTGCGTGACGACCACCTTTATCCTCACCGAACGTGAGGTCTAATTTACGTTAGAGGCTAAGTCGACAACAGGGGCCATGATACCGTCATAGGGTTTATGTTAGTAAAAATCCTAACCTAACCGGGACTCGAACCCCAGACATTCCAGCTTCTAGCATTGCCTTAACGGTCTGGCATGCCCTAATAATATTAAATAAACCTATATATTATTTACATATTTGTTTGTTTATTTATTTATTTATTGCACCATAGGCCCATGCAATAGAATAATAGACACATTTTTTAAAATTGATTCTTATATGGTTTGGAACCTATGGTAAGAAATAAACAGATATCGGTCAGAACTAAATTATTTACTGCTACAAATTAGAAAAAAGGGCATAACACACAACATTTTATGAAATTGTAATATGTATAATTATTTACTGTCTCATATATATATAGCCTATATATATATATATATATATATATATATATATAAGATATATATATAGAGGCCTATATATGTATATATAAAACGAATGTAACTTATGTATGTCCGTCTGTCCTTTATAGGCTTCTAAACCGTTCAACTGATATTCGTGAAAATTTGTACATAGGCCCTTACAGGTTTTCAGATGCGCCGAGTGTTTAGCCGCTATCTATTATGTTCTATAATCATTAGGTGTGGGAGTTCACCTGAAACGGAAATTTAAAAATCGCTCTAGCAATCGCAATTTTTGATATTTTAGAACAAAACTATGAATATGCTATTAAAATAAACCGAGGTAGGCCTATATATTACCCAAAAATCGGCGAAATCCGACCGTTAGAAGTGGGGGTTTACCTGAAATTTGAAATTAAAAATTTACTCTAACAACCGCCATGTTTTGTTCGTCGCAGTGATATCAAAATTATAATTAATTAACTCTCAATATTTAATTGATCTTATTTAGGCGTAGCAGCGCGCACCGGGCATTAGGTAGTAGTATATAAAATCATAATGAGTTTTACTAACGAATGTTTGCGAGATGTGGAAATATCTCATAGGCCTATTTTTCTCATAAATCAATTTTTAAAATTTATTTTCCTCCTTTTGTTTTACGAATCCAGCAACAAATGTATTTGTATTTTTAAATGAAGAAATTATTATAGTTAAAACTTTTTAAATTGAATTTGCTCTAGCATATAACATCGACATCTTTAAGAGACAATCTATAACACTCCTGACTTACACTGACAATCTACGAGTATTCTGACTCTTAACCGTTCAGACAGAATAAAAATAAAAACTCCAGAAATAAAGTTCTTACGTTCGGTAGCAGGTGTAACAATTTTGGGCAGAAAAATTAATGAAGATATTTGAAAAGACTTAAATATTTTTCATCATCATCAGCAGCATCAAGGATTGGATCTGCTGGCCTGTTCCGACCTCATGTTGGAATTGGTCTATCCATCTTTTACTGGGTCTTCCAACATATCTTCGTCCTAGTGGTTTGTAATGAAGAATCTGTTTCGGAATTCTATTGTTATCCATTCTATTGATGAGGTCCATCCATTCATCTCTGTATTGTGTAATTCTATCTAATAGTTTGAATATATTCAGTTCTCTTCGTATATCCTCACTTCGCCTTTGATCCATTATTGTATAGCCAGCCACACTCCTCACAAACCTCATTTCTGACGTTTCTATTTTTCGTTCCTAGTTTTTTGGTAAACCCAGTGTTCCGATCCATATAATAGTGTTGGAACCGCCATTGTTTTATAAAATTTTAAAAGTGTCTCCTTTCTAGTTTCTTTGAGACTTCGTTTTATGGTGCCACACATATAATTACATTCATTTATTTTTTTTTAATGTCTTCACTTAAATATTTTTAATTTAACAAATAGAATTGACAATATAAGAAACAACTGGTATGAACATGTGAAAAGAATGCCTACAGATAGAATCCCTCAGCTGTTATTAACGTACAAACCAATAGGACATAGAAGTGTTGGATATCTATTTACTAGATGGGAAGATTGCATTAAATCCCTCTTGATGTGAAAACAGGTCAAAAAGCCTAATCCCATGAAGTATAAGAAGAAGAACCTATATGTATGCGTAATTCTTTTATCTGTTGGTAGATAATTTCTCCTGACCGCGTATAAGTTATGTCAAGTTTTCAGATGTATACCGAAAGTTCTTATCTAATAACCAAAACAATTTTATGATAATTTACAAATACTGAAAGAATAGGGATTTAAACTGAGTTAAGTTACCATGGAATTTTCTCCAAAATTAAGATATTTTCTTGGGCGATTATGAAAGCAGGCGTCTCAGTTACACGACGAACTGTAACAGTAAACAAAATCTCTATGTACCATATTATTTTCTGGAAGAATGAGACCCTTAATTATCAGAGGATAGGTAAGCATTGGAATTTTGGTGGAAGGAGGGTGAATCGTGCATTAGGGCGATTAATTCCACCCATGATTCCACGGATAACTGTAAGAAGGAAGCGATAGGAGTAATTATATGACACAAGATGGGGAGAATCCATTGTACTTCACGCTACTTTCCATATGGCTCCATGGTAAAAAATAATGTTCCGCTATAGGTCATCAAGGTTTCTGGATAGTATATGGAGGCTAAATGTTATTACAATGGGAGTTGGGTCAAGATCTGAGCTTGATTCCTACAACTTAATATGAATCTGAAATTTGTATTCACTTCTTTTACCAAGCAGTCTTAACCCATTCTCAGAATGAATGCGTTTATAATTTAAAGAGTGATTTCCAATTTATCTAAAGTATTTGGCAATCAAGAGTAGCATTTGTTAGGACTACGTAACGAATACAATTAAGCTGTTTACTCAAAAGTCATTATTTAAATATCCATCTATGTATCTGTTTATAGTAATTCTGCCCGAAGGCAGGCCTTTCACTGCAATCATAGCATTTTCATGCTATTCTTTGCAGCTTTACTAGGGATTTATAGGTGTGGTAGCTTCCCGTTGCTTTTCACATATTTAAATACAGTTACAGGTATATTTTAAAATATGTATATATTTAATGTAAACGGCGATTTTTAAAAAAATCAGAAATGTGAGGTTATATATATTCACTGCAACTTAATCATATTATTTATTGCCAAATAGGATCATAATATTGTAAGAAAGCACCCTAGTGGAGAGATAATGATACATACCAAACTGTATATTATAATCAGTGTTATAGGCCTAGATTATTATTTTTTTAGTAAACAACTCAGTAAAATCAAGGAATCTTTTCATTATTTGCTAGACCTATACTCAATGCATTTGTTGGAGAAAAACGATGCTCTGAGTTGTTCAAAATATTAAATAAATATGAAATGATTATATTGTTTCGGGTCCTCTACAAGTATACAAAGTTTCAAGTCGATCCGATGATTTTAAGTGGGTGAAAATCGCGTTGAAAGATTCCGTTACATAGATAGATAGATAATAGATAGATAGGTACAGGTCAAGCTAATATAAAGCGTGTAAAAAAGAGGAGGCTTTCTTTATAACAAAAGCAGGAGCTGATAAAGAGAAATCGATAAAGAGTGAGGTGAAACACTACTGTGATTGTTTTTTAAAACAAAATTGATTGAAATGTGATTGGTCATTGACTACCATTTGCGACATGAGTTAAATAGTCTTAATAAACTGTTGTATGCGGAGTTCGTGGTGGACAACTCGAAGCCAGAGCAGGGTTTTCTCGGTATTTCTCCCGTTTCCCCTGCCAGACATTTAATTCCAACACTTCTCCATTCTCATCAAATTCGTCTCATTAATTTCATCTGCCCTGTGATGGTGCCACAAGTTAGGACAGCAAACATCCGTGTTTATCATAGACCTTCAATAATAGGGCTTCATCTCATCTCATTCTTCTCCTGGAATTATACTGAGAAGAGTAGAGGGTTTACTGAAAGCATAAAATAAGGTAATCTATCACATCAATGACGTTCTATCAACTTATATATAATAAGAAGAAAGACTAATAGGCCTATCTAAAAAGGTAAAGTGATTCCACTACAGGCCATAGGAGACCCTTGGGGTAGTAGGAAGTTAAGGCTCCCACTTTTACTAGACAATCCATGATGTCAGCCTTGCGTAACGACCACCTTTAATCCCAGAACAAGCGTCTGGTACTAATTTCCATTAAAGGCTGAATCGACCCCAGGGCCATATGCCACCAGAAGGTTTAGGTCAGTTTAAAATCTTGACCAAACCGTGACTTGAACCCTTGACCTTACGGTTTTGTAGCGCACTGCGTTAACCACTTTAATTATTTCAACAGTTGAGGAGACTGTAAAAACATTGTACATAATTTTTTTTTTCAAATACCCCAGGTTTGTCTTTCGATATTCCTGGTTTCTCTCCTGCCTTGGCGCACTTGTAACCCACTTCTGAGGTTGGGGCGCCTGGAAGGCGGGGTTAACTTACGTTGCCCCGATGATATGATGGGTGATGATGACGATAATGGTGCGCCAGGAGAGTCCCTAATCCTAAGCTTAACCTAAGATGAATATGAATGATGATGATTGCGATGGCCATATGATTTCGGGGACCGTTTGGGCCTTAAAGTTTTCCTGACATTTGTCTTACAGGTGAGGAAAAACCCCGATAAAAACCTCACCCAGCAAAACTGTCCCGACCGGGGATCGACCCCGAGACGAAGCACGCTACCCCGAGACCACAGAGGTGGACTTGTACATAATTTTATACTATCCATTTCAATGAACGAAGGCAATGATTGAAAAATCAATGTTACTATGAAGTTTTACACATTTCCGAAGCCTTTCTACATGACCTCCATCTAGGTGAAAACACATACCACATCTTTCAGCTGTGAAACTAAATGCAGACTGTAACATTTAAAAAGTAAAAAAAAAAAGCCTGCTGTTTCTGTGATAGATTATGTAAATCATATCGACGTAATAAGGACGTTTTCGTAGAGTGAAACGTAGAATTTTCCACAATGTGTTGCTAGGAGCTTTCAACTCCCTACTGAGGCGTCGAGTTGATGCGTTGGGACTATCACTGGCAATTTTAACCTGTTACACTGTTTCTGATGATACGCGTGGTCGTCCATTACGTGCCTCATCGCACACACTGCCGGTACGTTTAAATTTGTTTACAAGCAGAGGAATGTTTGCCTTTGTTGGGGCTGGTGTATGGAATTTATGGGTAAATTCAGCTCTGACGTCTTCATATGACAATCTGCGTACCCGTGCACAAACAATGGCAACCCGTTCTTCCGTGCTAAATATGTTGCACTAAGGTAACATTGTGTGCAAAGAAAACAATAATAGTGTTTTCATGGAAATGGATAGTCACTTTAGAGACGCCCTGTTATAATTTTTATATTATATTTTATTTTTAGGTTTGAAGTTCTCTTACGTATTGAAACCTATTACACATGACATCTGAAGAAGACGAATAAGAAGGAGAAGGAGAAGGAGGAGGAGACAAGGGAAGAGAACGAGAAGAAGAAGAAGAAGTAGAAGAAGAAGAAGAAGAAGAAGGAAAAGGAGGAGGATGAGAAAGAGAACGAGAAGAAGAAGGAGGCTGTGAAGGAGAAGAAGGAGAAGGGGAGGAGGTGAAGGAGAAGAAGGAGAAGGAAGAGCAGGAGGAGGAGGACGAGAAGGAGAAGAAGAACAAGCAGAAGAAGGAGAAGGAGAAGAAGGAGGAGGAGGTGAAGGAGAAGTAGGAGGAGGAGGAGGATGAGAAAGAGAATGAGAAGAAGGAGAAGGAGACTGAGGAGGAGAAGAAGAAGGAGTAGAGGCATGAGAAGGAGAAGGAGAAGAAGGAGAAGGAGACGAAGGAGAAGGAGAAGGAGGAGAAGGAGGAGGTGAAGGAGAAGGCGGATGAGAAGGAGGAGAAGGAGAAGATGGATGAGAAGGAGGAGAATGAGAAGAAGGGGGGTGATGAGGAGAAGGAGAAGAGGATGATAAGGGGAAGGAGAAGAAGAAGGAGGAGAAGGAGAAGAAGAAGGAGGAGAGGGAGAAGAAGGAGAATGAGGAGAACGAGGAGGAGGAGAAGGAGGACAAGGAGAATAAGAAGAGGGAAAATGAGAAGGAGGAGGAGGGGAGAAGGAGGAGGAGGGGAGAAGGAGGAGGAGGGGAGAAGGAAGAGGAGGGGAATAAGGAGGATGAGAAGGAGAAGGAGAAAAGGGAGAAGGAGAAGAAGGAGAAGGAGGAGGAGGATGAGAAGGAGAATAAGGAGAAGAAAGAGGATGAGAAGGAGAAGAAGAAGTTGGAGCCATAACAAATCACATCATAGAAATAAGAGGAAATTCCAGACTACTGACCTGCAAAATAGAAAAGTGATTACAACCTGCAAAACGACAAAATCTATTTAAAGAAATTCAATGACCGAGGCTGCCATAGTTCGCAGTTGTTAGTAGGCTAATCTGGTAACAGGAGTAGTCAGATTACAACCACGGGCAAGGCCTTCTCTGAAATTCTCTTCTCAAATCTTGCATAGTTGTCGGGTGGGTGGCACTCTCGGCCTCATTCTTCTAGTGCACACTTTATTCTGCACAACGGCTACTTGAGCACGGGAAGGACTTTCAAGTAATCGAAACTGGTCTAAAACTTGCTGCTCTGGTCACTATATCCCGTACATTGAAAGTGGACAGGGTCATGTGCTTTACTGGATTCTAATACTGATATCAAGGTCGCGGACTGAGCCAAATAATTTGGTTACTTGTCTCTCGATTTTTTCCGCATCTTAAAATTATTTTGAATACACTGGAACTCGCGAGTTAGATTCGCATAGCAGCTTATTTCGGTCCTGGTCCGAGCGCTTTAAAGCGTAATTCCTTGGTGCACAACTACGGGACTGAATTGGTTCAGGTCTCAAATGGGGAAGAAATTTTCTCATGGGATTTCGGCCAATGAACAAGTAAAATATTTCAATTATCTAGACGTATCTTTAGGCTGTAGTAGACAAAAAGACATAAATAATAAATTATAAATATTCGAATATTTATGTGGCACCCTTAAAAGAATAATGGGGAAAAAATAAGAAAAGAAACACATTAAAAATTATATGAAGTATTGGCTGTGCCTGCAATATTATATGGCTCGAAATTATGGATTCTGAATAAACAGACAATTAAAAGAATAAAAGCCGCAGAAATAAAATATTTACGATTTGTGGCAGGATATACTTTAATGGGTAAAACGAAGACATTCTTAAAGAACTGCAAATATTCAATCTGACAGATAAAAATAGAGGAGTATAGGAGAAAATTGTATGAACATGTCTGAAGAATGGTTCCAACAGATTGCCTAAAATACTGAACTATCAACCGAGAAGAGGAAAAAAAGGAGATCGAGGACGCCCACGAAAGAGATGGGTACAGCAGCTATGATACTTTGAGCTGGAACGAACCAATAAGATTTAATTATTGTAAGAAGAAGAAGAACTAGGAATTAAATTTAATATTATATAATAATTATCCATCGATAATAATTCTGCCGGAGGGCAGGTCCTTCACTGCAATCATAGCATTTTCATGCTATGCTTGCAGCTTTACTGGGGAATTGTAGGTGTGGTAGCTTCCCGTTGCTTTCCACACCAATGAAAGATGGTGGTGATGATAATGGCCATATGATTTCGGGGACCGTTTGGGCCTTAAAGTTTTCCTGACATTTGTCTTACAAGTGAGGAAAAACCCCGATAAAAACCTCACCCAGAAAAACGGTCCCGACAGAGGATCGAACCCGGTCCCGCTGCATGACAAGGCAGCACGCTACCTCGAGACCACAGCGGTGGACATAACAATAATAATATAATTATAATACGAGATCGCTGTCCACTCAGAATCGTGAGGAATTTGGACAGCTAAATTAAACAGTGGTTTAATGTTGAGAACACCGGCTATAACGGCTTAGGGTCTCGACTTGTTGACTATATGTCACTCCTATAATGGCTGGATGATGTCCAAATTTTTATTAACATATGTGGATGTGAGGCAAGCAGCTGCCACGACTGGGATCTCCGGTTAGAATCCTAGAGGTTCCGGAGGGGTATTGGTGGTAGGCCACACCGGGATTTTTCGTTTTTTTTTTTTCTCGGGGTTCTTCTGTTTCCCGAATTTAATCTTACCAATATTTTCCACTGTAGTTCCCTCCATCTTGTAATTTCATCTCCATTCAATAGTTTTATATCTTTCATCTCATCTCATTAATTTTTTAAATAATATAAGAAATTAGCTTAGTTAAGAACTTCAGAGAGGGAGCACCCGTGTCCGCACTTGGGACCTATGGAGTAGGACAACATATAATACAAAAAGTGCAGAATGAAAAATCGTATCTTAAAGATGTAATCCCAGATGACTGTCTCAGACCCTAAATTATTGTGTAAGTCATCATCATCATCATCATCATCATCATCATCATCATAAAGGATTAGACGTTAAGGTCTCTTCCGATCTCATGTTAGAATTTGTCTGTCCATATTTAACTGTGTGTTCCTACATTTCTTCGCCCTACTGGTCTGTAGTGAAGAATCTGTTTCGGCATTCTGCAGTTATCTATTCTATTGGATGTGGTCCATACGTTTGTCTCAGTGATGTGTAATCCTATCTAATAGCATTAATATATAACTAGTCAACATGATTTTTGTCTCATGAGTACCAATAGTTGTACTTAATGCAGTTTTTTATCGTGTTTCCAAATATGTATTCGGAATTTCTCCATCACCCACAGCTTTTTATTTCAATTTCAATTAATGGATTCAAATAATTATTTTTTAATAAAAGTTTTTTCGTCCATTTGTCCAATGTAAAATAAAATAAAATGACCTAACTCAAATGATTTCAGCTATGGAAAAGAGATATCAAGGCAAATGGAATTCTAATATGCTGGCCGATTATTGTTGGACCATCATGATGGATGCTCCACAGGCGACAAATAGCAGAAAATCGTCATTTATTACTTTCTAGGTGAGTCAGAATGTTCGAATATTGTGTAGTTACGAATGTAGAAAATATTAAAATGTTTGTAATTATAAATGCCTGTCTCTCAGAAACCTTGCGTGATGGAGAAAAACTATTATCATATTTGAATTCAGGAGAAAAAAGACTATCAGAATCACATATTTTTCTTTTTGTGACATAAAATTTTTTTTTTTTTTTTTGCTCAGTATATTAGTTCTGATCGTAACACCCCTCAAAAACCTCATTTCTGTAGTTTCAATTCGTCATCCCTGGTTTTTAATGAAGACCCAATGTTCCGATAATATAATAGTGTTGGAACCGCCACTGTTTTATAAAATTTTGAAAGTTTCTTTCCAGTTTTCTTGAGACTTCGTTTTATAGTGCCACGCATATAGGGTATACATATTTATTTTTTTGTAATGACACATTGTATCCCAGACAATTAAAATTGCTCTCTGAGTGGTTCATACCCTTGAAAAGCTAAAACTTTCGTTTTTGGAGTAGATATTTTCAAATTATACTTTTCACATATTTTACTTAACGTCCACCGCTATGGTCTCGAGGTAGCGTACTGCCTTGTCACGTAGCGAGCCCAGGTTCGATTCCCGATCGGGACAAGTTTCGTGGGTGAGGTTTTTCCCGGGATTTTTCGTCACCTGTAAGACAAATGTGAGGACGCTTTGAGGCTCAAATGGTCCCCGAACATAATCTATCATCATCATCATTATCATCATTCTTATCATCCACGGTATGGAAAGCAAAGGGAAGCTACCGCACCTATAATTCCTAGTAAAGCTGCAAAGCATAGCATGAAAACGCTATGATTTCAGTGAAACACCTGCCCTAGGGCAAAACACTGTAAATAAAATAAATATTTGTAAATTGCCCGTTTTAAGCCATCCTCTGTCTCAGATGTAAAAACCTGATCGTCTGTAAAACGTAAAATATGTAATAAAATAATTGTGACTATTTAAGTTATGTCCAAAATGGGAGTCAATGACCAATCACGTTTCAATGAATTTTGTTTTATAACCAATCACTGTCATGTTTCACCTCGATAATTATCGAATTTTGATTGCCAAAATAAAGAAAGCTCCTCCTTTTTTAATATTCTGAATAAGTCAGAGCATTATTTTGTAGTGACTGATTCTCTAATTTAAAAAAAATCGCAGGGAAAACGACAATCGGGCAGAATTTTTAGGGTCAAATCCA
This sequence comes from Diploptera punctata, assembly GCA_030220185.1. Taxonomy (NCBI): domain Eukaryota; kingdom Metazoa; phylum Arthropoda; class Insecta; order Blattodea; family Blaberidae; genus Diploptera; species Diploptera punctata. Next base: position 1,279,803 of record JASPKZ010003825.1, on the reverse strand, counting down.
CATTCAAATGGAGAGAATTTTTCTCGGTCTTCAACCACTTTTTTGATAGAATTGAGGCTAAGCTTATCACAATACGTTGAATATAGCAAGTAATGAGCAGATTCCTTCGACCTACACATTTGATAATTCTCTGTTCAATAATTGTGTTCATAAATACTGATTTTACCGAGTTGTTCCCGAAAAAATGAATTAATAACCTGTAATGTTGGTTGGTTATATTACACAGTGTAATGTGTTTTATTTTTTCTCGTGCATTCTTACAATATTGCGATCCTATTTCGCAATAAATAATATGATAAAATTGCAGTGATGAACAAATGAAACATAACCAAACATTTCTCATTTGTTTTCAAACGTCGCCGTTTATATTAAATATATACATATTTTAAAATAACTATATTTAAATAATGATTTGTGAGTAAACAGCTTACTTTTAATCGTTAAATAGTCTAAACAAATGCCACTCTTGATTTGCAAATCGTCTAAATAAATTCATTCGTCACTTCGAGACTCGTGAATTTATCGGTAATTTGGAAATCACTTGTGGCATTGCTTATTATAATATTCCTAGCATAATATAAAACCAAAAATTTTTAATGGAATATCCTGGTAGTCTAAAAATATTGTTGACGTAGATAGGCTAATGTATTGTAGACATGACCATATTTGCAGCGCTTCACTACTGTTTCTTTACGCTGTTGGCCTATGGAGACGTTTGCTTTCATAGATGTTTATCAATTTTTTTTTTGTCAGGTGAATTTGTCAACTTCCAGAGAGCAGAGTGTACAGAGGTCATGCGCGGGTGAACACCGCCAAGTTCCTGGTCACATGACTCTTCTTGTATTGGAGGCTTTGCTCCATATTCAAAAGAATGAAATATGAAGTCACAATTCATCTTTTGTGAGCGAGCGTGACGTACTTTCATCATAAAGCATTCGGCGAATCCAAATTCTAGCATCTTTCCATTCTTTCATGTAATTTAATGCAACCTCATAGCCTCGGTGCCATATTTTCAAATTAAATCAAACGACTGACGGAACTGAAGCAAACCACTTGATATTTAATTGCTACAACAACTAACTGCACCTTGGTGAAATCTATGTCAAATTACAAATAGTTGTTCCAGTTTTATTTTATTTTTACGTTGGTGTATTGCAACAAATAACCTCTAGCCTACATAAAAAAGTACAATGTTAATTCTAGTAGACTACTGTCATTCTAATCTGGAAAACTCGTAAGAAGAGACAAAATACGTTATATTGCCCAATTTTAAAGAATAGCACGTCATTTAGTTTTATAAACTAACTAACTAACTACAGTAAGTCACCGGCACTACACAATATTAATTTTACTATAGTCTGAGTATATACAAAATTTTATATATTTGCAAAGAGCCATTTACATGTTGAATCAATTAGGACTCTATTATAATCTCAAAGTCTCAACTTCAAAAACTAAAATTATGGCTTTTCAGGGCAAAGTGCCAGACAGAGCAAAAATAGTGATCAATAATGAAATAATAGAACAGATAGCACACTTTAACTATCTTGGTTCAGATATAACATATAGCTATGATTGGGATATACATAATAAATTAAACCGATATCAAATGATGTGTGGCACCATAACAAGAAACCACCGAAAGACTCGAAGAGAAACTCAGCTCAGGTTTTATAAAATTATGGTTGTTCCTATTATTTTATATGAATCTGAATCTTGGGTACTTACAAAAAAAGATATCTCACACATTCAAGCCACTGAAATGAAATTTTTAAGATCCGTAAAAGGATGTACACGCATGGATAGAGTACAAAATGAATCAATAAGAAATTAACTGGATATATTTTCAATAGTTGATAAACTAGAAGAGCACAAATACAAATGGAAAGAACATTTAGACAGAATGGACAATACAAGATTACCCAAAAAGATCAACACCTACAAACCACATGGGAAAATATCTTTGGGACGGCCAAGGAAACGATGGACTAGAGACCATAACAGGTCACGTTGACCTAATCCTGGAAAGGAAGAAGAAGAAGAAGAAGAAATATAAAAATGAATGTTTGTTTGTTTGTTGGTTTGTTTGTTTGTTCGTACATTTTGCGCGGCCATACCGTTGCTCCGATTGTGATAGGACTTTTTGCAAAATGTTCAGGAGATTCCCGGGGTGAACATAGGCTATAAGAGAGTTGCGATACTCAAATCCTGCACCCTTAAAAATCGCCCTTTGTAGTGGAAAACGTGAAAAACGTAGCTCTTTGGACGCTTAATTGGCTTACGCTGCCTAAACCATGACAAATACACAAAATTAATGTACACAGAATTGAATATCTACAAAAAAAAGTGCGCGACAGCAAATGTTTATCTCTTACGGATAACTCACAATAACCGTTTTTGTCTTTCGTTGATGTCAAGAAGATCTAGACAAGTACGTAGATTCTTGTGCAGGCATACCAGCATGGCGGATATTCTTTTACGGATAACTTACACTAACGAATTTCGTCTTTAAACTCATTTATGCCAATAAGATTGAGATAAGTAAATTCCCGGGCAACACCGGGTAATCAGCACGGGGAATCATAAAATAATTACTTTATAAATTTATAATTATTTTTTCCTTTTACTTATTCAACTAATCATAAGAAGTAGGATACAGTAATTTTTGTCTTTCAGCTCATTTATGCCAATAAGATCGGGAAGAGTAGATTCCCTGAGAATGCCGGGCAAAGAGCACGGGGAATCTAAAAATAATTGGGATATAAATGTTTCCTTACACTTATTTAACTAAACATAAAACACATTAATTTTCGTATTTCAGCTGATTTATGTCAAGAAGATCGGGGTAAGTCCCTCCATGGTATCTTTACCTTGTCGTGGTGGAGTGGCTTGTGTGCTTAAATGATCCTGAGAGCTATGCCGGCGGTAGCATTGCTGCCGATAGGGTTACCCATGCCGGACTGGTCGAAGGTGATAAGCCAGACGAAATAAGTACCTTGGTCGAAAGAGTGACGATCTTTCACCGTAAAAATACAACCGTCAAGAAATGCGGACATGGGTTCTACTGGGGTAAAATTTTCCGGAGGTCAAATAGTCCCCCATTCGGTTCTCCGGGCGGGGACTACTTCAGGGAACCCATGCCAAAGGCTCAAACACAGGGACATATTCCTAGGAACATGGAATGTTAGGACTTTATACAATAGCGGGGCACTAGAGATATTAACGCGGGAATTGGATAAATCGCCCTTGGATATAGTCGCTTTACAGGAAGTTAGGTGGCCAGGAGAAGGTAGTCAGGAATCAGGAAGCTTTGCATTATACTATGGGGGTGCAGAAAGACCTGCATTTGGAACGGGTTTTTTAGTCAGAAGGAGGATCCTATCCGCTATCCGAGATATTAAGAACCCGTAGACTGCGATGGGCAGGACATGTTGCGCGTATGGGGAATGAAAGACGTGCATGGAAACTTCTTGTAGGAAAGCCAGAAGGAAAACGCCCAGTTGGTAGACCAAGAATGAGGTGGGAGAACAACATTAACAATGATTTGAGGGAAGTAGATTATACAGGGAATGATTGGAAAGGATTAGCTCAGGATAGGGATGTATGGAGAGCTTATGTCCGTGAGGCCATGAACCTACGGGTTCGATAGTGCCAGTGAGTAAGTAAGTAAGATCGGGGTAAGTAGATTCCCGGGCAACGCCGGGTAATCAGGGTATCTAAAAATATGAATTTATAATTATTTTATCTCTTACTTATTTAACTAAACATAAAAGCACATTAATTTTCATTTATTTAGACGTAGCAACGCACGGCGGGTATTAGCTAGTTACAATATAAAATTCATCATCGTTATCATCATCCGTCACGAATTAGGCCTTTGTAGACCTATTTTGGTCCCATCTAGCAGTCTTTTAACAGATCTTCCTTGTCGACGATGTCCTTTTGGTTTATACTGCATCATTTTTGGGGTTCTTGAATTATCCATTCTTTTTATATGGTTCAGCCAGTTTAATTCATATCTGTTGAATTTATCTTCTATTGATTCTACATCTAATTGTCCTAATATTTCTTCATTTTTTTTTCGATCTAAAAGTGTGTATACTGCAGTCCTAAGAAATTTAATTTTCGTTGCTTTGATTCTGCTCCTGTCTCTTTTTCTTAATGTCCAAATCACTCTTCCGTATAAAAGGAAACATAATTCTAAAGTTTTATATATTTTTATTCTTGTGGATTTTTGCACCAATTTATCTTTTAATGTATTATTTATTATGCCTAAGATTTGTGTAAATTTGGTGATTTTCTTGTTCATATCTTTTTCATTTTGACAAGGTATTTTACAACCTAAATAGTTGAAATATTTTACTTGTTCTAGGCATTGGTTATTGTGTATTATCTTACTTAATTGTAAAATTATGAACGTTTAATGCAGAATCCTCAATGTTAAAATTATTAAAATATTGTAGGTCTTTCGGGATCAGTCCCATTCTTAGCAAAAGGTTGTATATTACTCTCCATCTACTATTCAGGTACTGAAGGAGAGTAACATACAATCTTCTGCTGAGGATGGGTCTGGTCGTAAAAGGCCTAAAATGTTTCAATAATTTTAACAGTTGAGGAGACTGCACAAAAGGTACATAATTTTATAATTTTATATTATCTTAATAGGCCTATATAAAAATTTCGTGTCACGTTGTTTGTCCGCGAAGGAATCCTAAACTACTGAACCGATTTTAATACAATTTTGCACACTGTGTGCAGTTTGATCCAACTTGAGAACTAGGGTAGTTTATAACTAAATTTATAGACGCATTATTTTTTTATTGCAAGTTATTTGTTTATTATTTAACAAAGAGTTATAATTATCTGTGAGTTCCATACGATTCTAACAGATGGCGGTGCAAGGTACAGCTCGGGTCCAAGCTCTGTGTGTTTGCGGGGGGAAGTGTTGGGAGTGGAGGAGATATACTTCTCTGCTTCGCATAGTACTAACAGCTTAGTCAGCAGATTCCTTTCACACACACGGAGCTGGATCCCGAGCTATAATTTAGTAAGGTAATTGGTTTATTATTTAACAAAGAGTGATCCAGATGGTTGTGCTTTTTGTTGCAACCGCAAATTTCAATTAATTGCAAATATTGATTATTTCATAATTTATGTGTGTTCAGTGTTTATTTTATTTTCAATGTTATTAATTTCGTGCGTAAGTATTAGTTTTAAGTAATCTGGCTGAAAGACAGCAACTTAATTTAAATTTTTAACGTATACCTTAGCCACAGCAACGCATAGCCGGGACTTCTAGTATTTTTTATATACTTGACTAACATCTCAACGGAATTTTATTAGTAATGAGATTCCTACGGGCTGTGAAAGGTTGCACAAGAGAAGAACATATTCGAAATGAGAATATTAGAGAGGAACTAAAAGTACAACCACTTCTTCAACAAATAGAAGAACACAGAAACAATTGGATAGAACATCTGCAAAGAATGACAAAGATGTCCCTGATGTATAATCCTGGAGGATGGTGATCGGTGGGAAGATCAAGAAAGCGCTGGGCTGAACAGATGTGAGATCGAAACAGGCAAATGCCTAATCCGTGAAGGATGATGATGATGAATTTATCAGTATTATCTAGAATAGTCTACTGTCATCCTAATCTGCAAACCTCGACCATAATTTTAAAAAAAATTAAGAAGAGACGAAAACATTATATTTTCCCAATTTTAAGGGATTATCATAAGTAATGCCACGAGTGATTTCCAAATTATCGATAAATTCACGACTCACGAAGTGAGGAGTGAATTTATCTAGAGAATTTGGAAATCAAGAGTGGCATTTGTTAGGACTATTTACCGAAATAAAATAAAGCTGTTGTTAATCACAAATCATTTATTTAACTACAGTTATTTAAAAATATTTTTATATTTAAAGTAAACGGTGATGTTTGAAAACTAATGAGAAACGATAGGTAGCCTACGCTTCTACTGCTTCTTTTGTTTATCACTGCAACCAGATCATACTATTTATTGCCAAAGGAACGCAATATTGTAAGAATGCTCTCTAGTGGAGAAAAAATGAAACACATCAATCTGTATATTAATTCATTTTTGATGTCGTATACATTTAAGAAAGTGCAAACAGTGGTTTCTTTTTTTGGTGGTATAATCAATTGCTACAAATGTTGACATGTAAGCACTATTATATACAATCTGGTAGCCGTATTTGTTATAGGCTCAGTCACTGCAAAATAACGGTCAGACCTGTTCAGAATATTAAAAAGGAGGAGCTTTGCTTAATATATGATAATCCTAACGTTGATAATTATTTCGTGAAACACGTCTCTGATTGGTTGTAATACAGAAATCATTGAAACGTGATTGGTCATTGACTCCCATTTGGGGCATGAGTTAAATAGTCTGTCAAATTGCTTTATAAACTAATTAACTAATCTTGACATTGTTAAACTCCTAGGTTCTAGGCCGCGCGGAGATAAGCTCTCCATATATCCTTATCCTGAGCTAATGTTTTCAATCATCTCCTGTATAATCTACTTGGGCCCTAATCATGTTTAATGTTATTGTTAATATTATTCTCATATCGCCCCAACTGGGCGTTTTTTAAAATACGTATTTTGTGTATTTGTATATATTTCGCAGGCTATACAAAATGGGACCATAAGGGAAATGGGGAAATTACGGAAGAGTTGAGTGCAGAACCCATTCTCCAACATATACAAAACAACCAGAACAACTGGCAAGCCCATCTTCATTTATTGCTATCTCACAGAATTCCAGAAGCTATGTTTCGTTATTATCCTGAAGACAAAAGATCGCTGGGAAGTCCAAAAAAATGCTGTATACAGCATACATGGAAAAAAAAAAAAAAAAAAAAATTATCTTTGAGACCGTAACAGGCCACATGACCTAATACTTGCATGGATGATGACGATAGTGCATACATTTTGCATATTACATAGTATATTTCTGATTGTATTTCATGTTTTCTGGTAGATGATTGTTATGATAAGCCATTAGATATAAATAAATAATATATGCTTCATCTAATCTCATTCTTTAACCTGACATTAAATAAGACTTTACGTTAACATTCCTAATCTCTTAATTTATATTTTTCTTCTTCAATTCTTAATATAAAATTAACATATGGGCACATTATGTTCATGTTTTCGTCCATCGTTGTGGTCTTCAGGCAGCGTGAAGCGTTGTCACAAAGCGGGCACGGGTTCGATCCCCGGTCGGGACAAGTTTCCTAGGTGAGGTTTTTTCTGAGTTTTTCCTCATCTGTAAGACAAATGTCAGAAAAATAAGGATCAAACAATTCCCGAATATCATATGACCATCGTATTCATCATAATTCATATTTGCATTAGATTAAGTTTAGGATTAAGGATTCTCCTGGCGCCCCAACCACAGAAGTGGGTTACTATTACGCCATAGTAAGTTTATAAAATATATTGGGGATCCGTAGACTTTCATTAAATTTATAAAGTTTTATTTTTGAGGGGGGTAGAATTTAAATTGGAAAATATCTAAATTGCAATCGTAATTGATTGCAAATGCCAGGAAAGAACTCCAGAAATGTCGAAACAACAAACCTGGGGCATTGAATAAAAAATAAGTTAATATTTTCTAACCAATTACTTCCGAAAGTTCAAAACTATTTGTTCTGATAGGCCTACTAGTCAACAAGTAACAATTCACTGGACCAGAAGCAAATCATGCTTATATTTGTATTCTGAAAGAATAAAGAGATAACCGAAGTTACGCACGAAATGTTAGGTTTTTCTTATTATAACTAGTTTGAAAGAGCTCCCCTGTGATTCAGAGGTCACGCTGCGGCCTAACCTCCACACACAGGTACTCAATTTTCATATAAATAGTTTCACTTGTTTAAAAATATGCACATCGTGATATATTCTTACAGATACAAAGCTTTCTGCTTGCGTAACACTGCTTTCCATTTTTTCCAAATTAAGGAAAATAGGCTAATAAAATGCAGGCACGGCTTTGTGAGATAAACAATAACCACGGTTATGCGCATGTCATTGTGAAATATTTTCAAGACCATTATTGAACATTGTTCCAGCAAATCTCGAAGTATCTCGAGCACGAGCCGGGACAATAACATTGTTACGCTCCATCATTATAAAAACAAGCCTGTGTTGTCCACTTGATGGCCGTACTATATGGTGCCCTTAACGCCGGTTATTCAACCTGACTCTGCTGCTTTCAGCGAATTCAGAAGGAACTATTGAGGTTGTTCCCATAAAATAGATATACCTTAATATATAAAAATTACGTGTCACGTTGTTTGTCCGCGATGGAATCCTAAACTACTGAACCGATTTTAACGAAATTTTGCACACTGTGTGCAGTTTGATCCAACTTGAGACCTACGGTTGTTTATAACTAAATTTATAGTCGCATTATTTTTTATTGCAAATTATTTGTTTATTATTTAACAAAGAGTTATAATTATCTGTGAGTTCCATACGATTTTAACAGATGACGATGTAAGGTAATTGGTTTATTATTTAACCAGGTGACTGTGCTTTTTGTTGCAACCTCGAATTTTAATTGAATTACAAATATTGATTATTTCATCATTTAAGTGTGTTCAGTGTTTATTTTATTTTCAATATATTGATAATAATATTAATTTCGTGTGTAAGTATTAGTTTTAAGTAATCTGGCTGAAAGACAGCAACTTAATTTAAATTTAACTGGACCGAGAAGGGATATTGAACAATGTGGCGAATCAGTTCTAGAGACCATGATAAGATATCAAGTGAATTTCCGCAAATTGGTATAGGCCTATGTGACATAAATCTTACATTTAAGAAGAGTGTCAATTTAAAAACATATGAAGATCCTAAGGAACGGAATAACAGAACTGTATGTAAGTCTGTTAGTTATAATAATATGCCTAATATTACAGAAACAATCTCCATGCCTCAATTAAATGAAAAACAAGATGACTATAATATATTTCAAGATGATATTACTATACAGAGACTTCTTGATGATGATGAGAATCCAAACTGCCAACAAGTTCGTAGAAAAAAAAAGAAAGTATAATGAAATCAGGAAGCCTCCAAAAAATATTCCATCAATAAATGTATACAATCCTTATGATGCATTTATGGATGATACTGAGAATGCAGACAACATAAATTCATCTCTATCAACAAAACCATTTCCACATAAACCACCAACCATATTTATACCGGTTGTAGTTAACGAACCAGAACTAAAAAAATTGTGTAAAACAAAAACTTTCCGATTTAGATTTCTCACTTAGTTTACTACAACATAATTTAACGTACACCCTTGCCACAGCAACGCGTGGCCGGGACATATATATAAATATATATATATATATATATATATATATATATATGATCTTTGATTTGTTGGATTTGTTTCCGCCCCGAATAGCAGATAACTATTAAAACATCGGAAAAATTAACGTAAAAATATTTAAAGGCGATACGATGTTCGCCGGGCCAGCTAGTATATATATATATATATATATATATATATATATATATTTTTAAATTAGACTCTACATATCTTCACCGAAATATCATCATCATCATCATCATCATAGTACATTCACGAATTTAGGCTATTTATTGACCTGTTTCGGCCTCAAGAAAAACACCATCCAAAAGTCTTTTGAGTAGGCATCCTGGTCTTCTTCTTCTTCTTCATGCAGGTTGATATCTTATGGTAAGACGGGTAGGCCAAAATTAAAAAAAAAAAATTGTTTCTTTTTTTCATAATTGGATAGTCTGTTCTTTTCTGAGCATTTCTATATATGATTTTTAATGAACGTCAATTATAAGTGCGTTAATTATTTTTTTAAAACAATTGACAGCTGTCAGCCTGTAATATCATTATACTTTAAACCCTGTTTTATCGAAAGTGAAAATTTTCGAACATTTGCCCCATTATCTCAGGAACTATTAGAGATATTTACATGAAATTTTTACAGGCAATAAATCTAGTTGTACTAAAGCTATGAAACAACAATTATGATGATCTCTTGTATAGATTCTCACTTATGAGTTTTTGTAAGTATTTTTAAATAAATTAAGAGACTAGTGGCAAAAAAAATATATATAGGACATCAATATCTAGATACAAGTTTGACTGTGGTTCAGTGGTCTTTACAAGCTTCATTTAATATTCTGTAAAAATTTCATTACAATCCATCTAGTAGTTACTGAGATAATGGGTCTCAAATTCCCATGTTTTAACATTGATGGGATAGGGCCTACCGTCTCACCTTAACATTTGTTTGAATATCCTGTGATCTTCCATTCGATGAACATGTTGCATTCATCTTGACTTATAATCAAGAAATTTTGTTTTCTAAAGGTTCCATTTGTAGCTAACTGTTCTAAGATGTCTTCATTTTTTTTTTTTTTTTTTTTTTTTTGGGTTTTAAATTTCTTCTTAGTTTCTGTAGGTACTGCAATATCAACGTTTCTTTTCTTAAATATACTGTCTAGTTCCTCTTCTTTTTCATGGATTCTTCGGACATTCCAGGTTGCATTTCTTACAATATCATTGTGCCGTTTTCTTTTAACCGTATTTCTTTGCTGTGGATCGTCATATTTCAATTCCTTCTGGATTTCTTCGTGTTGAGATTTGAAAGTAGTGTTGAAGTTTCTTAGAATATGTTACTGGCCCAACTCTAAATATTCCAGTGGTAGGGCTGCTACCTTTTAGTCTCTGGATAGATATTAGGATACCGCATTTACTCAGTACCCGATGGAACGGTTATACCGCCGTGACTCGGTCCTCAGAGCCTCTTTTGTGAAAACGGGTTGTACCATGAGAAGGTGAGGATGAGAATTGGGTAGGAGAGTTTATATACACGTCACTGCTCTTTATAACAGTCACCGAAATAATGCAGAATAATGAAGAGAACTTCCAACGTTCAACATAGTGTTGAGTCAAATTGGCAGTTGAATATAACTTGAAAATATCCACAAAAAAAAAAAACAAAAGTAATGGCCCATCGAGGAAAATATCCTGTACGCTCAGAAGTAATAATAGATAAGGCCTCACATCCACATGTATTAATCGCAAAGATAGACGAACATCCAGCCAGTGTAGGGATGACATGTGGTCAGCATAACGGATCCCCCAGCCGTTAAAGCTAGATAATTCAACCTGGAGCCTCTACTTGTAGCTATCAAAATTCCTCACGATTGGGTGGGCTGACCGAAATTGCATGAGAAAGTTTCTTCCCCAAGAAGACTCGAACCAGTATAGGTCCTGTAGCTTTGCGCCGAGGCATCTTGAATTAACCACTCGGCTACGGCGAGGGACTATATTTTCTTATTACTCTCCCAATTTTATTCCAAAAAACTGTAATGGCTTTTTAAATTTAAAAACTAATGGCCATAGATTTTAATTATTTTCAAATTTTACAAAAAAAAAATATCGTGGAAAATATCCAGTAGGCTAATAGAAAATCTAATTGACATAATTACAACTGCAATAAACAAATAAATTACAACTGCAAATTAATACTGTCGAAATTTCAAATGATATGCGGAACTAAACATAAAACATTAAATAATAAAACAAGAAGAGATACTAGATTGAAGTTTTATAAAACATTGGCAGTTCCTGCATTACTTTATGGGAGCGAAACTTGGGTAATGACCAAAAAATTGCAAAGTGGAATACAAAGCGCAGAATTGAACTTCCTTAGAAGAACAAAAGGCTGCACAAGATTGGATCGGATAAGGAATGAAGATATAAGAAGAGTGTTAAATACATATCCATTGGATGAGAAAATCAGAGAATATAGAGAGAAATCGTTTACACATGTGGGAAGAATGAATGTAGCAAGATTACCAAGAGCAGCATTCAACTACAAGCCAAGAGGTTCAAGGAATGTAGGAAGGCCAGTGAAAAGATGGACAGAACAACTGTGAGGCGGAACAGGCAATTTGCCTAGCCCGTGAAGTGAAGAAGAAGAAGAAGCAGAAAAAGAAGACTGCAAATCTTCTTCTTCTCTTCTTCTTCACTTCCGGTTTAGGCAAGAGTTGCCTGTTCCGTCTTCATTAATAGATCTAAGACCATCTCTTCCGAGGACGTCCGACATCTCTTTTTCCTCTTGGAATATAATGGAAGATTTTATTTGGTAATTTACTTTCTTCCATTCTTTCTACATGTTCTTTCCACTGTATCTTGTTGTTAAATATATTTTCTTTTATGGAGTAGATCTGCAGTTAGAAGACTGCAAATTAATGTAAAAATCTATGAGTTTCTATTAATATAATCGTAGTTGATTCAATGATAGGATCATCTTTGAATTGTGTTTCATATTCACCATGCCTCCATTTTATCGCACTAAAATAACTACGGTAAAAAACAGTTTCCAATCCGATATTCTGCGAGTCTCTTTTCTTCCTCTCTCTCTCTCACTCACTATGAGAAGTCACAAATATGCAAAGTTGATTTTGTGGGAGAAATTGCTTTTATGATATAATGAAAAATATTTTATCCTTATAGAGCCAAGGTTCATGTTTCAGAGATATTCTTAACAAAGATGTATCAATGATAATGCAAATTCGCTCATGACGTGCACTGGATTTGAACTCTTGGAACTCAGATTTATTATAAAATATACGTGAGGTTAAAGTATTACATTCTTTCTCATGGTTAAAAAATCTGCAACACATGGACTCTTAAGTGACTTTACAGTCCTATTTTGTGCTGTTTTATTGTAAACTAAGTGATACAATAAGCCTTTAATATTATTTTTATTAGGAATATTCCACAATACAATGTTTCTCCTTAAACCCAAAGCGAATTGTCGCCAGAGGTTCCTGTCTAAAGCATCTTGTTCCCTCAAATCTCTAGCTTCCATACTTCTTCTCACTTCATTTATCTAACGTTCCACTTCTTCCATCAGCTTTCCAATCAAGGATCTTCTTTCGTACTCTATCTTCTTCCATTCTTATTTCAAACGTTTTTCTTCTATTTTTTGTTTTTTTTTTTTGCAACTTGCATAATTTCCCTTATTGTGCTGTTTCTGACTTTATCCCTTCCTGAAATTCTTGTCGATCGCCTCCAAAAATCCATTTCTACTGCTAACAGGTTGTTGGCTTGTTTTCTATTTACTGTTCAGATTTCGGGCTCATGTAATAACACAACTTCAAATACAGTTTTCATATTTCTGCATATTATATTTATATTCCAAAGCACTGAGTTCAACACACCAATGGTTCTTCTTCCTGCCTTTAATAATAATAATAATAATAATAATAATAATAATAATAATAATAATAATAATAATAATAAAAATTAATAATAATAATAACAATAACAATAATAACAATAGGGGCACGCCGTAGCATAGTGGTTAAGGCACTGAGCTACAAGCCGGAGGGTCGAGGGTTCAAGTCCCGTTGGGGTCAGGATTTTTAAACTGACCCAAACCCTCTGGCGGCACTATGGCCCTGGGGTCGACTCAGCCTCTAACGGAAATGAGTACCAGACGCTTGTTCTGGGGTAAAGGCGGCCGTCACGCAGGGCTGACAACCCGGCTGACATAAAAGTGCCGATTGTCTAGAAAAAGTGGGAGCCTTAACCTCCTACTACCCCAAGGGCCTCCGGGTCTGTTGTGGGATCACTTTACTTTTTTACTTTAACAATAATAACAATAATAACAATAATAATATTAAAAATAATAATAATAACAATAATAATAATAACAAAATTAATAATCTCTATCTTCGGGTTTTTACAGCTGCTGCCGTCTTCCCGTGCCAAACCTCCAAAACCTACGGTAATAATATTATTAATAATAATAATCATAATAAAATAATATTAATAATAATCATAATAATAATAATATTATTAATAATAATAATAATAATCCATCCATCCATAGTAATTCTGCCCGAGGGCAGGTCTGTCACTGCAATCATAGCATTTGCATGCTATGCTTTGCAGCTTTATAATGCTGTTGTGTTATTATTTAATTGTAATATTAATGTGTTTTCTTTATGTAATTGTAATGTTAATTTTTTTTAGTGTATAATGCTATTGTGTTATTACTTAATTGTAATATTATTGTGTTTTCTTTATGTAATTGTAATATTATTATTGTGTTTTCTTTATGTAATTGTAATGTTATTGCTATTGCGTTATTACTTCATTGTAATATTATTGTGTTTTCTTTATGTAATTGTAATGTTAATGTTTTTAGTGTATAATGCTATTGTGTTATTATTTAATTGTAATATTTTTAGTGTTTTCTTTATGTAATTGTAATGTTATTGCTGTTTTTGTTTATTTTTCTTTACACTAGTACCAATTATTACTTTATTGTAACGAACTGTCAACAGCACGTACGGCATACTGCCCGTGCGACCCATATCTGTAAATAATATTGTAAATATCTTACTTTTTGTCTAATAAAGTCCTACTACTACTACTACTACTAGAGAATTACAGGTGTGGTATTTTCCCGTTCCTTTCCAAACCGGTAAAAGATGATGATGATAATGATGAGGGGCCCTAAGCTTCCTGACATTTGTCTTACAGGTAAGGAAAAACGCCGAAAAAAAACCTCACCCAGGAGCCTGTCCCGACTTGGAATCGAACCCGGGCACGCTGCGTGACAAGGCAGCACGCTACCTCGAGACCACAGCGGTGGATATTATTATTATTATTATTATTATTATTATTATTATTATTATTAATAATAATAATGATAATAATGCTTTATTTAAGCTGGAAGAGTTATAACCATAAGGCCTAAGGCCTCCTCTTCCACTCAACCACCGATTAATAGTATCATTAAAAACTACATACTTGTTGCAATTTAAAATATTATTAAAATGTACACTAAACAAAGGATAATGTGGATGTGGTCTAATAATATATAACATTAAAAGAACATGGGTCCCGCGCCGTAACCGAGTGGTTGAGGTAGGAAGCCTTGGCGCAGAGCTACGGAACTTGCGCTGGTTCAAGACCCCATGGGGGAAGACATTTTCTCATGGAATTTCGGCCAGCATCATGAGGC
Source organism: Diploptera punctata (assembly GCA_030220185.1). Lineage (NCBI taxonomy): Eukaryota > Metazoa > Arthropoda > Insecta > Blattodea > Blaberidae > Diploptera > Diploptera punctata. Next base: position 1,264,722 of record JASPKZ010003825.1, on the reverse strand, counting down.
AAGTGGGTAGCTGCAATAACTAGGGACTTCAGGTTGAGAAGACCAGCTATAACGGCTGGGGGATCCGATATGCTGATCACATGTCACCCCTACACTAGCTAGATGATCTACCTATGTGATTAACACATGTGGATGTGAGGCCAGCAGCCGGATGGTAGGCCAAGGACTTTCTAGGCCTGTCGCGCTTGGAGTTTAAAGAACATGGAGTAAAATGAAATAAAACAAAGTAAGAAAAGTTTCCTAGATGAATATTTATAGATATATATGCAAAACACTGAATATACATAGGGAATTGTTATGCAGGTAGCATTTTCATTGTGTGTAACTTAAGATATCAGTTATTTTGCATTTAAATAATGATAGTGATTGACAGTTCCTCACATGACGGAATTATCATATTCAAATGTGAATTCTAATTTACACCTGAATTTTATTAATAGCCCAAACTGATAATTTATTTTGCAACTGCATGAACGAAAATAAAATATATTTTTTGAAATAAAAATTTTGCGGTTAGCATCTTATACATGTGTTGAAGTCTCAAGAAATTAAAACTTATTACATAATACAGTAACGTGCAGGTAAAGTGATCCCACTACAGGTCATTGGAGTCCCTCAGGGTGTAGGGGGTTAAGGCTCCCAATTTTTCTAGACAATCCGCACTTGATGTCAGCCGGGTTGACAACTCTGCGTGACGGCCGCCTTTACCCCAGAACGAGCGTCTGATACTAATTTCCGTGAGAGGCTGCGTCGACTCTAGGGCTGTAATGTTTCCAGAAGGTTTGAGTCAGTTTAAAAATCCTAACCCCACCGGAAACTGAATCCTCGACCTTGCGATTTGTAGTAGCGTATTGCCTTAACCAACCACGCTACTTCGTCCCCACATAATATAGTAGTAACAGTTGTAAACTGTAATTAAACATTAATAGATTTCTGATTGTTTTTACCAAGTCACTGAAATGCGACAAAAAAATCTTTGTTTTAATTAGGCCTATATTTGCTTTCATTATGTTTGTATCCGGCTCTCAGTAAAAATCCGATGAATTTGTAATTAAAAACCTAGTAATTAATATCATCATCATCATCATCATCATCATCATCATCATCATGGAAGCTAGAATTGTTAAAATTGTTCAGACCATCTTCTGTGTGGGCGACCATTATTTCTCCTTCCATGCAGTTTATAATTTAGCAATACTTTTGGAAATCTTCCTTCTGGCATTCTATCAATATGTAATTAATATTGCAAACGCAATTATTTTAGTTAGATTATACTGGTCAACATGATTTTTGTCTCATGAGTACTAATAGTTGTACTTAATGCAGTTTTTTAATCGTGTTTTCAAATATGTATTCGGAATTTCTCCGTCACCCACAGTTTTTTTTATTCCATTTTCAATTAATGGATTTAAATAATTATTTTTTTAATAAACCTAGATTTCTTCCCGGAAAATCTTCGCGCAGTGAGCGATGAGCACGGGGAACACTTTCATCAGGAGATTTCAGATATGGAAAAGAGATATCAAGGCAAATGGAATCCTAATATGCTGGCCGATTATTGTTGGACCATCAAGAGGGATGCTCCAAGGAGAAATATAGCAGAAAATCGTCATTTCTAGGTGAGTCCGAATGTTCGAATACTATGTAGTTACGAATGTAGAAAATATTAATGTGTTTGAAATTATAAATGCCTCTCTCTCGGAAACCTTGCGTGATGGAGAAAACCCGATATAATATTTGAATTCAGGAGAAAAAATACTGACAGAATCACATATTTTTTCTTTCTGAGACAAAAAAACTTTCTTTTTTGTTGCTCATTGTTATTAGAAGATAAGTTCCTATAAAAATATGGTATGACAAGAAAATAAAATCCAAGCAGCCGAGATGAAATTTTTAAGAAGAGTAAAAGGCTGCATTAGAATGGACCAGATAAGAAACGAGGATATCCGTGAAGAACTGCAGATCTACTCCATAAAAGAAAAGATAGGCCTATATAACAGCAAGATACAGTGGAAAGAACATGTAGAAAGAATGGAAGAAAGTAGATTACCAAATAAAATCCTCCATTACTTTCCAAGAGGAAGAAGAGATGTCGGACGTCCTCGGAAGAGATGGTCTTAGATCTATTAGTGAAGACGGAACAGGCAACTCTTACCTAAACCAGGAAGTGAAGAAGAAGAAGAAAATATGGTATGGGTATATTAGGTTAATTGAGCTCACCAATATGATTTGCGTAGAAGTTATCAACTATTTGATTGTATTAAGTATTCATCCATTTTACATATTTCTCTCATATTGTAGTAAATTACGTTGCCACACATAAGTGAACCTCCATAAAATAGCTACGTGTAGATGTGTATTATTGTGTATGTAGTGTAGACATAGCTTTTTATATATATATATATATATATATATATATACTAGCTAATACCCGGCGTGCGCTGCTACTCCTAAATAAATGTTAATGTGCTTGCTCCGGAATCAGCTTATCCCGATCTTTTTAGCTCAATGAAAGAAAAAAAGTGGTTATTGTGAGTTATCCGTAAAAGATAAATATATGTTGTCGCGGACTTTTTTGTAGAGTTTTTTGAGATATTGAATTCCGCGTACAATAATTTGGTGTATTTGTTATGATTTAGGCAGCGTAAGCCATTTAAACGTCAAAATAGGGACTTTATTTCATGTTTTTCACTACAAATAGTGATTTTAGGGGAGAAGGAGTTGAGTATTACAACTCTCTTATAGCCTATGTTCATCCCCGGAATCTCCTGAACATTTTTCAAAAAGCCCCATCCCAATCGGATGAACGGTATGGCAGAGCACGCTTGCCCGGGAATCTATTTATCCCGATCTGCTTGGAATCAATGAAAGACAATTAGTTATTGTGAGTTATCCGTAGAAGAAAAACATTTGCTGTCGCGGACTTTTTCGTAGACTTTTTTGAGATATTCAATTCTTCTTCTTCCTTCTTCTTCTTCTTCTTTCTTCTTCTTCTTCTTCTTCTTCATGTAAGCCCATGTTTCCCTTAACAGAGATTTAGGCGCTCTCCCCCTACAGGGAAGAATTTGAACCATACGAATTAAGTTAGACTTGTTTTTGTATAGATGTCATTTGAGTGGTCCGTGGTCAGCGTTCCGCCTCATACTGACATCTAGGAAACCAAGGTAGTACTAGGACGGGAAAATTAGGTAAATTTTGCTTAGAGGCCTTTTAATTCAGGCTTAAGGATCTTTTACGAGCCTGAAAATCTTGAGACTCGGGACCCACGGCTTAAAGTCCCTACCGGATAACTTGCTCCTTGGATTTTTTTCATCCTAAAAAATCCATCGACACCGACCGGGTTTGAACTCGCGGCCCTCGGGACCAGAGGCAAAGAGCATAACCTAACCACTACGTGTAGATGTAGACCACCGCGGCCGACTGATATTCAATTCTGTGTACATTAATTTGGTGTATTTGTTATGGTTTAGGCAGCGTAAGCCATTTAAGCGTCGAAATAGGGACTTTATTTCATGTTTTCGCTACAAAGGGTGACTTTTAGGAATGAAGGGGTTGAGTATTACAACTACCTTATAGCCTATGTTCATTCCGAGAATCTCCTGAACATTTAGCAAAAAAAAAAAAAACATCAAAATCGGATCAACGGTATGGCCGCGCATAGAATACGAACAAACAAACCAACCAACAAACAAACATTTTTATATATTATATATTCATCGTTTCTATATAGGTGTGTAGCCATGTAGGTATTTGTTTATATTATGATTATTTTTATTTTTATTATTTTTTTAATTCATGGAAAAATAATGAATGTACAGCCAAGCAGGCCCGTGCGCAATGTAAATGCATATGTATTTTCTTTCTTTTGAAAAAATGGCAATACATTCCATTATCTACTACTACTATCTAGAATAGCTAAAATGTATTTATACGTAGTTGACGATGTATTCATAGTGCCTTTAGATGGGCGAACATCCCAAGACATTACGTTGTAGTACCGTTGTGTATGAACTACAATCCTTGCCGGATGTTGTTAATTTTGGATTGACCATAAACTATTAAATGAAACATTACGTATCTTACATGGTCAGTGGCGGCCTTTAAAAATTATTATGGATGAGATATCACTCTTTCCCGACTCAATTAATTATACATTAAAAGAAAGAAAGGAAGAAAGAAAGAAAGAACGAAATAAACTAAAATACACTTAAAATTTTTCCTTTGGAATCAAATACAAATATACTTAAAACCTTTCCTTTAGTCTCTGAATACCGGTAGGCCTATGCTATGACAAATTTAAACAAAAATGTGAACGTCATTTGAAAATAACATAAATTATTTTTAAAATATTTATTACAAAAGACAGATTTATAATAATAATAATAATAATAATAATAATAATAATAATAATAATAATAATAATAATAATAATAATAATAACTATCACGATCATTTGTTACCACGGATTATGTCTAAAAGTAGAGTTTTATAAATTATGTAATATGACATTTATTTATGCTGTGATTTTATTTGCACTTCCCATTTGACTCATTTTAATATTAGTGTAATTTTTTAAAATATTTACTTACAATTGTAAATGTTAAGATTTTATGTTTTTTTTCTATATTTAACATCTTCAACTTGTTGAATGCGACAATAGGCCTTATGGCCTTAACTCTGCCAGTTTAAATAAAATAATGACTATGGGATCATTGTGTGATTAAATACGTTCCGCTTTTCTTTTCAAATATTTTTTCTTAGTCATGATCATCATCATCTTTAAGGAATAGGCATATTGACCTGTTCTGATACAAAATTGCTCACACCGTCTCTTTAAAGGTCGACTATATTTCTTGTTCCCCTCGAATTATAAAACAGTTCTTGCCATCGTAGTTTTTGGCATTCGTAGGGATCTCTCCAATTTATTCTATATTTTTCTATTAATGCTATTGGTTCTACATTCAATTCCTCCCTGATGTCAGTACTTCTTTTTTGTTGTAATAAACTATTTACAGTTACAAGGCGGAGTAATGTCATTTCTGAAACTTAGATTTGTCTTATTTGATCAGAGTTAAGAACCCAACGTTCACATCCGTATAATCATCATCATCGTCCTTTCAAGTATTAGGCCCAGTGGCCCGTTACGGTCTCCCGCCATCTCCGAAAAGGTCGACCCACAGATCTTCTGCCTCGAGGAATGTAGTGAAGAATTTGTTTTGGTATTCTGTGACGATCCATACGCTGAATATGGGCTAGCCAATTGTTTCTATATTCTTGAAGGTATTCAGATATAGGTACGATATTTAACTCTCTGGCTATTGTTGAATTTCTTTGGTGGTCTCGAAGGCTATAACCCGCAATTTCGTGCAGAAATTTCATCTCCGTGGCTGTAATATGACAATCATCCTGAGTTCTGATGGTCCAAGCTTCACTGCCATAACAGATTATGGGTCTGGCGAGAATTTTATAGATTTTCATTCTTGACATCCGTATAATAAGAGTGGTAATGCAACAACAAAGAGGTAAATAATTCGCATCATATAAATCACTGATACGTAATTTAGTGAAATGTGAGAGACAGAAGTGTTTAAATTAAATTATATATCTTAAATAAGCAATAAATGAATTTAATATCATACTAAAACATAGTTTATATATGAGAGAAAGGTTTTATTGTTACAAGTGTTCGCTCATTGGTCGAAATTCGACCGCCGCACTTATTATCTCAGTTTATATTATAGGCTTATTAGACATTTGTTAGTTTTAAATTGTATTTTATTTTGTATGACTATAACTAGACGTTTTATTATCATATACAGGATGTAACAGGACCTCACCGACAAAATGATAGGGATGCAGAGAGGATAATTTTTTGTGAAGGAGCATATAGTCGTTTATGAGTTATGCACAGATGAAGGTGTTCACCCGTAAGGGTCGGAATTGAGTACAAACAACTGTACGCATATCATTTTATTGAAAATACATGTTTTTACAATAAGTGTTCAAACAGTAACTGTTTTGACGTTAAAAAGAATCCTGTCATGCTCGGCCGTGCTGGCCGACAGTTGCTGCGACGATATCACAACATGCAATGAGGCACAGGGTCGACTGTTTGAACACTTATTGTAAAAACATGTCTTTTTCAAGAAAATGGCATGTGTATAATTGCTTGTATTCAATTCCGACTATTACGGGTGAACACCTTCATCTGCGCATAACTCATAAACGACGTGTTTGTGACTATATGTTCCTTCACAAAAAATGATCCTCTCTGCATGAGTTATCACCCCTATCATTTTGTCGGTCAGGTCTTGTTACACCCTGTATATATATATATATATATATATATATATATATATATATATATATATTGATTGATTGGCATCTTAAAATTAGTATTATTCTGCTTTGACATTCATTTGATGAATTTCATTTTTATTTTTATTTTCTTGACATTACTTCTTCTTTCCTTTCTTCCGTTGTTGTTTGTATAATAATAATAATAATAATAATAATAATAATAATAATAATAATAATAATAATAATAATAATAATAATAATAATAATAATAATAATAATAATAATAATAATGAATATAATATATAAAAATGATATGTAACAGAAATAATGAATTTTATAGGTAAAAACTGCATTGGGTATTGAACAAACATTGTAGATTGCAGACGTAAGGACTGTAAAGTATGACCAATAGAGACTTCTAAATAGTGAATTCGACACTACGTCGTAGGTAGGAAAAAAATGTTTCCAAAAATTTTATTCATAACACTAAAGCCCGTCAATAGCTTCTAAAAATTGGTTGACAGCTAGGGGGGAAAAAAAGGCACTTAACTGTTTTGTCTTTGCCTATTTATATATAGATTATTATTATTATTATTATTATTATTATTATTATTTATTCCACTGTAGAAAAGGCCCTCCATGGTACCTTTACCTTGTGGCTTCCGTCCTTAAATGATCCCGAGAGCTAACCGGTGGTAAAATTGCTGCCGAAAGGGTTACCCATAGCCGTCAGATCGAAGGCGATAAGCCAGACAAAAAAAAATTTTGATCGAAAGAGTGACGATCATCCACCGCAAAAATACAACCGTAAAGGAACGCGGACATGGGTTCCCCTGGGGTAAAATTTTCCGGAGGTGATGTATGGAGAGCTTATGTCCGCGCAGCTATAAACCTACGGGTTCGATAGAGCCAGTGAGTAATTATTAGTTACTGTGTAAAAGGATAGGTTATTAAAAACTTTTTTGAATTAATTATGTTTGTTACTAATTTAGGTTGAACCTAATTTTATTGCATTTCTGTAGTCTAATTTCAACTGTTAAACCATTTTTTGTTACATATTGAACTTTTATACTCTCGAATACCGCCACTGTATGTGTCTGAGAAATTCTCAGGCCCTACCTTATTGGTATGACTGGTATAATTAAATTAATATAGCGAAGAAGTACAAGACTAAAGGAAACATCAATAATAAAAATAGATAATCTTACATGTTGTGCTAATCTAGAAACCCTCGGGGTGTAGTACATGCGTGTGAAGACGCAAGGGAAGAGAGTTATTGATGCCCTAAAGAAACCGTGTGTTCTATTATGAACAAAATAATGATCCTCTTGTAGGGAAGTAATTTTATATGGATTAAATCCCTCACGAATTGAATAACTTTATACACTCTTATGTAGGAAACTGACGTCAACACTTACGTATTTATTTCAGGATGTCTAACTGTATTGAAACAATTCTTTCCGGGTGAACACTTTGCTCTGTTTATTTGCTCTAACAGTTCCTTTTAAGAATTGCTCTATTATAACTCAAAAAAATACAAGAAAAGCTGTACGTTTTCTTAGAAACTAAAATATAAAATTATGGAATATTCACCTGAAAGGTCCGTCTCCTCAACTTTATTACTTATTTAACTATAGCGCTTTCGGGACTAGTCCCATCATCGACAGGATTCAAAACAGGTGTTTCACTGAAGATCTGGTAGAGGGAGTTACACGTACTGGGTTCGTTTTCGTTTATCAAATGGTCGTTGTTGTGAACTGTTTCCATAAGTTTTATCTCCTGGAGTACACCAATCCACACTGGATTATCTTCTCTATGCATTACTGTTAGAGTGTTATCAATATTTAATATGCGATGTCCAAAATACGTTATCCATGAAGGACATCACATGTTAAATATTGAAAACACCCTAACAGTAATGCACAATGTTTGTGGTAGCAGGTGCACTCGAGGAGATGGAAATTATGAAAGTAGTTCACAACAACGACCATCTGATAAACGAAAACGAACCCAGTACATGTAACCCCCTCTACCAGATCTTCAATGAAACACCAGTTTTAAATCCTGCCCATGATGGGACAAGTCCCGAAAGCAATAGGTTAAATAACTAATAAATTTGAAAAGTGAATATTCCATAATTTTATATTTTAATTTTGAATAATACCTCAACGGAACATATCATGAATCTTATAAAAGTTTCTTAGAAACGTTTGGCATATTTCTTCAAAGATGGAACGGACTACGAGGCATGAAGAAATAGGCCTGATAATATTCAGTGCAATCATGGTTTGTGTCATTGTGATATCCGAGAAGTCAGTGAAGACATTTCAATAAAACAAATGTGTAAGTATGAAGTTAAAAAACGAATGTATTAAAATTTCCTCCTGATATATTTTGGGTATATCAACTAAAACTTGACATATGACCCTTAATAGTGTTTCAACCAGTGCACCTGGCTGAAAACCACTTGCAGTAGCCAACACGCTATCATTAATGTATTAGTCATGCCTGTGACTTGTTACCAATGTTTCAAGCTTTGTTAACAAACATAATTATATATCGGAACAAAATAATGAAGAACCGTTCCTAATTTCATTTCGGCATTGATCTAAGCCATGTAATTTTAGTGAGCAAATTCTTTTCCACTTGGTATTTGCTAATATATTATACTTTATCCCACACCAACTTGTTTGTATGAGTAACTAGAATTAACATTTCAACACAAAATAATGATTATTTATTTATTTACTTCATATAATCACTAGCAACGTTTTAAAAACAACAGTAATAATGTAGTGGGTATTTGGATTTGAGATAAAGTTAGGAAAGGTATTCATTTGTTGATATAACCAGTAATCAGAGATACTTAATTAGAAACAAGTCTCCTATAAGCTATTACATCAGGTAGGAATTAAACAGATTTGATATCAAGCTCCTGAAATAATGCCGATAAAAAATGGCAAATTCGATCATAGAATGTATTGGAAACCAATATTTCAGAAGAATTACTGCGAGTTACAATAGTGATTATAGATTTATTGGAAGACATTTCACTAGTCTGTAGCAAGAATATAAATTACACAGCCAATCATTTCTCTTCCATGAGTTTCTAACTCACAAATAAGATACGCCTAATAATTCATAATTATTATTACTCATCGTCAATATCACCACTTTGTATAAAATATGCTATCAACCTACATAACCTGTTATTTTAATTTAGATAAGAATTTGGGGGAAATTTTGAGGAAGTGGTTGAATTGAAATACTTAGGAACAATGACTCTGAGCAACAAAAAATAAACTTTTTGTTTTGTCTCAGAAAGAAAAATATGTGATTCTGATAGTATTTTTTTTCTGTCCTGAATTCAAATACGATAGGTGTTTTTCTCCATCACGCAAGGTTTTCGAGAGACAGGAATTTATAATTTCAAACACTTTAATATTTTCTACATTCGTAACTACATAATATTCGAATATTCGGACTCACATAGAAATTAATAAATGACGATTTTCTGCTATATTTCGCTTGTGGAGCATCCCTCTTGATGGTCCAACAATAATCGGCCAGAAAATTAGGATTCCATTTACCTTGATATTTCTTTTCCATAGCTGAAATCTCCTGAGTTAACTCACTTGGTTTTATTTTACAATGGACAAATGGACGAAAAACGTTTATTAAAAAATAATTATTTAAATCCATTAATTGAAATTGAAATAAAAAAACTGTGGGTGATGGAGAAATTCCGAATACATATTTGAAAACACGATAAAAAACTGCATTAAGTACAACTATTGGTACTCCTGAGACAAACATCAGCTTGACCAATGTTATCACAAATAGGAATGAGGTGCACAAGGAAATTAAACATAGGCTCAATTCTGGAAATGCGTGCCATTATATATTACAGAGACTCTTGACATCCCAATTCCTTTCAAAAAATGTTAAACTGAAAATATATAAAACTATAATTCTACCAGTTATAAGCCTATTATATGTATGCGAAACATGGACTCTTTAAGTGAGGAAAGGAGATTACGAGTATTTGAGAATAAAGTACTTAGGACAATTTTTGGACAAAAAGATATGTACAGACATGTGAATGGAGAAGACTTTATAACAGTGAACTGCATGGTCTTTGTAGGAAGGCAAATATAATAAGAACAGTTAAGATTCGTAGACGCGATGGGCAGGACATGTGGCACGAATGGGGAATGAAAGACGTGCATGCAAGCTTCTTGTAGGAATACCAGAGGGAAAACGCCCAGTTGGTAAACAAAGAATGAGGTGAGAGAATAAAATTAACTATGATTTGAGGGAAGTAGATTATACAGGCAATAATTGGAGAACATTAGCTCGAGATAGGGTTGTATGGAGAGTTTATGTTCGCGCGTCCATAAACCTACGGGTTCGTTATTGCCAGAGAGTGAGTTAGAGTTAGCTATTCTCCGCTCCTGGATTTCCCTTCATGAAGAAACCAGGGACTTTTAAAATACTGTATATCATTACTACGCGATGTGTATAAGAAGAATGTTTTAAAACTCTGCAGGCGGATGTAAAAATAATTAGAGAATTAAGAGTTAATCAATCTTAAATTTTTATTTTGATACAACAGGATATAAATTTCACTGTCCGAAGTACAGGAACTGACTTGAGGTCAGAGTTTTCACTAATAAGTCAGTACATCCACTCCCCCTTCACGTATTAACACGTAGCTTACAAGAATAAATAATAATTTATGTCCGCCCTTTTTTAGTAAATTTCTTAATATTTATTTATCGTAAAAGAGTCTTACATACTTGAATTTAAAACCTAGAAAAACGAAATAATATATCAATGAACACTTACCTAAAAGTAACCTAATTAATTGTATATGAATAGCCTATACCTTACTATTCTATGAATTTAATAGGTAGGCCTACTGTCACTTCTTAAACAAAATTTGATTTAGAAAGTTTTCTAACAAGAAATTAATAGCATATTACGATGCGAGGTTCGGAAGTGGTTTTTACAGAATCGAGAAAAATGTTTAAAAACCGAACGATAGTGAGATTCTGTAAAACACTTCACAAACGTGCGTTTTACATTTTTTTTTGCGCGATGGAGTTTTCAAAATAATAAATAATAATAAAATAGTAACATCTTCGTTGGAAATATTTGAGTTTTCATTATAAACAATTCACTAACGTTAACAGTGTGGGCTATGTTTATTAGTTAAAACAACAGGAGGCCGTGAGATCAAATAATGAAAAAATAACAGGAGGCCGCGATAAACTGGCGGCAAGTATGTATTTATTGTTGCATATTGTTTCTAATAAAGTTCAGTTCATTTAAAATGCAGTGATATGTTTCGTATAATGTATATTAACACTACCATTTCGATAGTTTTTGTATATATAGGCCTATATAGCCTATGTATACAAACAAATCACTGCATTTTAAATGAACTGAACAATATATATATATATAAGGTACACCGCTGTGGTCTCGAGGTAGCGTGCTGCCTTGTCACACGCAGCGGGCCCGTGTTCGATCCCCGGTCGGGGCAGATTTTCAGGGTGAGGTTTTTATCGCGGTTTTTCCTCACCTGTAAGGCAAGTGTCAGGAAAACTTTAAGGCCCAAATGGTCCCCGAAATCATATCCTTCACCGGTGTGGAAAGCAACGGGAATCTACCACACCTACAATTCCCTAGTAAAGCTGCAAACATAGCATGAAAATGCTATGATTGCAGTGAAGGACATGCTTCGGGCAGAATTACTATGGATGGATGGATGGATGGATTTATATATACGAGTATATTGTATGTAGTATACATAGAGGGCAGTGGTTTTAGTATGTAATATTACAGTATTATTTTATTATAGTACCCTATAGTTATTTAGATTGGCAACCCCGAAATGTAGGAAGTTGTACTATCAATGATGGTCGCCATTGCTGGAAGTACGACAAAACACACTATCGCGCAAAAACTACTCTTAAAGGTAGATACCATCCGATTCTATGGTCTTCAACGTCTTTCAAGAAAGTTTATTATCCCGCAACGGTATTCTATTATATATTATGTGGTATAGTGAAATGTTATATCTAACTCACTGGCATTAATTTACCTGTAGGTTCATGGCCGGGCAGACATAAGCTCTCCATACATCCGAATCCTGAGCAATATTTTTATAAACATTTCCTTTATAATTTACCTCGCTCAAATCAAATGCTATTCTCCCATCTCATTCTTAGTCTAGGTTCTGGATGCTTTCCGTCATTCATCTTCTAATATATAAAAATTAATGTTTGTTTGTTTGTTGGTTAGTTTGTTTGTTCGTACTAAATGCGCGGCCATACCGTTCATCCGATTGCGATGGGTCTTTTTGTAAAATGTTCAGGAGATTCCCGCGATAAACATAGGCTATAAGAGAGTTGCGATAATCAAATCCTATATCCTTAAAAATTGCCCTTTGTAGTGGAATACCTGAAAAAAGTAGCTCTTTGGACGCTTGAATGGCTTACGCTGCCTAAACCATAACGAATTCACAAACTTAATGTACACAGAATTGAATATCTCAAAAAGCTCTACAAAAAAAGTCCGCGACAGCATATGTTTATCTCTTACGGATAACTCACAATAACCATTTTTGTCTTTCATTTATATCAAGAAGGTCGAGACAAGTACGTAGATTTCTGTGCAAGCATAGCAGCACATAGTGAGTATTATTTTACGGATAACCAACAATACCGAATTTCGTCTTTTACCTCATTTATGCCAAGAAGATCGGGATGAGTAGATTTCCGGACAACGCCGGGTAAAGTAGCACGGTGTATCTAAAAATAATTACGATATAAATTTTTCCCTCCACCTATTTAACTAAACATAAAACACATTAATTTTAGTATTTCAGCTCATTTATGTCAAGAAGATTGGGATAAGTAGATTCCTGGGCAACGCCGGGCAATCAGCACGGGGTATCTAAAAAATATAAACTTATAATTATTTTCCCCTTTACTTATTCAACTAAACATAAAAGCACATTAGTTTTCATTTATTTAGGCGTAGAAGCGCACGCCGGGTATTAGCTAGTTGTGCTATAAAATAATTAACTGAAATTTTTCTGGGAATAAAATTAACAGGAACATAGTGTAGCTACAAATTTATATAAATTTAATTTGTTGAGGACGACTGCCACAATATGCACATATTTTAATGTTTTAAATATTTAACAATAATCTTAACGGTGCAAAATGTTTCTTAAAAGTATTTATTCCTTTGGCAAAGAACCTTCAATCCTTTATTACACGACCTCAGTTAGATTCACGGAGTACCTTTATCTTTAACTTCTATTATAACACTTTTATCAAAAAATTATGTTGCTGCTTTTTTGTTTCTTTTTCAAAATGACCATTTATTAATAGTCCTGCTATTTCAACAAAGTAAAATTTTGAAATAGTCCACCGCTGTGGTCTCTAGAGCCTGCTGTCTTGTCACGCAGCGGGTCCGGGTTCGATTCCCGTTCGCGACAGTTTTTCTGGGTCAGGTTTTATCGGGGATTTACCTCACCGCTAAGACAAATGTCAGGAAAGTTTTAACGCCCAAACGGTCCCCGAAATCATATGGCCATCACAATCATCATCATTCGTATTCATCTTAGATTAAGCTTAGGATTAAGGACTCTTCTGGCGCACCACTATCATCATCATCACCCATCATATCATCGGAACAACGTAACCCCGCCGTCCAGGCGCCCCAATCTCAGAAGCGTGTTACAAGAACACCAGAAATGTCGAAAGACAACCTGGGGCATTTGCAAAAAGAAAAAAAAATTCAAATAAATACCTGGCAGGTTAAAATTAAAAAAAATGTAAGAACTGTAGGACTTTCGGAAACTGGTTTCATTATCAACAGAAGAAAATGCGCTACTAAATATTGTTTTGTGAGTAAGCTATCGACGACATTGGAAGGCAGCTGATGTCATAAGTCTCGCAAAACAACGACGGTTAGTAATGCCTATCTTTCTGATGATGATTTCCGAGAGACCTACAGCTTTTAAAAGTTAAAAAACTAACCTAGTTGAGGACGTCGGCACCTGCCAGGTATTTACTATAATATTTTACTTTGCGACTATTTATTTACCTCACTGGAATTTTAATATGAATTTTATCAGCATTGACTTTTATTAGAAGATAGAGATGTATTACTTCTTGTAAACAGGAAGAAGACACTATTAACTGTAACTGGGGACAAGTGTAGAGAAACCACGACACATTGAGAGCAAGAGATAAGCAACTGATGTCATACGTGTTGGTACACACGCAATCACGCAAGATCACACAACCTACTAAGAAATTGGTGAATCATCCCATGTATGAGGTCTGTGGGCCATCAAAATTAAAACCAGTGCACATCTAACTACAACTCTGCCCATCAATAAGGTCACGAAAATAACGTATTTTCCAAAGTTTCGATATAAGTAGGTATGTATATACCGCATATGTTCCAATAATGTAGTTACATGGAAATGGACAGCTAATGACAAATGAGGGAAATTTTGAGGAAGTGACTGAATTCAAATACCTAGGAACAATAAACACAAATAGGAATGATATGCACAAAGTAATTAAACATAGGCTTAACTCTGGAAATGCGTGCTATTATGCATTGCAGAGACTCTTGACGTCCCAACTCCTTTCAAAAAAACGTTAAACTGAAAATATATAAAACTATTATTCGACCAGTTATAATATACGGATGCGAAACATGGACTCTCACTTTAAGAGAGGAAAGGAGATTACGAGTATTTGAGAATAAAATTCTTAGGAAAATTTTTAGACCAAAGAGAGATGAACAGACAGGTGAATGGAGAAGATTGCATAACAGTGAATTACATGGTCTTTATAGGAAGCCAGATATAATGAGAACAGTTAAGTCTCGTAGACTACGATGGGCAGGACATGTGACACGAATGTGGAATGAAAGACGTACATGGAAGCTTCTTGTAGAAAAACCAGAGGGAAAACGCCCAGTTGGTAGACCAAGAAAGAGGTGGGAAAAATAATAACTATGATTTGAGGGAAGTAGATTATACAGGGGATGATTGGAAAAACAATGGCTCAGGATAGGGATGTATGGAGAGCTTATGTACGCGCGGCCATGAACATACGGGTTCTATAGTGCCAGTGAGTTAGTTAATATAATTACGTGTATTTATCTGTAGATGCCAATGAGTAATATGTGGTTAGCACATCTCCTCTATGAGATATCTAGTAGGTAACTAAGGTATTATTTGAATGAACGAAGGTCAATTAAATTTTGCAAAGAGGCCTTTTTATTCAGCTTTCTGTTCTTTTACGAGCTTAAAAATCTTCAGACTTGGGATCCACAGCTTAAAGTCCCTCCCGGAGGACTTACTACTTGGATCTTTACACCCTAAGAGTCCATCAATCCCGGTCGGGTTCGAACTCGTGACCCTCAGGGCTTGAGGCAATGTAAGTAGATGGATAAGCAGTCGACAATGTAAGTAGGTGGATAGGAAAATGTTTCGATCGAAGAGAGATGAACAGACAGGCGAATGGGGAAGACTACATAACAGTGATAACAGTGGGTTACATGATTTTTATAGGAAACCAGATTTAATAAAAACAGTTAACTCTCCTAGACTCCGAGGCACGAATGGGTAATGGAAGAGAGGTATAGAAGCTTCTAGTAAGAAACCAGATGGAAAAGACCCAGTTGGTAGATCAAGAATAAGATGAGAAAATAACAGTAACCATGATTTGAAGGAGGTAGATTATACAGGGAATGACTGGAAAGCATTAGCTCAGGGTAGGGATGTGTGAAAAGTTTATGTCCGAGTGGCCATGAACCTACGGATTTGATAGTGCCAGTGAATTAGTTATTTACTAGCAAGTAAAATAATACTTGATGGATGAAGTTTGGTTAAATTTTGCATAGAGGCATTTTAATTCAGGCTTGCAATTCCTTAATCTTCAGACTCGGGACTCACACCTTAAACTCACTCCAGGAGGACTTGTTCCCTAGATTTTTCCACCTTAAAATCCATGGACCGCAACCGGATTTGAATCAGCTACCTTGGGACTTGAAACAAGGAGCATAACCATAGACTACTGCAGCCGACAATATAAGTAGGAAGATAATATTTTTAATTTAACGACGCTCAGTGACAAGTATTAATTCGCTATTCTAATCTCCGCGTGAAGAGCGACATTTTTACTCTTTCCAGCTTGAGATGAATGAATGATACGAGATTCACGCCCTGAAAAAAATCAAATCTGAAGATGCGAACCTAGGAACCAATGCTGGGCATAGTAATCACTACTTTATAGGAACTAAATAAAATATTAGTAAACAATATGGATACGAAATAATGAGAGATAAAACGTAATTTCCTATATCCAGCTGCTCGTCTTTAGGTAGGGGGCAGGAACTCCGAGACGCACGTTAAACAGTAACACAGTGGCAGTTTGGATTTGTGATTAGCTGTATGCCAGGGCCACAGCCGAACACAGCATGATAGCACTGGACAAGGGACACGAAATCTAGGTCCAAAATTAATATTTTAAAATTCCTAGACCGCTCGCAATCGACCCTGGATTGCCAGAATTGATGGGAGGGAGTAATGAACATTACCTTTTACCTACGAAAAACTTGTATGAATAATTCCGCACCATGACCGAGCTGTTTGTCATCATGCCTTCATGCAGATTTTTTTTCTACAGAGAATATATATATATATATATTATATATATACATACATATATATATGTGTGTGTGTGTGTGTGTGTGTGTGTATGACACGAAAAGAACTGGAATTAGAACCAAATACCAATAACTTTATAAGTTAGTCACTAAGGCATCCTATCACATAGGCCTACATTTATTTTTCTTCCTTATATATATATATATATATATATATATAATTGTGTAGATTTTCGCAGATATAAATATGATTAAGTAAGGATTTTTCGAATCCATTATGTATGTATGTATGTATGTATGTATGTATGTATGTATGTATGTATGTATGTATGTATGTATAACAGGCCTTAAGTGGCCTTGGGGTAGTAGGAGGTTAAGGCTCCCACTTTTTCTAGACAATCGGCACTTGATGTCAGCCGGATTGTCAGCCCTGCGTGACGGCCGTCTTTACCCCAGAACAAGCGTCTGGTACTCGTTTCCGTTAGAGGCTGAGTCGACCACAGGGCCATAGTTCCGCCAGAAGATTTGGGTCACTTTAAAGATCCTCACCCCACCGGGACTCGAACCCTCGACCTTCCGGCTTTTTTTTAAGAGTCTTCATATGACAGCATGCTCCACTACAGTTTTCTGCAGTACTACATGCTTTGGTTTAGCAATATTAAAATATCTCTATCATTTTATGTGTGTTGATGTTCCTGACTATGCATTTATAGTGTTATTTACTAGTTCTAATGTGTGAAATTATTTTTCTTTCGAATCCTTAAAATATAATTTTGAGTTATTGTGACGCTAAATTGTTCTATTTCGTTGTGGTTGTTATTTGCATTTCAAACAATGCTCTCTGTTAATTATACTTAAGCAAGTTATGGTTCCTCTTGGCACTAACAAGTTTGTAGCGCAGTGTCTTAACCGCTATGCTACGGCGTGCCCCATATATATATATATATATATATATATATATATATATATGTTGGAATTTTGACCTATGTCTTGGTGGATGAATATTTAGGGTAGCTAAAATGAGTAATATAATGCTAAAATATTATGATAGGTACCTGAAATAGGAGTCGTCCTCAACTACATCAATTTCTGTTTAAGAAACTTGGTCAAATGGTTAAAATAATGAACAGAAGTTGATTTAATTGAGGAATACTGCTATTTCAGGTACCTATCTTAATATTGTAACATTGTATTGCATAACCCCAACGGTATTTTACAATGAATTTTAGAAGTATTGATACAATGAGTAAGCCATACAGGTTGAAAGAAAGCTATTACGGTCTGGGCACCCAAAATACTGATTGGATCATTGTCCACTACTGTAATTAACACATAGGAATGTAAGATCAACAGTCGGTTAGTAGTGCAAAAGCCTTCTATTGGCAGAGAAAGAGATGGAGATACAAGGATAGATCGTTGACCGCTTTAGTCCAGATACAAAAGAAAGAACCCACCCTGTTGTCAGTTTTCCTCTTCCCCCTTAACCCGATTAACATCTGGTGAAAAAACGCCAACAACACTGGTGCGAATGAGAGAGGCGAGTACAGTTGTCTCATTCTACCAATTTCTCGCAAAGTTATACCAGAGAGATTATATTCCTGTCGCGATATGACGTAATATCAATTAGATTATATTAGTAGGGTTGAGTTCCGGTTTTAAGACCCTTGCACGGCAACGTATGTTAAGCTCTCATTGAATTACCCATCTTTAATTAATGAATGAGATAAGATCTATTCTATGGTGATATGTAGTCTATTTATGATGTCCCTGGTTCGACACACATCATGCATTCACATACATGACTCATACCGCCATTTATTTGGGCTCAGTCCAACCTCGAGGAGAGGTTACAACCCTCAATTCTGTCCGGATCTGCCCCAATTGAAACACAGGCTCGAAGTCATAAGAAGTACATAAGTTTGCCCCATTAGACACTACAACCACACATGTGGTTTGCTAAACCAGACTATTTTTTACCTAACATGAAATGAGGTGAAATGATATGAAATGAACGAATGGAGCTGAAATGACATAATGGGGGAGGGAAGAGGAATGGAGAATGTTGGTGGGATGAAATTCGGGAAACAGAAGAACCCCAGACTAACTAGAAAAATCCATTTGTCGCCCACCACCAATACTTCTTTAGAAATGACAAGATTCGAACCCGAGATCCCAGTCGGGGCATCCACCAATACGGCTAAATAATATGTTTAGTTTTAGTAATTGTAAACTTATAAACGCAATCAGAAACAGTCTTTTCCGAGAAAAAATAACTTTAACGAATTAATTATGCAGTCTGTGGGAAATAAACAATTACAATGGTTTGGGCATGTGGAGAGGTTGAATGAAGATAAATTGACAGAATGGAGTGGGTTCCAAATGGGAGGAAGGGACGAGGAAGATCTAAGAAGACATAGACAGAGGGAATTATGAATTTGATTAAGGGCAGGATAGAGATGGATAAAGGAATAGAATCAAAACTTAATATTGGGCACAGGAAGATAACTGCATACATTTAAAACTTGTTGAATAAATAAATAAATAAATAGTAGTAGGACTTTATTAGACTAAAATTAAGATATATACAATGTTATTTACAAATATGGGTCGCATGGGCAGAAAGCCGTACGTGCTGTTGACAGTCCGTTACAATAAAGTTATAAGTATAAAGAAAAACAAAAAGAAAATAATATTACAATTACATAAAGAAAACAATAATATTACAATTACATAAAGAAAGCACAATAATATTACAATTACATAATAATTCAATAACATTATACATTAATTAAGTTATATAAAACTATCGGCCGCGGTGGACTAAGGGTTATGCTCTTTTCCTCTGGTCCCAAGGGTCGCGGGTTCAAACCCGGCTGGGGTCGATGGATTTTTTAGGACGGAAAAATCCAAGGAGCAAGTCCTCCGGGAGGGACTTTAAGCCGTGGGTCCCGAGTCTCAAGATTTTCAGTCACATAAAAAATCCTTAAGCCTGAATGAAAAGGCCTCTAAGCAAAATTTACCGAATTTTCCAGTCCTAGTACTACCTTGGTTTCCTAGATGTCAGTATGAGGCGGAACGCTGACCACGTACCACTCAAAATGACATCTATACGAAAACAAGTGTAACTAAATTAGCATGGTTCAAATTCTTCCCTGTAGGGGGAAGCGCCTAAATCTCTGTAAAGGGAAAACGTAGGCTTACAATACAATACAATGTAAAATTATTTTGAAAACATTCCATGACCCGAGGACGTCATGCATATGCGAAGTATGTGAGCAGAAATGCGAAAGATATCGCATCGAAATATGTACACGAAGAACAAAAACAATTAGTGATTACGCAAAGCAAATCTAAAGTATTTGTGATTGTTAAAGTGCTGTGTTATCAGCTTTGCACTTTTTTGTGCAATTCATTTATATTTTGATAACGTGTATTTATTCATGATTGAGTGTTGTTCTTATTTCTCGCGTTTTGTCTAGAAATTTACCCAAGTTTATCCAATTTTCTGGATTTGTCATTAACTCGTAGCATGCCAATCTTTCACGATTTGAATTTAGAAATGTTTCCGGTAATAACTGACGCCTCCAAAAGGGAATGCTAAAATATCCCTATATGGTAGGTAATAAAGTTATAAAATTTGTTATAGTTCCAGATATTTTCATTATCCTTGACTATTTAACTCATGCCACAAATGCTGGTCAATGACCAATCACGTTTCAATGAATGTCGTTTTACAACCAATGACAGTCGTGTTTCACCTCGCTCTTTATCGATTTCTTTTATCAGCTCCTGCTTTAGTGACAAAGAAAGCTCCTCCTTTTTAATGTTCTGAACAGGTCAAAGCATTATTTTTCTCCAACAAATACTTTGAATATAGCAAATAATGAAAAGATTCCTTGATTTTACTGAGTTGTTTACTAAAAAAATAAATGAATAACCCGTAATGTTGATTATGATATATAGTTTGAGTGTTTCTTTATTTCTCCACTTGGGTGCACTGTTACAATATTGCGATCTTATTTGGCAATAAATAATATGATCAAGCAGCAGTGAATGAACATAACCTCACATTTCTGATTTGTTTTCAAACATCGCCGTTTACATTAAATATATAAATATTTTAAAATAACTATAGTTAAACAATGATTTGTGAGTAAACAGCTTAATTGTATTCGTTAAATAGTCCTAACAAATTCCATTCTTGATTTCCAAATTCTCTAGATAAATTGGAAATCACTCGTGGCATTACTTATGATAAAGTTTTATTTTTAAGGGGAGTAGAATTTGAGTTGGAATATATCTAATTCGCAATTATCAATAATTGTGGAATTCTAAATCGTTACATTTTCCTAATATTGTATCTCGTCTTCAAAGCTCCCGTACATTGGACATATTCGCATATCGTGATCGTCGCTAATTTTTAGAAATTTCCATGCCCCTAGCCTAAAACAAACAAGCATTGATCTCTCTTTAAATCCTAGGTTGAGTATATAAGATTGTTAAATAAATACATGCAATATAAACAAGTAAACAGGAATACTTTTCTGATTATGATTAGAGGATACTATGTACTGTATATGGCTACAAATTACGTGTAATTACTAAAAATGTTTTGAGGGCGATAATTTAATAAACCAGAACTTCTAGTTAACAACGCTGTCAGCAATTAAACACAAATTGGAATTATGTTTTAATTCGACAGGTATACGTTATTTTAAAGGCACCTGCTAAGTTAATAGGCCAACAACTGATAATATCAATATTCAAAATTCGTGAGGTTTTAGTTTGTTCTAAAGTAATGGGTTACATCTCCAAAATATTTTATCGTTAAAATAATCTACCAAATTATTTCCAGACTAATTACACGTTTTCAAAGACTACAGGTTAAAATACATATTGCGGTTTATATACAAGTTTATTGAGTTGCAGGTCATGGGCGTCATTCTTAATACTAAATTGTACTGGGATAGTCAACGTTGACTTAGTGACCTAATTATTCTATATTATTTAACCCCCCCTCATTTCGAGGGACTTGACCACCATGGAACTTACATCCCAATGCCCTAGACAGATGAACTAATTCAAGTAGACATATTTTAGGACTTCGGTCATTCAAAAGCCTTCTTCTTCTTCTTCTTCTTCTTCTTCATTTCATGTGATAGACCTAGTGGTCTGTTACGGTCTCAATCCAACGTCTGAAGGGTCTACCCAAAGATCTCTTGCCTGGTGGCTGGTATAATTTAAGATTTGACGTGGTATTCTTGTTCTGCTCATTATTCTTAAATGAGATTTCCAGTTGTTTGTGTATTTGAACTAATTCAAATAGACATATTTTAGGACTTCGGTCATTCAAAAGTAATGTCAATATAGTTGGTGTTCCACTCATTACATAGGCTTCAAATGGAATCTACTGCCATATCAATAATTCGCTTCCAAATGGAAGACAACGCAGTCCATCTTAAGCATTGTTTCTTTATCTCTCTCTCTCTTTCTCACTCTTTCTCTCTCTCTCTGTCTGTCTGTCTGTCTGTCTCTCTCTCTCTCTCTCTCTCTCTCTCTCTCTCTCTCTCTCTCTCTCTCTCTTTCTCCTTGATCGATATAAAGTTATTTTCATGTCAACTCTTGGTTGAAAATAATTGCCTGGCTTTCTTCATCTTTAATAAGTCGTAATCACAATGGCTTATGTCTGACAATTTGGTGGTTGTTGCAGTATTTAGCAATTTAATCTCCTTAACCTTTAAATTCGCAATGTATCCAGTAAGATACATCAATTCTGTTTATTTAATATTATAGTAAAACAATATAAATATAAGCTGGTAGAAAGTACCAAAATTTGTATGTAATAAATAAAACTATCAAAGTTTTATATGATTTTCATAAATATTTATTTCATTCAACATTCCTAACAGCTTAACAATATTTGTTAATATGACATTCACCTGATGAAGATAGTGTGTTGAAACAGCTGCTACCAATGTTAATAGTATAAATATTTAAGAAAATCATATAGAACTTTGATAGTTTTTATTAAATGTATCATGGATTTTCATCAGGAGTAAATATCAAACTGATTACGAACATTTGTGCCAAATTACACAATAATTTATAATAATATTATCATCATATAGGCACGTTATGTACTAGTTTTTCATTGGGGTCCAACACAATTAATTAAATTGTCAATAAATCGGGTTTTTCCAATTTAAGGATGGGTCGACTCAGCCTCTAACGGAAATGAGTACCAGACGCTTGTTCTGGGGGTAAAGGCGGCCGTCACGCAGGGCTGACAACCCGGCTGACATAAAGTGCCGATTGTCTAGAAAATGTGGGAGCCTTAACCTCCTACTATCCCAAGGGCCTCCTGAGGCCTGTTGTGGGATCACTTTATATATATACTTACTTACTGGCACTATCGAACCCGAAGGTCCATGGCCGCGCGGACATAAGCTCTCCATACATCCCTATCCTGAGCTAATGCTTTCCAATCATTCCCTGTATAATCTACTTCCCTTAAATCATAGTTAATGTTGTTCTCCCACCTCATTCTTGGTCTACCAACTGGGCGTTTTCCCTCTGGCATATATATATGTTCTACCGCTGTGGTCTCAAGGTGCCTTGTCACGCAGCGGGCCCGGGTTCGATTCCCGGTGGGACATGCTCCTGGGTGAGGTTTATTCGGGTTTTTTCTCACCTGTAAGACAAATGTCAGGAAGCTTAGAGCCCAACGCTCCCCGAAATCATCCGGCCATTACCATTATCATCATCCTTCACCGGTGTGGAAAGCAACGGGAAGCTACCACACCTATAATTTCCTAGAAGATCTGGTATAGGCTACGTGGAATTCATTAAAACAAAATAAAACTAAACATTATTTGAGAATATAAAGTCTATGTGCATTTGTATAGGGAATACAATCATTCGAAAATAATCCGACACTACGAAAAATGTGGAATGAATGCATAGCAACTGAAGGATAAATATAAACAATAGTATGGGCTTCAAATTTATAAAAAATGTCCAATGCATAAAAAAGTCCAATGTTGTTTTTTGTGCTGGATTATAAAAAAAATGAAGAAATTGGCCACTTTTGACACTGCACAGATATCTAGACTGGATTTTTAGTGTGTTTTAATTTTATATTACTCACATTCCTCACACTATGATGTCATCGGTTAGTGTAACGTTTTGTCTCTCTGGGTATCAGATGGTGGAATCGATATGACAACGTGTCTTGTTCAAAATCCCTGCCCATTGTCTATACTTTCTCCGGTGCTGTAAAATTCGGATAATATGCTTGTATAGGCTCTGTGCTATAGCAAATGAAGAGTTTAGGGAAGTAAAGAGCTAATTCTAGATTAGCAAATTCTGCAGGACAAGTATTCTATGTAAATGTTCCATACCTCATAGGCCTATTAGGCTATATGATTTTTACCTATAGGCCTACTATATTAAATTAAATATGAATAAACACAGAATGATAATTACGAATGACTTCAGAATAAATCTGCTTAATAAAATAACCTATTTTTCATGCGACACAAATTGCTTAAATGAGGCTTAAAACCATTAGGCCTATAGTTTGGTAACACTGTAACTGTTACTCAAAGTATGTTTTCCCATTTTATTCAGAGATTATTCTTCTTCGTTCTTAGCTCTACAGTCTAGTGTGGGCTTTGGATTCCTTTACAATCCTCCTCCACTCATTTCTCTGACTTTCTTTCCCCATTCCATAACTTGAATTTTATGAAGGCCACTCTCTAATTCTTGTGGCTACCTTCTTTCTTAGCCTACGTCCTTCTCTTAAATGCATTACAATGTTTAATATGCTTTTGAGAGTACTTTTGTCATTCTTTCATTCTATAAACATGTCCTAGCCAACTCAGTCTACGTGATTTTATAAATTTTACAATAGCCTGACCTTGAAAATATGTTATATTTTGTTTAGATTATTTCATATTCTTCATATTGCACTTTCACATACTGGTTCATTATTTTTTTCTAAAAAATCTTTCATCATCATCATCATCATCAACAAGGATTAAGCCCAATGGCCTGTTCCGATCTCATTATAGGTCGGATTGGTCCTTCCATCTCTTCAATGGTCTTCCCAACATTCTTCTCTCTCTTGGTTTATAATTATACATTCTTCTTGGTATGCGCTGTTCATTCATTCGTAATACGTGCTGAAGATAAGCATTTTGATAATATTTTATTCTTTCACAGAGATTAAATATATTAAGTTCTGTTCTTATATCTTCATTTTTCTTTTTATCGGTCCTTTGGTATCCTGCTATTGCTCTCAACATCTTCATTTCAGCAGCCTCTATTTATTTACTATCTGCCTTTGTTAATGTCCAGGTTTCACATCAATATATAAGAGATGGAACTGCCAATACTTTGTAAAACTTCAAAATAGTTTCTTTTCTAGTCTTATTCAATAAAGTGCTTTTAATTGTGCCACATAGATAATTGAATCGTTTTATTTTAGTGTGTTTATATACATTTCTGTCATTGCCTAAATTACATCCCAAATAATTAAAATTCTGAACTTGGTCTATAATTACATTGTTAATCATTATTTTTGTTCTTATTGCACATTTTCCTTTCAGAGCTAATATTTTTGTTTTAGATGTCGATATTCTTAAATTGTAATTTAGAGAGATATTATTTAAAGTATAAAGGAATTGTTGTAAAGCATTTTTCGATGCTGTCATTATTACTTGATCGTCTGCAAAAAGCAGAGTTGTCAATACACTATTTATATTAATTTGTTCTTGCCATTCATTAATA
Organism: Diploptera punctata; assembly: GCA_030220185.1. Taxonomy (NCBI): domain Eukaryota; kingdom Metazoa; phylum Arthropoda; class Insecta; order Blattodea; family Blaberidae; genus Diploptera; species Diploptera punctata. The sequence goes on along the minus strand of JASPKZ010003825.1, from coordinate 1,238,925 downwards.
TCATGGTCCAAGTACAAATTAAATAATACTGGTGACAATGGACACCCTTGTCTTACTCCCTGGTTTATTTCTATTTTTTTTTACTAATTTTATCTCCGCAGTCTATTTTAAAATCTTTCAAATACCTTTAACACAATGTAGGCTAATCTTCTATGCTTAGTATCCTTGATTAACCTGTGTATGTTACCACTGGTCTCAGCAGTATTTTATAAAGTTTCAGTTTAGTTTATGTGGACATAATTGATGTTATAAAAAATTACATATTTTCATAATAGGGCTTGTAATAGGTACACCCTTAGACAGAATAAATGAGTCATCCGCAGTTTCTATTAATCGATCGGAGAATTTCGTGAGCGCTCGCAGAAGCCGTATTCACTTCAACACGTTTTCAGCAATTGTACTGGGTCGTTTGCTAGTTAACGCAGTGTACACTCAAGGAACATTAAACAGAGAGTTAGGCTTAGTGTGTTTCCGTGGCCGAGAGGTTTAATAGACATCGTCTGCGTTCGTAACCTCACGGGTTCGATTCCCGTTCTACTACTATTTTTTTAATTAACTCTAGCAACTGTCATGTTTGGTTCATCGCAATGTAGGCATATACAAACACTTTCTAGGTAAGGCGAGTGTTTACACGCTATCTGTTATACTATAAAACAAATAGGTGTAGGAGTTCACCTCAATCGAAAAATTAAAAAATTATATTTAATTAATTTAGGCAAACCAGCGCACGCCGGTGTTTAGCATGTATTCCATAAAACTCTAAATTTATCCCCCTCTTCCAACATTAAAGGTCACTTTACAGTACAAGTATAGAAAAAAGGGAAGAAAGATACATTGATTTATTAAAATTTGAGATAGCGTAATTCATTACGACAGAAAGATTGTTGACCTTTTTTAATGAACGAGAAGAAAAATAAAAGTGAAAGGTCGAGTTCAAGTAAAAAAGGGCTTTTTCAATTATTAATTTAGTGGGAGGAAGCAAAAATGTACTTCATCATGAGTGTGAGTTGGGATCGGACCGGTCTGTCGGCAGCACGCCACGCACTCCCCGCTGATCGCTGACCTCTTGCCCGTCCATCCGTTCTTCAACACGCCTCCATATTGTACCAAAATTCAAGGACTCCTTTTGATACCACCTTGCGTTTCTTTACAACAGGTTGGCACAAGCAGTTCATTGTTGTTCTGGTTTAACTTCGGCCTAATCAGAAATCCAAGCGCATTCACCTCCCGACACCTGCTAGTTCCTAATTCACGTTTAACCATAAAGGAACATCTTTTTATTTCATATTTGTTTATAGACGCTTTAATAACTAAAGTCGGAAAGGTTGCAACTAAAAGTCTTACACTAGAGAAAGGAACCAGACGAGGAGACGGGCTGGACCCTCTACTATTTAATATAGCTTTACACTTTGCAATAATAAAGTCAGAAGTGCAAATTAATGGAACCATCTTTAATAAACACAACAGATTTTAGATTGATCATTGCTGGAAGAAGAATACAAGATGTTGAAGAAACCTTCCTATTAGCGTTGGATAAAATGAGCAAAAAAAACTTTTTTTTTTTGTCTCAGAAAGAAAAAATATGTGATTCTGATAGTATTTTTTCGCCTGAATTCAAATATGATATAGGTGTTTCTCCATTACGCAAGGTTTCTGAGAGACACGAATTTATAATTTCAAACACTTTAATATTTTCTACATTCGTAACTACATAATATTCGAACATTCGGACTCACCTAGAAAGTAAGAAATTACAATTTTCTGCTATATTTTCCCTGTGGAGGATCCCTCTTGATGGTCCAACAATAATCGGCCAGCATATTAGGATTCCATTTGCCTTGATATCTCTTTTCCATAGCTGAAATCTCCTGAGTTAGCTCATTTGGTTTTATTTTACAATGGACAAATGGACGAACAAATATTTACTACAACAATAATTATTTAAATTCATTAATTGGAACTGAAATAAAAAACTGTGGGTATTGGAGAAATTCCGAATACATATTTTAAAACACGATAAAAACTGCATTAAGTACAACTATTGTTACTTTTGAGACAAAAATCATGTTGACCAGTGTTATCTAAGGAAGTATTTTGTAATACCATTTTTTAAATCGTTTTAGGGTCGGGCATTCCATGATATAAGAGAGGAGGGAATTCGAGAGAAGAGTGGCCGAAACATGGAATAATGGGCAGTAGTGAGAATTTAGATATAGATATGAAGCTAGATTGAAATTTGTCATCAAAATTATGGTAGCGTACGATTATTGTCAGTCCATATACGCTATGTCGATACCTTGTTATTCTTTATTTATTTTTACAATCCACTCTCCAATATACCAATTTGGAGTCTGGAAATAAAACTCAAAAGTAGAAATTTACTAGTTATAAAAGTAATATTTGAAACACTTTCCTAAAAAATACATGAAATAAAGTGAGTATTTTAATGCAGAACAACAACATTACTGAAATTAAATAGTCTGAGATTTATAATATTTATATGGCATGACTTTTAAATTTTATAAGGTCACGAATCTCTTCAAAGGTCAGCATACTTCGGTTTTCCTTATTGCAAGAGCTTCTTGGAATATGAGATGTTTATTGGAGATAGGGAATACCTGAGAGATTCAGAGATTGTTTATATTGTTAACCCAGGACCGCTGCTAATATCTACTCATTTAATATAATGTCTGTATTCACAAAAGTCTAAATTTTACAAGAAATATTTACAAATAAGCTGATTATTTTTATTGGGACTAATTTATTTAAGAAACTACATAATGATTACTATTTATTCTTGGGGAGTTAAGGCCGTAAGTTATGTTTTTCCACACAACCAGCACAAGTGCAGATTGTAATAAATTTAAAATACATAAAGTAGAATTCATATACATACAGACTTTATTTTTATACTTTTTATACACTCAAAATACCAAAGTAATAATAATAATAATAATAATAATAATAATAATCATCATTCATAGTAATGCTGCCCGAGGTCAGGTCTTTCACCGCAATCATAGCATTTTCATGCTATGCTTTGTAGCTTTACTAGGGAATTACATGTGTGGTAGCTTACCGTTGCTTTCCACACCGGTGAAGGATGAAGATGACGATGATGATGATGATGATTTTGGCCGGATGATTTTCGGGGAGAGTTGGACCCTAAGCTTCCTGACATTTGTCTTACAGGTGAGAAAAAAACCCTAAAGAAAACCTCACCCAGGAGCCTGTCCCGACCTGGAATCGAACCCGGGCCCGCTGCATGACAAGGCAGCACATTACCTCGAGACCACAGCGGTGGACAATAATAATAATAATAATAATAATAATAATAATAATAATAATAATAATAATAATAATAATAATAATAATAGAAATAATAATAGTAATAATAATAGTAATAATAACAACAATAACAATAATAATAACACCAATAATAATAATAACAATAATAATCTATGGATCGGATATTTAGATGCGAAAAGTTAAGATTGTAAGATAGGATAATGAGTAATGAATTTTTTTTCCCCCAATCAACTTAAAGTAATTTCATCCGCTTTTATCCCGTAAATTGGCAAAGCACTAATTCCTCGCGCCAGTAATTGCAATGTAGCGGACTGCAGCGACAACTGAATTTTCCACAAATGTGAATTATTAGGTATATTGTGTACTTCTACACACATTTAAGTAATTCCCATTCGTTAATTTTCTTCTGTTTTATTTTAAAAATGACTAAAATGACTATAAGCTCATCCATAAAAAAATACATCTCATAATATTCAAAAAGATCAGTTAATATTGCATGACACGCCACCATACGTAGGCCTAATACATTGCAAAAAATAAGATGATTTCGTGCATCTAGTACTGGTACTCTATGTTTACTTCATTTTTACTTCTCATCCCTACAATTCCAACAATCATTGTTGATGCAGTCTACTCTCTATTTTAATTTTATTCTAGGAGATATATATATATATATAGGGTGTAACAGGACCTCACCGACAAAAGGATAGGGATGATAGGCCATGCAGGGAGGATCACTTTTTTGCGAAGGAACACACAGTCGCAAACGCGTCGTTTACAATTGTACACGTATCATTTGATTTAAAAATACATGTTTTTACAATAAGTGTTCAAACAGTCGACCCTGTGTCTCATTGCATGTTTGATATCGTCGCAGCAACGATCAGCCAGCACGGCCGATCATGGCAGGATTCTTTTTCACGTCGTCAAAACACTTATTGTTTGAACACTTATTATAAAAACATGTCATTTTTCAATAAAATGATACGTGTACAATTGTTTGTATTCAATTCCCACCCTTACGGGTGAACTTCTTCATCTACGCATGACTCATAAACGACGTGTTTGTGACCATATGTTCCTTCATAAAAATGATCCTCTCTGCATGGCCTGTCATCCCTATCATTTTGTCATATAGAATTAAAAATTTCATTTCATAGTATTCAATGCACTCTACTAAACTATCAGAACTTAAAAAAAAACACACAGAAGGCCTGTACTGTATACTTTATTGTTAATGAATATATATATATATATATATATATATATATTTAAATGCATTGTAAATTTGCAAACTAAACTTGAGTTGCACAATTCCTTAGTCAGAAGTACCTAGGAATAATAATTACAAACAGAAATGAGGTGTAGAAGAAAAATAAACATGGGCTCAATTGGTAGTAAAAGATTCCGGGCTATGTGGCCGTGGTCTATAACTGGCGTTTCTTACGGCCACATAGCCCGGAATCTTTTACTACCATGATTACCGGCCGTGAAAGCCTGCATTCCACTATTATGGGCTCAATTCTTAAAATTCGTGCTATTACGCACTGCAGGGACTAGTGTTATCCCAAATTCTCTCAAAGTATATTAAACTAAAAAAATATATAAAAATTATATTCTTCCAGATATACTACATGGAACCGAAACATTAATTAACTCATTGACACTATCGAACCCCCGAGTTCATAGCCGCGTTGTCATAACTTCTGCATACATCCCTATTCCGAACCATTCCCATCAGCCCATATGTATAATTAATCTCCCTCTAAAATACTGGATAATATTGTTTACCCACTCCACTTTTCACCAAGAAGTTTTTTCATAGTATTTATGTAATTTCTTCTTATTTTTTTAAATTTTATTCAATGCCATCACTTGTCATTTCGACATTCTAGTATTCTCTCCTGATATGGCGTTATTGCACCCACTTCTGAGAATGTGACGCCTGGAAGGCGGAGTTACACTGTCCCGATAATATATAAGTGATGATGGTGGTAATGATGCGCCAGGAAAGGCCTTAATCCTAACTTAATGAATATGTTAATGATGATGATGATGACCAGATGATATTCGGGGACCGTTTGGACCTTAAAGTTTCATGGCATTTGTCTTATAGGTGAGGAAAAACCCCTAAAAAAATCATCCAGGAAACGTGTTCCGACCGGGAATCGAACCCGGACTCACTGCGTGACAAGGCCGCATGCTACCACAGTAGTGGACTTGTCATTAATTATAGTAGCACAAATTTCATATACTATATTTAATTAACCAATGGTCTACCTCTGTAAAATATATCTTCGGATTTTTACAGCTGCTGCCGTCTTCCCGGGTCAAACCTCCAAATCCTACGATCTTGGGCATCTTAAATGCTTAGCCCTCTTGCTTGCCTTAATGTCTTTATGTTTTCCTTCCATGTTAACTTTGGTCTCTCTCTTTTCTTCTTTCTGGTCGGATGCCACTGATATAGTTGCTTTGGTCATCGCTCTTCTTCCATTCTTAAAACATGTCCTAATCACTTTAATCCCTTCTCCTGAATTCTTTCTATTATGCTTTCTTCTGCTTCCATTATGTTTCTAATTTTCTTATTTGTGACATGTTCTAATTTTGACTGTCTGGCACTTCTGCGCAAATAATCCATTTCTAGAGCTATTAGTCTATTCTTGTAGTACTTATTAAATGTCCATACCTCACTTCCATACATTGTAACAGATTCCACCAATGTTTTACCAATATATTTTTTTGTGTCTTTCCATGTATGCTTATCCCACTATATGGAATTTAACGATGCTATTATTTTGCTACTCAATTCAATTCTATGTTTTATATTCTCTTTGCCTATACCTTCAATGTTACCCATAATTATTCCCAAATATTTAGTTTGCTTCACACCTCTGTAAGATAAAATGTAAGGTAAAATATACAAAAATAAAAAATGCATATCTTAAAATGTCATATCACAATTTTTTTCTGTGAAATTTGTCCACACGTTTCAAATATAGTAATATAGGCCTATAATAAATAACTTCCTTGATTTTTAAATAAAATTTAATGTTGTCCCAAACTAATGTTACTAAAACATATTGCACTGTACTAAAGGTGAAATATTAAAATATAAACATCATTGTGCATGTTTATGCATAAAAAATGAACTGCATAGAATTTCACGATGTAGAATGGAACTACATAAAAGCATGAGTCACTGATCTCTGCAATTCGCTCCCCGGAGAGGGTCACATCAATTCACAAAGTTACATAAGAGAAGACAAATATCTTCCACAGCATGGGGTTCATTTTAATAACCTTGAATCAGCCAAATTTGTTATTAATCAGATTCACTGAAAATGAAATACCAAGCATCTTTATTATTTTGTGTCACTATTTATTTTTCTTACATTTATCTTCATACCTACTCACTAAATTTTCATTTTATTTCTTTACACTGACAGCTGTAGGAAAAAAACTACAATTAATTAATGAAATATCTAAAATGATTTATTGAGAAATGAATGGATTGTAAATGAAAAACAAATTAATTTAAATTCATTAATATTTAGTTTTTCCTAGCGTACATAATTTACGATGCGTTTCTGGGCTGCCAATTACATGAAAATTTAATCGACAAGTTTTCTACTGCTTGAAACGCTGCAGCCATCATATATTGGAAAATACTCGCCAGCAAATTCAAAATTTAGTTCGTTTAGGATAGACTATATCAGATTCCAACTAACTAACTAACTAACTAGCTCACTGGCACTATCGAACCCATAGGTTCATGGCCGCGCGCTTTCCATACATCCCTATCCTAAGCCAATGTTTTCCAATCATCCCCTATATAATCTACTTCCCTCAAATAACCATAATGAAAATAAAGAAAATCGTACAAAATACTAAGATAATAAATTGGAAGCGCTATAAATGTAAAGGATGAAGTGAAATTAGAGTCCACCTGTCGACAAATGGAAAAATAAAAACTAGTCAAAATTAACATCATCATCATCATAGTACATTCACAAATTTAGGCCATTTGTTGACCTGTTTTGGCCTCAAGAGAAACACCATCCAAAAGTCTTTTGAGTGGACGTCCTGGTCTTCTTCTTCATGCAGGTTGATATCTTAACACATTAACTAAATTATTCGAAACAATTAAATACTGAAAATCAATTAGAAAAAAGTTTACGACGACAAAATCAGTAATGGACAATCACATTTAACCACATTAATGAATGGGGAAGAGAAGGCCTTAATGCGAGATGTAGTACAAGGAGAATAAGAAGACTAAGAAGAAAGAGAAGAGAAAAAATAATATCTCACTAACACAAAATAATTATTAAAAAAATTATGCATTAAAAGTAGGTTTCCTACTGTAAAAAGTAATTTTTATCGTCACCATAAAAGATACGATTTTTCATAAGTAATGCCACGAGTGATTTCCAATTTATCTAGAGAATTTGGAAATCAAGAGTGGCATTTGTTAGGACTATTTAACGAATAAAATTGAGCTGTTTACTCACAAATCATTGCTTAACTATAGTTAGGCCCTATTTTAAAATATTTATATATTTAATGTAAACGGCGATGTTTGAAAACAAATCAGAAATGTGAGGTTATGTTCATTAACTGCAGCTTGATCATATTATTTATTGACAATTAAGATCGCAAGTGGAGAAATAATATCGAACTATATATCACAATCAACATTACAGGTTATTCATTTATTTTTTTAGTAAACAACTCATTAAAATCAAGAAATATTGTCAATATTTGCTATATCCAATGTATTTGTTGGAGAAAAATAATGCTTTGACATGTTCATAACATTAAAAAGAAGGAGCTTTCTTTATTACAAAAGCAGGAGCTGATAAAGATAAATCGATAAAGAGCGAGGTGAAACACGGCTGTTATTGGTTGTAAAACAAAATTCATTAAAACGTGATTGGTAATTGACTAGCATTTGTGGCACGAGTTAAATAGTCAATGAAAATGTGAAAATTTAATAAATGATTTTCCATTTTTTGAGAAACATGAGGTTTAGTGTAGTATTCCAATTATATTCATGGTTTTTTAGATCATAATTTTGTGCAATAATATTTTGAAAAGTGCAATTCGTGTGATTCTTCAATCGATTCTGAATTCGTGCAATTTGAAAGTTCCAGAAGCCTTGACCAGAGAAGATAATAATGGAAAATTTGATGGTACCTTAATTTGATCATTCATTATTTATGGCACCATATTCTTAACCACAAAACAAAAAAAAAAGATCATTGTTAAAATAGTATTGTTTATATGAAATCGTGCCTGAGTAACCTGAGGTGATTTCTGCTATCGAGATGTTGATCTGCAATTCCCGTATATCCATCGATATATCTGCTCCAGGGTTGAACAAATTCGCAGACATTAAGCTGAGTACTTCTTTTGCCATGTTACGACAAATATTGACTAACATTTAATGATATCTGATACAAATGACTACATGAAACTATTTTATTTTAATTTTCTCACATTTCTCAAATATTAAACCATATATTCAGTCGTATATACTCGTAAAATAACAGATCACCATCGTTATGTACCAATAAAAGACAAAAAATATTCCCCACTCGTGCAATATGCTCTCCTTCGTAATGTACGAGACTTCAGTATTTTTATTATGTCTGATTTCCTATAAAGCTGATTATATTAAAACTCAGCAATTAAGGTGGTACGGACATGTCCAGCGAATGGAAGAGGATCGACCACCAAAATCTGTTTTGGAATGGAAACCTGAGGAAAGACGAGACTGACGAAGACCTAAAACCTCTTGGAGTCAGGGAATATGTTTATACATGAAGGAGAAACATCTACAACCAGGAGATTGGATGGACCGACAAAATTGGCTATTAGGAATCGGACAATGTCTAAGACATTAATCAACCGATGATCTATCTATCCTTCAAAGATCTTGTGTTTATAGTTTTCCCCCATTTACCTCTCTGTTCGTCTCTCTTTTGTTCCTAAGCACTTTATTCTTAAATGTATTATTATTATTATTACTATTTTAATATTAGAAGTAGTATTGATATTAGTATTATTGTGTTGTTAGGGCGGCTTCGTGGTGCTAGCGTTAGACGCTCGTCTCTCACCGCTGCTGGGGTCCCGATAGTCTTGGTTACTCCATGTGGGTTTCGTGGTGGACGAAACGGAGCTTGGCAGGTTTTTCTTGGGATTTTTTTCCGTTTTCTCCTGCCACAATTTCATTCCACCATTTGTCTATACTCAACCATTTCGTTTCATTACATTATTTTGCCCCTGTAATTATGCGTCAGGCGTGTAGGTCGGCACCGTTGTCATTCACAGACCTCTATATAGGGGCTCCACCTCATCTCATCCCTAGATCCGACTCTAAGTTGGACACAAGTTGAAGATATTTATTTTTTTTTATTATTGTGTTGTTGAAAATAATACATAACGCGCGTTTACGGTTAAAATTCTACATCAAACAATGTGTTAGAAATACCTCGGACATTAACGTTTCGATCTCTAATTTGAGGTTATCTAATTCAAATCCTTGTAGTTTTCCAATCTGTCTACATTTGTTAGTGATATTCCTGTTATCATATCTAATACTATGTTAGAATTTTCTTTATCAAGACCCACTTTATTTCTTCAACCATAGTTTTACGGTTAAAAGCAAATCCGGCGTATTTTTACAAGATAGGCCTACATGAAAAAAACCCAGCATTAGAAATTCACAACACAAAAATATGCAAAAGTTTCTAGATGCCGAACTTAAATAAATACAATACAAAAATTTTTATTGGAAATCTTAAGGTTATGTTTATGGTTGAATTGTCTACAATTTAGAATAAAATTTGAGAAGCACAGATCATACATTTAAAATTTATAAGAAGATATACACAAATATACCTTCTTAATAGGCAAAGTAGGTCCATGGGAACGTGGACAAAAAGATTCACGATTCTTAGCCAATGATGCAAGAAGCAGTCAGGATGCTCCGATCAAATTAACCCATGAAAGTTCCTGACTTTCATTTTAAAGATGACTGGGTGAGCCACAGTGCAGTACGGACAAGAATAATAAAAATATCCATCATTTCTATTAACAGGAATCCAGCCTTGATTATCCAGCCCATATCAGACACCTTGTCACCTTACCTATCTGGACCACTTTCTACATTATAACCAAATTTAAAATGACGCATCAAATATTCAAATAATTCTAGGAATAAATGGTATTGGACACTTTCACAATATGTGCGGCTTCCAACGCGACTGAATTTTACTGCTTTGGATTCCACACTAACGGATAGAAGATGTTTTTAATTTAAGGACCACTTCGGCAGACCACGTTATGTAGATGACGTGACCAGGGAGAAGTTTAAGATGAGAATATGTGAAAATGTTTGTGTAGTGTAAGTGTGTTGTGTGAGGAGTGTGGAGAAGAGAAAGGAGCATAGTCCTGTCGAAAAGCAACATGATAGGCTATAATATTACCAGATTTAACGTCCCATCTGACTGAAGAATCGCTATCAACATAGTACCATCCGTTTTATCATGAGTAATGCCACGAGTGATTTCCAAATTATCAATAAATTCACGACTCACGAGGTGAGGAGTGAATTTATCTAGAGAATTTTGAAATCAAGAGTGGAACGAATAAAATTAAGCTGTTTACTCACAAATCATTGTTTAACTATAGTTATTTTAAAATATTTATATATTTAATGTAAACGGCGATGTTTGAAAATAAATCAGAACTGTGAGGTTATGTGCATTCACTGCTGCTTGATCATATTATTTATTGCCAAATAAGATCGTAATATTGTAAGAGTACACCCAAGTGGAGAAATAATGAAACACATCAAACTATATAATTATCAAAATCAACATTACGGGTTATTCATTTATTTTTTTAGTAAACAACTCAGTAAAATCAAGGAATCTTTTCATTATTTGCTATATTCAAAGTATTTGTTGGAGAAAAATAATGCTTTGACCTGTTCAGAACATTTAAAAAGGAGGAGCTTTCCTTATCACAAAAGCAGGAGCTGATAAAGATAAATCGATAAAGAGCGAGTGAAACACGACTGTCATTGGTTGTAAAACAACATTCATTGAAACGTGATTGGCCATTGACTAGCATTTGTGGCATGAGTTAAATAGTCACAGTAATATACTTCGAAGAGGTTTGAAATTTAATCCAGACATTTGGTCCACAATCTAAGAAGTACTTTCAGATGTAATACTTATTCAAAGATGACCTTTAATTACTCAGGCAATTAATGTCTCAATTCAAATGTACCTACCGCTTAATTTAGAGGGCCGTATATCACTACAAAGCCAGGTATTCCGTTTCGAGATAAGAATTCCACCACCTAAACTAGTACGGTGAACCCTTTTTATGGCCGTTAAGGTGTTGTATGTTACACTCGGAGCTTCAAAGTAAGTATGTGGCATCATTATAAACACGAAAGAAATATGTGAAGTGTTTACACAGTCACGGCTATTTGTCTACTTATCTATGCCAGTTTCATTTAGTATAACAGAAGTTCGGAATGAAGTTACAAAAAAGCATAGACCTACATCCAATGCCAATCTACCTATCCCGATCTACTTGGCATAAATGAGCTGAAATACGAAAATTAACGTGTTTAGTTAAATAAGTGAAAGGAAAAATTTATATCGTAATTATTCTTATGATACCCCGTGCTGTCCGGAATCTACTCATCCCGATCTTCTTGGCATAAATGAGCTGAAAGACTAAAATTAATGTACTTCTTATGATTAGTTGAATAAGTAAAATGAAAAATAATTATAAATGTATATCGTAATTGTTTTAAGATTCCCGTGCTGATTACCCGGTGTTGCCCGGGACTGTACTTATCTCGATCTTCTTGGCATAAATGAGCTAAAAGACAAAATTAGTTATTGTGAGTTATCCGTAAAAGAGTAGCCGCCATGCTTGCACAGGAATCTACGTACTTGTCTCGATCTTCTTGGCATCAATGAAAGACAAAAATGGTTATTGTGAGGTATCCGTAAGAGATAAACATATGCTGTCGCGGACTTTTTTGTAGAGCTTTTCGATATATTCAGTTCTGTGTACATTAATTTTGTGTATTTGTTATGGTTTAGGCAGCGTAAGCCATTTAAGCGTCTAAAGAGCTACTTTTTTCACGTTTTTCACTAGAAAGGGTAATTTTAAAGGGTGTAGGAGTTGAGTATCACAACTCTCTCATATTCTATGTTCATCCCGGGCATCTCCTGAACATTTTGCAAAAAAAAACCGCCACAATCCGATTAACGGTATGACCGCGCATAAAGTATGAACAAACAAACAAACATTCATTGTTATATATTAGATATGATATTGAGCGTGACCCTAACACAGGCGTATTATAGAATATGATGATCTGAAATAAATGATGTTTAAATTTTAGTACACTACTTTGGTCCAAACATATTCAATTGAAGGAAAATTGAGAATCTACCTTGATATACATTACTCTGATCTATGTCATTAATACAGAAATGGTATATTAAAATAATTGTAATTTCTATTCATTTCTGCAAACGCCGTTTTTAGGGTCAACATACAAGTTGTATGGAAATTTTATTAATTTACAAAATTTTACATATACTATTTAACTCATGCCGAAATGGGAGTCAATGACCAATCACATTTCAATGAATTTTGATTTACAGCCAATCACAGTAGTTTTTCACCTTGATTTTATAAATTTAATTTTATCATATTAAAATCAAGCTCCTCCTTTTTAAAATTCTGAATAAGTCAGAGCATTATTTTCAGTGACTGACTCTCTAAGAAATACGTTGAATATAACAATTTATATATTAAGTTGTAAGAATTCTAGAATGCAATTGGCTCCCAGATTGTATATGTAGTGCATGAATGTAATCAGATAATGCTTGCGAGATATAATATAAAAACATTCGTAGCTATTAATTATAGGCCTACCACAAAAAAAAAACAAAGCACTGTCTGCACTTTCTTAAACGTATTATTTTCCAGGTATATTTACGTTCCAGAAATATATAATTGACATATTTACATCATAGGACATAAGAAATTAATTAATAACCTATAATGTTGGTTATAAACCGTTTGATGTGTTTCATTTTTTCTATACTAGGGCGCATTCTTACAATATTGCGAACCTTTGGCAATAAATTATATGATCTGGTTGCAGTGATGAACAAATGAAACATAATAAACGTATCTAATTTGTTTTCAAATATCGCCGTTTACATTAAATATATAAATATTTTAAAATAACTGTATTTAAATAATGACTTGCGAGTAAACAGCTTAATTTTATTCGTTAAATAGTCTTAACAAATGTCACTCTTGATTTCCAGATTCCCTAGAAAAATTCACTCGTCACTTCGTATATTTTATCGATACTTTAGAAATCACTCGTGGCGTTACTTATGAAAATAATGATTGAAATGAAGAACATTGTCCAAAGTTTTGAATATATCTCATTTATAACATAAAATATTAACGCCTTTTCCGAATTAGAAAACTCGGAAAGTTAAACTCTCTCAATATTTTAAACTAAATATCCTCTGGTAATCTAAATTTGGGAATGTTAACCCTTAAATTGTCTGTACACTGGACTGGACTGGACTGGATAAGGCGAAGTCTAGCTTCACCCAGTGTGCTGCGTATGTTAGAACCCACTAGGGCTCTTTGGCAGCTAAGTTAATAGTGGCTATCATTACGGGGTTATAGTTCACTTAACCCGAGCCTATTTGGCGGCGCTAGCGTTTGTGTGCAAATGGTGATGAAATTTGGACAGAGATAGGGATGTGATGACCTGAAGCAGGACATCAGAAACCACATTGCTTTCAAGCCGAGAGTCGGAAATCCAGCATTGTGGAATGAGCCACGCTACTCCAGGTGAGAGCACATCGCCAAATCTCTGGCTGGATTTAATGAGGAGTAAATCGGATGAATATGTTTCTATGTACAGCACGCCACTGGGGCAAGCGTCCCATACTGCGTACAATAAAATGTGTATGCAAAGATGTAAATTTGTGCATCTTGCTTACATTTTCAGTTATCATGGCATCAATATGGGGAAGTTGCGCTACGTTGTGTAGGTCTGTCATCCTTGTGAAACGCGGTGCTTGAAAAATTATTTTCAAACACTTATTCTGTATAATTTGTATTCTTCGTTTATGCTGTTTTGCGAGGATGCTCCAGGCCTCACATCCGTACAGTAGCATGCTGCGGATCACGCTTTTATACAGTAAAAGCTTGATCTTACGTGACAATGTATTCGACCTGAAAAATGGGTATAAAATTGCAATTGCTGCATTTGCTTTATGTTGTAGATGTCGAATATGAATTTTGAACGTAAGATTGGGGTCCAGATGGATCCCAAGATACTTCACTGAAGGTTCTAGGCGAAGATTTTGAGTTCCCAAGGTTAGTTGGATGGGTGACCGTCTGGTTGATTTAGTGAAAAGGATCGCCTGGGTTTTTGTCGTATTTATCTTTATGTTCCATAACTGGAACCAAATATACGAGATACGGTTGAGAGCGGTTTGGAATACATGGATTCGATTAGGAAGAGATTTGAAGGTAGTCTGGTAAAAGAAACAGGTATCATCGGCGAATGATGCAGTATGGATGTAGGGGATAGTAGGAAGGTCTGATACGTATAACGTAGGCCTATACAGTATGGGTGAAAGGACAGCACCTTGGGGAACTCCCGCCAAGATTGCCTTGCAGTCCGATTTATACCCACTGATCGAAACATAGAATTTTCTGCCAGTGAGGTATTTTGCAATTAATTTAATAAGTGGTGCCGAAATTTGAAATTTGATTAGTTTATAGATAAGCCCATTTATCCAGGTCGTATCAAATGCCTTCTCAATGTCCAGGAATACAGCGATGGTACTACGTTTCCTGTTATAGCCCGTGACAATATGATCAACCAGTCTTGCTAGCTGGAGCGGAGTGCTATGTAAATTTCGAAATCCTTGTCTGTACAATATTTTCTCGTGCCAGTTATTTAAATGTTCCGGACCGCAAGGAAAAGAAATTCATACAAAACTATAAGTTATTAATTATTATTATACATTATTGTGAAATTTGACATAAATTTAAGTAATTTTTACTCATTTGTTTTTTTATTGATCTAAAAAAATATTAAATAAATTAAATCAATGTATCCAATAGGATACGTTTTTAATTGAAGGGTTAACAAAATAACTGTAACTAAACAAGAAATCGTGGTTATTTTGTAGCACATGTCCATCACTACGTCTTCAGTTTCTTCAGTTGAAGATCCTAGTTTTGCCTCTTCTATTACATCTTCATGAGAATTCCTCGAGTCTTTATTCAAGAAGGCAAACAAATCCTTTAATATAATTTTCCTTAGTCTGTTTAAGCGGAATGCGCTTCATCTATGGGAACATGTCAAGATAAATTCACTTGCTACATAGCCTAATCTATTTTACAAAACATGAATTCGTTGAACGTATTACCATATTAGAAGCAATCAATCTCCCGGAAGGCTCACAAAAGATTTGGTTGTATTTGTGAATCTGAAAAAGAGACTTACTGTTGTTTTTTTTTAAGGTATGGATTCAGTGTTCCTGATCATTCTTTTAGAATGAAACTTTTATATAACAGAATATGGTTGTATTTTTTAACAAGATGAAATGACTTCACGATATTCTTTATCCGTTTCCATTGCCGAATTTGTTTTGTCTTAATACTGTATAAACCAAAATTTCTGTCAAAATGTGAGTAACTCTGGCCTCTAAATGGAAATATGTGCAACATTTTGACATTGTGCACTTTTAAAAACCATGAAATAAATATAATGGATTAAACATTTTTATTCTGGCCTCCAGCTCCATCTGAAAAGGCGTATGTTTATTATGTATGTTTTTTTATTCAATGCCCAGGTTGTCATTTCGACATTTCTGGTATTCCCTCCTGGCATTGGCGTAATTGTAACCCACTTCTGAAGTTCGGGGGCCTAGAAGGCGGAGTTACGTTGCCCCGGTGATATAATGGATGATAAATGATAATGAAGTGCCAGAAGAGTTCTTAACCTAAATTCCAGACCTTGGGCAACCACAGGAAAAATCCCTATGGTTTGACCGGGAATCGAACCCGGGACCTCATGAACAGTAGTCAGAAACGCTGACCACTAGCCCATGAGGCTGGTCGTGTATGAGATGTTTACAGGGTAATTTCGTCCTTTGTTGCCTTCCATAGTTTGAAAATTATTATGGAATTGCAGCGTTTTTTAACACAACTCCCATATACTTGCACGAAACTCAAAATATTGTACGAACGTCTGATAACCTGCAGGACTAGCGCTATTTGGTATACTTGAACTCTTTCTACAGTTGTGCCATCTAGGCAGCTCGGATGTACACAAAACTTTAGTGTATGATAGAAACAAGATCAGTACTTTAAGGATATGCAATCGCTCTAAAAATGGCATTGTTAGGGTGACGTCCTTAATTGTGTAATTGTTGTATTCTAATATAACAATACTGTTTGTCCTGGTGAGTGGAAGAAAAGACCACATGGCCTTAACTCTAAACAGGCTAAATAAGTAAATGAATAGGCCTACATGTTCTAAAGGAAGTTCTCAGGCCCCTGAGTGTTATGCGTCTTATACTTACTTACTCACTGGCACTATCGAACCTGTAGGTTCATGGTCGTGCGGACATAAGCTCTCCATACATCCCTATCCTGAACTAATGTTCTCCAATCATTCCCTGTAATCTACTTCCCTCAAATCATAGTTAATGTTATTATCCCACCTCATTCTTGGTCAACCAACTGGGCGTTTTCCCTCTGGCTTTCCTACAAGAAGCTTCCTTCAAAGTCTTTCATTCCCCATACGTGCAACATGTCCTGCCCATCGCAGTCTACGAGACTTAACTGTTCTTATTATATCTGGCTTCCTATAAAGACCACGTAGTTCATTGTTAGGTAGTCTTCTCCATTCACCTGTTTGTTCATCTCTCTTTGATGATGATGGTGAGGAAAACCCAAGAGGCTGTCCAGACCGGGAATTGAACCCAGGCCCGTTGCGTAATAAGACAGCACGCTACATCGGGACCACAGCGGTGGGCGTAAGAAATGTAATAACCACCGGGGCAGGTAGATATTTGCTACTGAAGTCAAATAGTTCTTAACTTGCTTTTCGACTTGTACCAAACTATTTTTCCTCCACGTGCAAAGTTCTGAAACTCGACAAAAACTGAACTCGGCCCTAAAATCATACAATAAGCCCTTGCAACGTAAATAACTTAGTAATGTGTTATAAAATGTATTATTTATGTGAGACGAAGTGCTAAGTTTGATGCATGTGTTATCATGAAGTGGGTGTGGGTTTTTCACCCCTGATGGTAGGGATCGAATGATCACGGCATCGCCATTAGCAAGGCCGAGCCGTGACCTGGCACTCGTACATCAGGTGGCAGGCCGGTCACGAGGCGAACTCAGGTCAACCACGACCTCGATGATACAGTTGTCTTACTTTCTTCTCCTTTCACATGCCAACTCCCTCGCTAACATCATGGTTAAGGTTATTTCGCACTTTCATTACACATTATTTATTTCTGATTTTTAGACGGATTAACGCATGGGCAAATGAGAGAGCTTTTAATTATTTAAGGTCAACTCCTACTCCAAATGACCGGATTTTGCTGGTTAACGAATTCGAACTTATTTTCTTTTCAATTAATTGATATATATACCGAGACTGGTTCCGATAAAAACATTGTTGCCGCTAGAGCGTTTAACACTTACGCACATGTATACACACAAACACATACACACACACACACACACACACACACACACACACATATATATATATATTGTCAAGCCATTTTCGGTGTTACTATATATTTTGGGTCCAACGCTGTGGTCTTGAGGTAGCGTGCTGCCTTCTCACGCAGCGGGTATGGGTTTGATCCCCGGTCGGGACAGTTTTTCTGGGTGAGGTTTTCATCGGGGTTTTTCCTCACCAGTAAGACAAATGTCAGGAAAACTTTAAGGCCCAAACGGTCCCCGAAATCATATGGCCATCATCATTATCATCCTTCACCGGTGTGGAAAGCAACGGGAAGCTGCCACACTTACAATTCCCTAGTAAAGCTGCAAAGCATAGCATGCAAATGCTATGATTGCAGTGAAAGACCTGTCCTCGGGCAGGATTACTATGGATGGATATATTTTGGACCGATAAAGATTATATATATATATATATATATATATATATATATATTAGTATTTTCATGAAAATTACCTCAATAGTTTAATTTCTTTGGAATTCATTAAACTATTATGTGTACTACAAGTTAGTTTAACAATAGTTTTCGAAATTCCGGCGTCAGCGCATCCCAACTCATGCGTAAAAACATGTCTTCAATCATTGAAACGCAAATAAATGTTATATACTGTAAATAATTCATATTTTTTTTAAATACGACTAAAATAAATATACACTTAAAATAAAAATAAATATAATAATTTTTAATGCTACATTAGTTTAAAATACAATATTACATAAATAATTTGTAATTTATAAAATAACTTACGATAAAAAATCCCAGTTTTATGGATGCGAAACATCGACTCTTACTTTAAGAGAGGAGAAAAGATTATGAGTAGTTGAGAACAAAGTTCTTAGCAAAATTTTTGGACCAAAGAGAGATGAACGGACAGGTGAATGGAGAAGACTACACAAGTGAGCTACATGATCTTATAGGAAACCAGATATAATAAGAAAAGTTAAATCTCGTATAATAACGAACTGGACATGTGACACGAATGGGGAATGAAAGAGGAACACAGAAACTTCTAGCAGGAAAACCAGAGGGAAAATACCAGTTGCTAGACCAAGAATGAGGTGGGAGAATATCATTAACCATGATTTGAAGGAAGAAGATTTTATAGGGGATGGTTGGATAACATCAGCTCAGGATAGATATGTATGGAGAACTTATGTCCGTGCTGCATTAATCTATTGGTTCGATAGTGGCAATAAGTTAGTTAATTACTACTGTAAAAGACATTACAAAATAATCGAAATCAGTTACAAGTTTTTTTTTAATTTGAAGATAAATACCTGGAGATATTCCTGACCTAGTAATTTTATAGTGGTATTTATCTTTTATAGAAACTAGCTAATACCCGGCGTGCGCTGCTACGCCTAAATAAATGAAAATTAACGTGCTTTTTATGTTTAGTTGAATAAGTAAGAGGAAAAATTTATATCTTAATTATTTTTAGATACCCCGTGCTGATTACCCGGGGTTGCCCGGGAATCTACTTATCCCGAGATTCTTGACATAAATCAGTTGAAATACGAAAATTAATGTTTTTTATGTTTAGTTGAATAAGTAAGAGGAAAAATTTATATCTTAATTATTTTTAGATACCCCGTGCTGTTTACCCGGCGTTGTCCGGGAATCTACTCATCACGAACTACTTGGCATAAATGAGCTGAAAGACAAGAATGAATGTACTTCTTATGATTAGTTGAATAAGTAGAATGAAAAGTAATTATAAATGTATATCGTAATTACTTTAAGATTCCCCGTGCTGGTTACCCGGTGTTACCCGGGAATCTACTTATCTCGATCTTCTTGGCATAAATGAGCTAAAAGACAAAATTCGTTATTGTGAGTTATCCGTAAAAGAATACCTGCCAGTGCTGCTATGCTTGCACAAGAATCTACGTACTTGTCTCGATCTTCTTGGCATCAATGGAAGACAAAAATGCTTATTGTGATTTATCCGTAAGAGATAAATATATGCTGTCACGGACGTTTTGTAGAGCATTTTGAGGTATTCAATTCTGTGTACATTAATTTTTGTGTATTTGTTATGGTTTAGGCAGCTTAAGCCATTTAAGCGTCCAAAGAGCAAATTTTTCACGTTTTCCACCACAAATGGCGATTTTTAGGGGTGTAGGAGTTGAGTATCACAACTCTCTTATAGCCTATGCTCATCCCGGGAATCCCCTGAACATTTTGCAAAAAGCCCCATTACAATCGGATCAACGGTATGGCCGCGCATAAAGTACGAACGAACAAACAAACAAACAAACAAACAAACAACCAAACAAACATTAATTTTTAAATATTAGATTAAATGTTGGTTATTTTTTGAAGACATTTTTGTAAAATATATAGGCAGAAGTTTTCAAACTCAATTGACTCTTTAATATTTTTTTTAAAATTTAAATGAATATAAAAAATATACTATTTTTTAAATAACAAACGTATACTAGTCTCACCTTGGGATGTAACTGAACTAGCAAACAAATTATGTCATGAATCTGTCTGGAGTCGAATGCTGGACCAAAATCCATTAAAGTGTTAACCCGTCACATCAAATTTCTCCAGCCCTACGGTCTTTTACTTGGGTAATGCCCCTAACGTTAATAACACAATCCTCATATGCGGCCTTCTTTATGGCTGTCCCACACAATTTCGGGTTCAGTAGAAGGTTCGCCTTCCACATTAAAAATACATTCCATATAAGTAACAAGTCCCGTTTATCCGGAATAAGAACGTCAGCCTTTACTGGACACCTGTTCTTTCCATTTTTTCGTCCTACGTTTCCTTAATTACTTTCAAGAGAATGTTTCTTCCTCGGTTTTTATTCAAAATGATTTCATGCTTCCCTCTACTACTTCTAAGAAAATGTAATCTTCGTTTTCTTGTTTAATTTTATTCTTTTTTATTGAGTTCCACTTTACTTTTGTATTATGAGTACAAGCTATTAAATGCTAATGGATGCATGGTGTGAGGACCATAGCAATTCATTTTTGAATTTTGGTTTTTATAAGCGCGTGCCATTTCGATGGAACTGCTGCAGCGAAGAAAAGACATTCGAATAAATTATACGATATATAAAAGTTCAGTGCCCGCTAGTTTTTAAGACATGCTCATAATTGAAAATTGCAAAAACATCGTTCATTTCTTTTGAACTTTCGTCCGCACATCTTCAATCTTGATTCATCTCAGAGACACCTGACTGAACAACAATCAAAGTAATTCCAGACAAGAACTTGAGTGTAAAATTCATTGAGTGTTCAAAAATGAGTAAACTACAAACAGAACCAGTAGAATTTTTATATATATAAAAAAACAGTATTACCTAAAACTTAGCCTCAATTTAAATATTTTCCCGATATATTCAGAAATACTTTTCTTGAAATACACAAAATAACGAATAATCCTTCCTGTTTACTTGCTATATTTATATTATGACCAGGCCAGTTCTCTCGCGCATTTTAAGAAGGGAGACTTACTTTAGTATATATAAATTCAGAGGCAAACATTATTTGCAAGATACATTGGTTGTTTAGTATGTTTTCGGAAAAAGAAGATATTCCAAATTAATAGAAGTAATTGATTATTATAGTTAACTATCTATAAGAGAGGAGATAAAACCAATTGCAACAATTAAATGGGCATCTCATTACTTTCAACTTTGTACAAAATTCTAACAATATTAGTACCTGACTTACTCCCTATATTGACTATATTATAGGCAATTATCAATGTGGATTTAGAAGATACACCTATATAATAGATAAGATTTTTATTATTAGACAGATCATAGAAACGAAATGGGAATAGAATGATACTCTACGTAAGTTATATGTAGGTGTCAGAAAAGGCATACGATTAAATTAAGATGGAGATGTTATATAGTATCCTTCTGAAATTCGGATTACCTAACAATTTAGACTTATTCGAATGTATCTAAATGACACAAATATTAGGGTCCGTGTAGGCAAACAGTTTTCAGATACTTTTGACAATCACAATAGGTTAAAGCAACGAGATGCACTATCTCTTGTACTATTTAATTTTGAGCTAGAGCGTGTCATCATATCTTTAGATGACGAAGAAGGCCTACAATTCAATCTTAGTAATAGGCTGTTAGTTTATGCTGATGATGCAGAATTATTAAATGATAGCGAGGATATACTAGGGGCCAACACGAACACTCTATTGAATAAAACTAAGAAATTGGGGCTGAAGGTAAATATCAATAAAACTAAACATACCTATGTTCACACATAGACATACATTATATAATCAAAGTGAGCAGTTAATGACAAATGAGGGACATTTTGAAGTAGTGGATGAATTCAGGTACCTAGGAATAATAATTACAAACAGAAATCAGGTGCAGAAAGAAATATTGAACATAGGCTCAATTCAGGAAATGCATGCTCTCATGCGTTACAGAGATTGAAGTTATCTCACTGCTCTCAGATAACATTAAAATGAAAATGTATAAAACTGTCATTCTTCCAGTTATATTACATGACTGCGAAATATGGATTCCTACTTTAAGGGAGGAGAGAAGAAATTAATATTCGAGAATGAAGTTCCTAGGAAAATGTTAAGACCAAAGAGAGATGAACAGACAGGCGAATGGAGGAGTACATTTAACAGTGAGCTATATTATCTTTATGGGAAATCAGATGTAATAAGAACAGTCAAGTATCGTAGAATATGACAGGTAGGACACGTGGAACGAATGGAGAACGAAAGTGGGACATAGAAAATCCTTGTAGGAAAATCAAAATGAAAGGAATGAAACTCCATGAAAGAAATCCAGTTGGAAAGTGTCCAGTTGATGGGAGTTGGGAGAATAACATTAACCTTTCATGATTTTAAAGAAGTAAATTTTACAGGGGGCCGATTGGAAAACAGTAGCTAAGAATAGGAATAGGCCTATATGGACAGCTTATGTCCAGTGGCAGTGAGTTAGTTAATTAGAGGTTATTTGTTTCTTACCAAAGCGATTATAACAGAAGTTATTAAGCTCATATAATAGAATGTGTAATTATACAGAATTAAATTTTAGTTATCTTATTTTCATTTATTTTTTATTTTATAGTAAACTACCTCTTCTTAAACTTTAAAATATTTTCAGAACACACTATATTTAGGTAGGGGCATAGACAATTTTAAAAAACTATCGACGATCACGATATGCGAATATGTCGAATGTGCGGGAATTTTGAAGACGATATACATATATTAGGAAAATGTAACGATTTGGTATATTCGAGACGGAAAGATTTCTAAATTCATATCGTGAAAGTTTTGCATGCTACGAGTTATTGGTCAGCCCAGAAAATTGGATAAACTTAGGTAGATTTCTGGACAAAACGCGGAAAATAAGAACACTCATTAATGTATAAATAAATGTGTTAACAAATTGCAATACCATTCATTCTTAATAATTCTACATAACTAAGTTAATGTATAATGTAATTGTGTTGTTATCCAATTGTAATATTATTGTGTTTTCTTTTTTTGTATTAAGTATAGGCCTATTACTACCAAACAAATTATTGTAATGGACTGTCAACAGCACGTACGGCTTACTGCCCATGCGACCCATATTTGTAAATAACATTGTATGCATCTTACTTTTAGTCTAATAACGTCCTTATGTATGTATACTTTCTTTTTCGTAAGAGATTAATCAGTAAGCCCTAACACATATTTATAGGCCTAATCATTTGATTCTTCACTTAAAAAGTAAAATTATACTGTACTTTTAAACATAGGCTTATATTATTATTGATTATTTTACCATTATAACCGCCAGCGCCACCACAATTAAAATAGTAAATATACACCTTTGCCCATGCATTCGAGTCTATCCTTTGATTTTTCTCTCCATCCCTGGATCATCACTTTAAAATATTCTTGAACATTGTCCGATCATCTGTTATAATTAAGGATTCCTGGAACGCCTAAAATGATTATCCCCATTAGAATAAACCTTCCTTTGCACTTCACAAATTTCTTATCGCTTCGGCTACGAGAGCGAAGGATCTACAATTCCCTGTCGCTCCTCTTAAAAACCTTAACTTCTAATATTCCTAGTAATTTATCCAGTCGCTGTAATAAACTCCTTTGTCTTCATGAGATTGAAATACGATCTCAACATTGATTTCTTTTATCCAATCCACCACACAAAACTGATTTCTACTCTCCATCTTTCACGTATTCATTTGCTAAATCTTGAAATTTCCTCCCTCGAGATTGTCGAGCGCTATCAGAATTCAAAACTAAATTAAGAAAATATTTATTACAAACTTGTATAAAACTTCACTGGTAAATTCACGAGATTCATATTTCACATAAATCTATCATTACGTTTTGTTACTTATTTTATTTTTCTATGTGACTAAAATTAACTACACATGTTTAAATTTCAGTGTACAGTGATTTGTTTATCGTAGGTTAATTTGATTTTGCTCGTATGCTATGTTAAGTAAAGTAAAGTAAAGTGATCCCACAACAGACCCGGAGGCCCTTGGGGTAGTTGGAGGTTAAGGCTCCCACTTTTTCTTGACAATCGGCACTTTTTATGTCAGCCGGGTTGTCAGCCCTGCGTGACGGCCGCCTTTACCCCAGAACAAGCGTCTGGTACTCATTTCCGTTAGAGGCTGAGTCGACCCCAGGGCCATAGTGCCGCCAGAGGGTTTGGGTCAGTTTAAAAATCCTGACCCCAACGGGACTTGAACCCTCGACCCTCCGGCTTGTAGCTCAGTGCCTTAACCACTACGCTACGGCGTGCCCCGCTCGTATGCTATGTTATTAATTAAATTTTATAATTTACTTAATATGTATATTAGTTTAGGGTTTAATTGATGTATACTTTTATGCAACTTCCATAACTTTTAGATTCTTTAGTTATAAGATAAATATAGGCTACTATTTATTAGATTTGTCTGAGTGGAAAAAAAATATGGCTTATGATCATAAATAACAGCAATCAACACTTTTGAAATTCATATTAAAACACCGCTGAGGTTATGTAATAAGATGTTAATTATAAAATTGTTACCTGGTAAGTCAGTCGTCCTCAACTAAATTATTATACTTCTTCAAGTTATTCCTATATGGAGGCCTTTCAAAAACAATGTTTCATCTTCTGCATATTAACTGGAACTGATGGTGTTGTATAGGCTGTGTAACGGATTTATGTCTGCGGGTATGTTCGTTATACAACCTATAGAACACCATCAGTTCCACTTACAATTCAGAAGATGAAACATTGTTTTCGAAAGGCCTCCATATAGAAATAACTTGAAGTTTAATAATTTAGTAGAGGACGACTGACTTACCAGGGACAAATTTTATAATTAACATCTTATTAAATGACAGTAGATAAATAAATAAATAAATAAATAAATAACACTGTATAATGTCGTAACATTCCATATTCCTAGAAACATTTCCATATATTTAAGCCTTTGGCATGAATCCTCTGAAGTAGTCCTCGCCCAGAGATTCGAATGTGCAACAATTTTACCTACGAAAAATTTTACTTCAGTAGAATTCGTGTCCACGTTTCTTGATGGTTGTATTTTGACATGAAAGATTGTCACTCCTTTGATCAAGTTTATTTTTAATCTGGATCGCCACCTTTGACCTGTCCGGAATGGTAACACTTGGGGGCAGCAATATAGCTCCCAGGGTCATTTAAGAACAATAGCCCTTCCTTCAGAAACAAGATAATGATGCCATCGGGAGGGGGGATGTTGATTCAGGAATGATTGGCGAATTTTATTGTATAGTTTAATTGTATTATGTAACCTCTGGACCTATATTAGAATATCGCACGTTATACAATAGAGTACCGTTTTATGGGATATTTACATAACTAGGATCTTTCAATAAGATGACCTAAATCTAGTAATCAAATCCACGCTTGCATCCCACGCCTGGGAAAGGCAGATGGTACTTCCCCGCCCATAGTATTATAACAATGTTAAGCTGCCCCACTTGCACAGAACAATATCAGGCAACCTGTTGTTGTGTATAACGGGCCCAAATTAACACCACTATGGCCAGGTTTTACGTTCCAGCCCCTCACACTTTGACCTCCAGGTCTCCAGACATAGCCTACACTTATCTCCTGTTTTTTTCTCTTTCTCGGTAACATGACAAAGAAAAGGAATTTGGGGCGTTTTTCTCTAAAGAACAAAGTGGAGTTATATTAACAATAAATATGATAGTTCTTCGTAGTCTGTAATTACTCATTTTCGTGTAAAAATTAATGATCTCTATGAGTTATTAATTTCATGGGAAAATTTACTAGGAAATATTTTATTAATAACATATATATGTCTAATGAAAAGATTTCAGTTTGTATACAACGGTAATATATTAAGCACCAAACCATGAATGTATGAAGACTTTGACAAACATCAAAGTAATTATATATATATATTGCACTTCAATTGGCTGAAACAAATTCCCTTCGAATTATACACGAATATAACATGATTGACTCCAAAGAGAAATTAAGACAATTATTTTTAGTTGCCTATTTCAAAAATGTTCTAAAACAACTTATCAGTACGAATTTTTATTCTGTTCATAACATTTCTCTTTTAATTAAATCGGTTCAAGACGTCTTTTCGATCTATCCATGAATATATTATAATGTTTGCCCTAAATACAAATTATGATATGAGAAAGTATCTGAAGAGTTTAGGCCTACTTTCTAATGAAACTTCCAAACTTTTTGAATTTAATTTTTGTACACGTAATTTTATATATATATATATATATATATATATATATATATATATATATATATATATATATCGTCCACCGCTGTGGTCTCGAGGTAGTGTGCTGCTTTGTCACGCAGCGTGCCTGTGTTCGATCCCCGGTCGGGGCAGTTTTTCTGGGAGATGTTATTATCGGGGTTTTTCCTCACCTGTAAAGCAAATGTCAGGAAATCTTTAAGACCCAAACGGTCCCCGAAATCATATGGCCATCATCATCATCCTTCACCGGTGTGGAAAGCAGCGGGGAGCTACCACACTTACAATTCCCTAGTAAAGCTGCAAGCATAGCATGAAAATACTATGATTGCAGTGAAGGACCTGCCTTCGGGCAGAATTACTATGGATGGATATATAAATCGATTCAAACGTTTCATAATTTATTTTGAACATTCTTAAACATCTAAGCTCATAATTAAGCCTATTAAGATACCCATTATCTCCTTTGTAATCACTTTACAATTGGCAATACCTACCTAATTTATAGGGAGAATAAAAAAACTCTTAATTTAATATATAACGAACTTATAACACAATAAAAAATAAACGTGTTGATTATTTTCTTTCGAAGACAAACTCATAGTATAAAAAACTATTAAAAATAATGAAGCTTTTAAAGATAATTCTTAATGAGATAATTGTTTTCAATTTACGAAAAAAATTTACTGAAGTTACACACAATATTTAGAAATTTAAGAAGGGGAAATTAAAATAGCGCCACGCGCAAAGAAAATAGAGGAAGTAAATTTTTAGTTAGTGAGGAAATATTGCATCTGAGGTTGACTCATATTAAGTTATTTCGAATTGTTGAAATTCTCAGAAAGGGAATGCACAGAATTAAGACATTTTTGTTTAAGATGAAACAATCAGAATAAATATCAATAAACGTAGGCTATAAGTGAGGACAAGTAGAATCTGGAACATATTTGTCTTAAAGAAAAGAAAAACTGGTATCAAAATTTCGAATTGTTGAAATTCTCAGAAAGGGAATGCACAGAATTAAGACATCCTATTGAAGATGAAACAATTGAAATAAATTTAAATAAATGTAGGCTCCATGTGGAGACAAAAAGAATTTAGAACGTATTTGTCTTAAGGAAAAAACTGGAATACAAATTATTCAAGAACGAAAGGCGACATTAAATGTAAATTAAAGGATGTAATAGGAGAAACACGTAGGGCCATTAACATGACTGTCCAAGGTGGGAACGGGGATGCAATGCAAGTTATAACCCTGTGCCAGGCGTTAATAAAGTAACCCGTTACAATCCAGGCGGGGTCATGTGTGCACATAAACTTGGGACACGCAAGTATTTAGGACAAAAGGCTCAATTGTCGGAACTATAAAAAAGAATGAAAAGAAAGAAATAAAAATAGGTTTTACTTTTCTCTTGTCAATATAACGGTGACTACTCGAATCGCATCCAAGTCTTTCATGAAATTTCACACCTGGGAATTTTTTTAATGAAAATAGCTTGCTCATCGTGCATTATTTTAATTTGATGTAGGGAAGATAAATGTAGAATTAAGAAAATTAAATGAGGGGTAAAAAATAGTATCAAATGAACTGATACAATTTCAAAATATTTTTCTTTAGTTGTTTGACACTGATTTAAATTCACTATGGCGCATATCCCCATATAAATTTCACAAATTGTATTATCAGTAACGTGAGCTTAAAATAAAATCAATTCTGTAAAATGTTGATTATAATATAATAATAAACTGAATTTATTATTATATTTTGTATGTGTTAATTTAAGGTTAAAGTCTCCAGATATAAAATCCAACCAAAGCTCCGCAAGAAAAAGTAGGCTAACTATCTTTCTAAAGGAAGAAGATTTGTAAAAATTCGTATTTCAGACTTTTATTTATGTTCGAATAGAAATATCACACGTACCTTACCTATAATAATAATAATAATAATAATAATAATAATAATAATAATAATAATAATAATAATAATAATAATAATAATAATAATAACAATAATAATAATAATAAATAATAATAATAATATTTTTTTCAAATGCCCCAGGTTTGTCTTTTGACATTCCTGGTTTCTCTCCTGGCATGGCGTAATTGTAACCCACTTCTGAGGTTGGGGAGCCTGGAAGGCGGGGTTACGTTGCCCCGATGATATGATGAGTGATGATGATGATAGTGGTGCGCCAGGAGAGTCCTTAATCCTAAACTTAACCTAAGATGAATATGAATGATGATGATTGCGATGGCCATATGATTTCGGGGACCGTTTGTGCCTAAAAGGTTTCCTGACATTTGTCTTACAGGTGAGGAAAAACCCCGATAAAAACCTCACCCAGAAAAACTATCCCGACCGGGGATCGAACACAGGCACGCTGCGTGAAAAAGCAGCACGCTACCCCGAGACTACAGAGGTGGATAATAATAATAATAATAATAATAATAATAATAATAATAATAATATAATATTCTTATTCTTCATCACGGTTTAGGCTTATTTACTAGCCTGGTCCGGCTCCAAATTGCTGCTGTTTCCATCTTTTTCTTTGGTCTTCCCAAACTTCTTTTTCCTCGTAGTGACTAGCTGTATGCTGCTTTTGGTATTCTGTTCTCAGTCATCCTTGCCAAGTGTTCTTTCCAGTTTGTTCTGTATTTCATTATTGTTGTGTTTAATTCCTCTATTTTTAGTTGTCTTATTTCTATGTTGTGTTTTTTATCTGTTCTTTGATATCCTGCTATTGGAAAGAGAATTAAAAGAAATAGGTATATATATAGCAGTGATAACAGAAACTAATAATAATAATAATAATAATAATAATAATAATAATAATAAATACACTAGTATACTTGCTAAAAGAGCATAAGCAGTTTTCATAATTTTCATAATTGTTTTTCTTTATATTCCTTAGTTAAATTTTTCCCTTTACCTGAGGGAAAACGCCCAGTTGGTAGACGAAGAATGAGGTGGGAGAATAACATTATCCATGATTTGAGGGAAGTAGATAATACAGGGGATGATTGGAAAACAGTAGCTCAGATTAGGGATGTATAGAGAGCTTATGTCTGCACGGCCATGAACCTACGGGTTCGATAGAGCCAGTGAGTTAGTTGTTTTAAACCTTTCCCTTCGTAGGCAATTTTATGTGGCCCATGCCACCCGAGCCTTAAAGATACACAATCGTCCTGGAATTGATTTTAGCTATGGATAAGAAATGGTAGCCAAATGCTTCATCTAATTAGTGACACGCATGAATGGATTAACGAGATTCCTTCTGTCCCTATCTATTATCTACAACGAACCAAAAAAAACTACTTTTTTACTATCAAGAACATGCAGAGCCTGTTCACCTCCAAACAACACGAAGAGAAGTCCCATTCGCACATAAATTTACACAGAACAAGCCGAATATGATGTGGAGACTGTAGACTAATGGCAAGAGGAATTCGAGGACTCTTTGGATTTTAAAGTTACCTGACATTATTTATCTTAATCTCCCAAAAACGCAACTCACGAAATTTTTTCCGGATCGGGGATAAACTGGGGCCCACTGCGTCTGAGGCAACGGCGTTACATTAGCCTAGACTTAAGCGTTAGATATTTTCATGCACTAACTAACTCACTGGCACTATCGAACCCGTAGGTTCATGACCGCGCGGACATAAGCTCTCCATACATCCCTATCCCGAGCCAATGTTTTGCAATCATCCCCTGTATAATCTACTTCCCTCAAATCATAGTTAATGTTATTCTCCCACTTCATTCTTGGTCTACCAACTGGGCGTTTTCCCTCTGGTTTTCCTACAAGAAGCTTCCATGCACGTCTTTCGTTCCCCATACGTGCAACGTGTCCTGTCCATCGCAGTCTACGAGACTTAACTGTTCTTATTATATCTGGCTTCCTATAAAGACCATGTAGTTCACTGTTATGAAGTCTACTCCATTCACCTGTCTGTTCATCTCTCTTTCGTCCTAAAATTTTCCTAAGAACTTTATTATTTTACGTAATGTGAAAGGATGCACAAGAGCGGATAGAATAAGGAATGAAACTATACGAGAAGAATTAAATATATATAAAATTGAAGATAAAATCAGCGAAAATAATAAGAAATGGACAGAACACTTAATGAGAATGAACAACGAAAGAATACCAAAAAGAACCTTCCTGTATAATCCCAGAGGAACAAGAGATTTTGGCCGACCACGTAGAAGATGGACTCCACTTTTAACTTCGCCGGAACAGGCTGCATAGCCTAAACCTTGTAGTAGAAGAAGAAGAACTTTATTCTCAAATACTCGTAATCTCCTTTCCTCACTTAAAGTAAGAGTCCATGTTTTGCATCCATAAAATATAACTGGGAGAATAATAGTTTTATATATTTTCAGTTTAACGTTTTTTGAAAAGAGTTGGGAAGTCAAGAGTCTCTGTAATGCAGAATAGCACGCATTTCCAGAATTGAGCCTATATTTTCATGCATAATATACACACAAATTAGATTTTTTTGTAAGCCCATGTTTTCCCTTTACAGACATTTAGGCGCTCTGCCTCTACAGGGAAGAATTTGAACCATATTAATTTAGTTACACTTGCTTTCGTATAGATGTCATTTTCAGTGGTCCGTGGTCAGCGTTCCGCCTCATACTGACATCTAGGAAACCAAGGTAGTACTAGGACGGGAAAATTCGGTAAATTTTGCTTAGAGGCCTTTTCATTCAGGCTTAAGGATTTTTTACGAGCCTGAAAATCTTCAGACTTGGGACCCACGGCTTGAAGTCCCTCCCGGATGACTTGCTCCTTGGATTTTTCCAGCCTAAAAAATCCATCGACCCCGGCCGGGTTTGAACCCGCGACCCTCGGGACCAGAGGCAAGGAGCATAACCACTAGTCCACCGCGAATTAGATAATTAAATTAAAACATGCGGTAGAGTTTGACCTACGTTTAAAATACATATTAAATCAGTCTGTACGAATGGAATTAAGATTGCTTAGTTATTCATATGTATTTTGTTACATGGAGGAAGGGGAACAAATCTACCTTTCATTGCGTTAAACAAATATAATTTATTTTAATGCTTGTACTGGGCATAGCGTCTAATTTAATTTATACTCTAATCTGATGTTTGAAGGACCGTTAGGACAGAGAAACAAACCGGTATGTAATCCTGGAAACTGGGCTTATCATCCGGTTCCGCTTGATGTTGAGGACCCTCCACATCGCATGCGCACAGGAGCCACCAGTGGCACCAACATACATCATCTGTCATGTCAATGTGACACAGTCTGGTGCAATCAACTGATCGATCGAGACTTTATTTAATATTTTCCAACCATTAGGGACCGCGTGCCATCATAAACTAAATAATTTCTAATGTAACATCCAAGTATGAAAATACAGTAAAAGTTCACTATTCGCGGTTCCCTTATTAGCGTTTTCATTACTCGCGGGTAAAAAAATTGCGACACAGCTCCTGTATTCGCGGCGGAAATTTTTTTTATTCGCGGATCCAGTTGGTATATTAGAAAGATTAGTGTCCTTTCTTAATGGCAACTTTTTACACAGAAGTAAAATTGTACTTAATAACATATTGGAACAGGTGAATAATTTTACATATCTAGGATGTAATATCTCATATGAAGAAGAAAGGGATGTAAATGCAAAAATATCAAAATTAAAAAAAAAATAGAGTTAATAAATTCTATCTTCAAGCCACAGTTAGTCCAAAAATATTCAAGACTAAAAGTGTATAAAACACTGGCTCTTCCAACTCTTTTGTATGGTAGCGAAGTATGGACATTGAAACAGAAGGATATACAGAGACTTAGATTTGCTGAAATGAGATATCGGAGGATTGCAGGATACACACTACTAGATCACAAAAAAAAAAAAAAAAAAAAAAAAAAAAGAATACATCTTAGAAGAATTACACATGGAACCTTTAGAAAACAAAATTTCTGATTACAAGTCATGATGGATGCAACATGTTCATCGAATGGAAGATCACAGAATACCCAAACAAATGTTAAGATATCAACCTGCAGGAAGAAGAAGACCAGGACGTCCACTCAAAAGACTTCTGGATGGTGTTTCTCTTGAGTCCGAAACAGGTCAACAAATGGCCTAAATTTGTGGATGTACTATGATGATGATGAACTTTTTTTACTGCAGGCGCGTTCCAAGGTGGCTTTTACAAAGAGTGATTCAAACCAAATGGACAAATTAATATCAAAGTAAAGCAAAACTTATTGTCACTAAGTCTAAACTTCTTTGTTAAAATCCACGGCCGCTGTATTTCACGTGCCGCTATGTCCATTGATAAATGTCACGATCGGCGTTTTATTGTTTCAATTTGTCATTCGTTGCAATAATTTTGATTGAATAATACGCGTCTCTTCTGCTTTTTTGACAATTTATAATGTCGAGTAAAAGGAAAATTGTTCAAAATTAATTGATTTTATATTGATAATTTTAATTTAATTTGGAACCTTGGAACGTATCTCCTATATACCCATAGAAATTACCATTCCATATTCGCGGTTTCTGTATTCGCGGCATGTTTGCTGAACATATCCCCCGCGAATCAGGAGCTTTTACTTTAATTAAAACAAAATTTACATTAGAAGACAATGAAACAATATTGAAAAATTAGAAACTATTTGTGTTTTGTAGAATTTTTAAATGTTTAATAGTCTGAAGATATGTCTAAGTTATATGAAGTAATGTGTTTCGAATAACAATATATTAAAATTCTTAATTACTCACAATTCGTTTTGAGACTCATAGTGGCCAACCTGAGGAAGTCGAATCTGAAAAGAAAGCCATATATGAGCCAACAATTGACTATTACAAAGATAAATGCCGACTAGATAGTATAACTGTCACAGGATTGATGATCGGGGCAAGAGGTACTATACCAGGATTCTTAGCCAAATTTTGGAATTCCTTAGATTTGGACAGGGTGTATCTTTCTAGAATTGCCATCGCTGCCATTAGAGGATCAATTTCAATTTTAAGAAACCATATTTACAAAATTATTTTATAGTATGTATACTTCAATTAGGCCTACAAGTTGAATTTTTAAAAATATATTTACAAAATGTATTTCATCAATTACAAAAATTAATTGTCTGTATCACTTTGTCCTTGAGGCAATCCTCTAATGAGGAAAGTTTTATATAATGATAAGTCATTCAGAAAGTAACTATTAACCTAAAATGTTAAGATGCATTGATATTTGTATTGTTTGGAAATTAGTTTGTAAAAGTAATTCAAGTGTTAGGCTATTCTGGTTTTCTTCTCTAGAGACTATACTTAGGAAGTGAAAAAAGTAGACTAATATGGATTCAATGATAGAATTTTATTTCCACCCTTGTAACAATAAAAAATTAATATTTATAATTCACTTGCTAATACTGTATCCGGCGTGGGCTGCTACACTTAAATAAATGTTGTTTTTACGTTTAGTTGAATAAGTAGAAGGAAAAATAATTATAAACTTGCTCTCTTCGTTATTGCAGCTAAAACAACAATGAACCAATTAATTATATTTCTCAGTTACCTTTCTTACAACCCAAATAGTAAATAAAATTTCATCTCCCAAAATTTAATATTCAAGCAATCACTATAAGTAAAGCCATATCGAAATTATTTTTAGATACAACGTGCTGATTACCCGGCGTTGCCCGACAATCTACATATCCCGAAGTACTTAGCATAAATGGGCTGGAACACAAAATTCGTTATAAAAGAATACCTCCGTACGCTGCTACGCATGCCCGGGAATTTACTTATCCCGATCTTCTTGGTATCAATGAAAGATAAAAAATGGTTATTGTGAGTTATCCCTAAAAGATAAACATATGTTGTCGCGGACGTTTTTTGTAGATTTTTTGAGATATTCAATTCTGTGTACATTCATTTTCTGTATTTGTTACGGTTTAGGCAACGTAAGCCATTTAAGCGTCAAAATAGGGATTTTATTTCACGTTTTACACTACAGGGCGATTTTTAAGGGTGTAGAAGTTGAGTATGACAACTCTCTTATAGTCTATGTTCATCCCGGGAATCTCCTGAACATTTTGCAAAAAGTCCCATCACAATCGGTCAACGGTATGGCCGCACATAAAGTACAAACAAACAAACAAACTAACTAACTAACAAACAACATTCATTTTATTAATTAAATAAAAATAAAACTACGTTTTATTTTTATTTAATTAATAAATATGGATTTTCATCAAGTAAACACCAACTCAATTGAACATTCATTTTTATATATTAGATTTGTGTATTTCTGTTTGGCTTTCGTACTTTCGCCTTTGTAGCACATCTGTGCCAAAGAAATAACTTATGACAAACAAAATAATATATGAGAGAATAGAAATATAATGCAATTATAACTAAAGAAACTATATTTGCTGTAATACAATTATCGAATTTTTACTAATATTAAAATTAAACAAATTTCTTGTTTTTAATACAACTTAAATATATGACTGTTTCATTTTTTCTTATGCTTGTATATATATATATACACACAAAGGGCAGCAGCAAATAATTTCAAGAAGAGAAAAAATTAGAAATTCAGTTGTAGGGGAGAAAATTAAGATTGCTGAGACTCTAATGCTGCGTAGGTAACTGAATTATTT
Source organism: Diploptera punctata (assembly GCA_030220185.1). Lineage (NCBI taxonomy): Eukaryota > Metazoa > Arthropoda > Insecta > Blattodea > Blaberidae > Diploptera > Diploptera punctata. The sequence continues at coordinate 1,203,354 of JASPKZ010003825.1, read as the reverse complement.
TACAGAACGTGGCATTAATTTAACAAAACGAAATAGACCTGCCAGGTTAGAAATATTAAAAAAGGGAAATACATACACATTTTGGTTATAAGAAAAATTAACATACGCAGACGAAAAAAAATTGTTCAAGAGGCTTCATCCCATCTCTGTGACTGATATGATGTTGGATATGCGTAGAGAAAGTATTTTTTACTGTTCTTAAGACTATAATGTTTTGTAAAAGAACGTATACAAAGTGTTTGTTCCATTTATCGCGTCCGTAACGATCTTCAGTTTCAGATGGCGATGGAATGATTACTCTCACCGTGTAAGAGGATATGAACGCGTCACGAGTATTGTGGCCAAGTGTCAGGGACAAGTTGACAAATCATCCAGAAGAATATAAATATCAGTAACAGTAGGTCGGTATGTGTGTCAAAAACAATGTGAAGGTCTACTTCAGGTAATCACCGACGGTTTAGGATAAATCTCAGAGGTCATAACCTCAAATAACCATAACGCTCTACCACTCCTATTACTAGAACATAAAATAATACATATATGTCTTGATCATGTTGATATGTTACTTAAAATTTCTTTCTTTCCTGTTTCAGTAAGTAATTTTGACAAATCACATCAGAAGACGTAATTCTTTTTCTTCTCTTTTTTTTGGAATGATTAACATTTTAAAGCTAGGGATAAATCTGAATCTGCTTAAAATTTAGGCCCTAACATAACGACAAATAAAGGTATTCCACAACATTTGATTATGGCTATACAAAATTTATATGTAAATAATAAAATTGTAATGGACAAGGGTTTTAAATCTAAACAATAAAAAATGGTAACAATAAGCCGTGGTGTCATAGAGTTTTATAATTTTACAAATTTGATTGGTTGGTTTATTATTTTAACTTTGGGAATTATCAAAAATTCCCGTGCATCATACACTAAAACATAATTATAGAGGAAAAGTAAGCTAAATAGACAAGGGTGTCTTTTATTACCTTCTCTTTTTAATTTATATACAGATGAAGTTATGTTAAAGTGGCAGATTATTTTAAATAAACATTTTAATATAAATAATAAACTGTTGGATACAATATTATTTGCTGATGATCAAGTAGTGATTTCCAGTTCAGAAGATGATCTCCAAAGAATTATTTTTAATTTGGAAAAAATAAGTGCCAATTACAATTTAAAAATTTCAAAGAATAAAACTAAAATTTTAGCATTTAAAGGACATGATACCTTAAGAGCAAAAATAATAATTGATAATACAATTTTAGAGCAGGTGAACAGTTTTATATCTAGGTTTCAATTTATCATATGTTAAAATTGAAGATATTAATGACAAAATTAATAAATTTAACCTAATGTGTGGCACTATTAAAAGAACCCTTTATAACACAAGAAAGTAAACAAATTAAATTTTATAAAGTAATGGCTGTTCCTGTATTGATGTATGGATCAGAATGTCCTCTAAAAGACTAAAAGACAAGAACAAAATTGGAAGCACCTGAGATGAGATTTTTAAGAAATATTGCAGGATATACTCTGCTGGGTAAGAAAAGAAATGAAGATATAAGAAAGGAACTAAATATTTTCAAACTTACAGACCGAATAATTAAATATAGGAACGACTGGAAAGAACATATTGCTAGAATGACACAAGGAAGATTTACAAAATCATTGCTAAATTATAAACCGCACGGAAGGGGAAATGTTGGACGACCACACAGAATATGGTCTGAACAATTTTAACAATTCTAACTTTCATGAAACCGGAACGAGCCAACAGGCTTAATCCCTGGACGATGATGATATAACGAAAACGACGTTCAATTTTCATTCCGAATACATAAAAGGCATAAAAAAATTTGCTTTTCGTTTTCAATAGTACAATAATTCGCCAAACATGGTCTTGATATCTCGACGGATAGCCTATAAACTTCCCTCAGAAGGATTTTATTCTTCCAACTTTTCAAATTAGAAAAATTTCACATACCTTGTCCGAGATCACACCTCATAAATACGGATCCAAAGAAAGAACTATGAGATGAATTCAATACAGCTTGATTCACAATTTAAAATAATATTGATTAATGACAATTAATTGAATACCCCATGGGAGAAGAAACTTTTTCATGGAATTTCGGCCAGAATAGGAATGGCGTCCACCCTGCTTCAAAAGGAATTTGCGTAGCTACAATAAATAGCAGTACCAAGTTGAGAAAATGAGCTATAAAGACTCGGGGACTCGATATGCTGACCACATGTCGCTCCTATACTAGCTGGATGATCGTCAAAATCTGTGATTAACACATGTTGAAGTGTTGTAAGTGGTCGGCTGGTAGACCAGGGCCCTTCTATGCTAGTTGTGCCAAGGAATTTAGTTTTATATAATTAGTTATTTCGATTGATGCAAAACATAGGCTCTTCTTTTAAGGGAGGAGAAATGATTCCGAATATTTGCGAATAAACGTCTTAGGAAAATATTTGGATCAAAGAGAAATGAACAGACACGCGAATGGAGAAGACCACTATAACAGTGAGCTACATGATCTCTATACGAAATCAGATATAATAAGAAGAGTTAAATCTCGTAGATCAAGATGGGCAAGACATGTGGCACGAAAGGGGAATGAAAGACGATTATGGAAGTTTCCTGTAGGAAAATCCGAGGGGAAATGCCCAAGTGATAGACCAAGAATGAGGTGGAAGATTACTAATCATGATCCGAGGGAAATAGATTTATACAGGGAATGTTTGGAAAACATTAGTTCAGGATTGGGATGTGTGGAGAACTAATGTCCACATGGCCATGAACCTACGGGTTCGATAGTGCCAGTGAGTGAGTTAGTTAGTTAGTTATAATTAATTACTTCGATTAAAGTGTACCTATTTGTTGCATTATAAAAACGTTCAGTACGGGCCCTATACGATCATATTTTTATTTATTATTTATTTATTTATTTAGCCTGGTGGAGTTAAGGCCGTGTGGCTTTCTCTTCCACTCACCAGGAAAAACATATATTACATCAGAATATAATAATCATAATTAACTCTAATATTAAATACTAAATGAAGATTTGACCAATAAGATAATGTCTATTATATTATGATCTATAATACTACCACTTAATGATAGTTTAGATTAAGACTAAAACTAATAATAAAATATATTCTAGCAAGACAAATTGAATTGTTGGTAAAATATTTGTTAATTTTAATATTATTTTCATAAATAATTCTATGAGTGAGGTGTATAAGTTAGTTTGTTATTAAATTATTCTTTAGTTTGTTTTTGAAGGATGTTATAGTTTGACAATCTCTGACATAACGCGGTAGGGAATTCCATGTTTTGGCAAGTGAGACTGTAAAAGATAATGAATAATACACAGTGTGATGAGGAGGGATATAAAGGACAATGTGCTGATGGGATCGAGTGCCAAGATTATGTGTGTCGGATAGTCTGATGAAGCGGCGTAATAAATAATTAGGCGATGATGTGTGAAGTTATGACTTCTTTAAAAAATCTTTCGTCTTCCTTAAAAATTTGGCGCGCCACTAATTTTCATTTGATATAGGGCGTACGTGAAAACATTTTGACATAGAATTCCTCCAGGTTCTTTGTACATCCTCAGAATTCGATTAAATTCGTGGGTAAACGAGTTGTGGAGTTTTATCATTTCATAGCTACTTCTAACCAGTGAAGATTTACTTATGGGTTAATTCAACTGTAGAGTAGAATAGTTGAGGTAAGAGGTCGTGTGAAGTTCACGGCTTGATCCACGTTCTAGATTGTACGGGATGAATGGATTCAAAAGGATAGAGATCACTCCTTTGGATCTCTCCATTCCTTAAAGGAATTGATGAACTCATCCAGAAAAACGCGTTGTTCTCTATGAACAATGAACTCTTCTATCTCTCAAGGTAGGGAAATTATTCTTACCTTCCCCTCCAACAACTTCGGAATTTTTTAATAGTTGTTAGATCTAAAGAAAGAATGGGAGAAAAAAATGCGTCCTGTGGTTACACCAAATTCAACACAATAAACCTGTTCATTTAAGTAAACATAAATCACATGCATATACACATTGAATTTCCTAACCGAGTAGCAAGTGCTTTGAATATTTGTTTTACTGAATTAATAAACAAACACGATAAGTCAATTTCAAGTAAATTAATCCCAACTTCCGTGAAAATGTTGTTAATACTGTTATCTATCATAACGGACCTGCGGACTTTTGACAAAATAATTATAGAAGATGCTACTGAAGTTTTTTTGCGTGGAGTGTAGCATTGTGTGATGCAGAGGCTTCGGTAATACGGCGGAATGAGGAAAAGCGACTGGAAGCTTTTGAGATGTGGATATGGAGAAGGATGGTGCGTATAAAATGCAGAGACAACATAAAAAAAATAAGATGTGCTAGACAGAGTGGGTGAAGAAAGAACAATGCTGGAACTCATAAAGGAGAGGAAAATAAATTGGATTGGCCACTGGCTAAGAGGAAACTGCATGCTAATGGCCTAGAAGGAATGGTCAACGGAAAGAATATTAGAGGCAGAAAATGACATCGAATGAGAGACAATATTAAAATAATAGCTTGTATGCGGATACAAAAAGGAAGGCTGAGTTAAGGAAAGAATGGATAATGCTGAGTTTGCAGTGAAAGACCTGCTTGTGGACAGAACATCATACTAATGTAGGAGAAAACAATAGCAATTGCCAAGATGAAAAAAAAATCTAAGATTTGAAACTTTATTGGCGTTGATTAGGTTTAACTAAAACATCTTCTTGGGCCACTGGCCACGATAAGTATTTATCTAATTTTTCAGCCTTTCTCCATGGTCATTTAGTTACCAATCAAGAAAATCTCCTATAAAAAGAAATTGAAAGCTAGGACATCAAATATTTCACAGGGTTATTAGTTGAGAAGTATTTAAAAAAAGTCCGTCACGCTGGAACTGCGAAAACTACGCGAATTCTTCAGAAAATGAATATAGGGTTCTACTTGTCGTTTGCAGTTTTAAGGAATATAAATATTTTTTAAAATTAAATATTATATATACAGTTACAAACATGGCGGTTTCTAGACCGATGTTTAAATTACGCATTTTATGTATATCCGCATCCCTAGTGGTTGTATTTAGTTGATTTTTGGTGAATACCTTTCACGATGTATTTCAATCATATATAGGCCTACAGAGTTTTGTTGTGAGAAATGGAAAATTGCGGTCGCTAGAACGAGATTTAATTTTTTTTCTTCAAGTAAACCCCAACTCCTAATGATCATTTTACTAGTTAACCAACTCGATATTTTTTTTTAATTACACGAGTTGTTATAAACCGAGTTTGGTTCCTAGAAAATAAAAAATGCTGCGGCTAGAGCATTAAAACACACACACACACACACACACACACACACACACACACATATATATATATATATATATATATAGTTCACGCTGTGGTCTCGAGGTAGCGTGCTGCTTTGTCAACCAGCGGGCTCGGGTTCGATTCCCGGTCGGGACAGGCTCCTGGATGAGGTTATTTTCGGGGTTTTTCCTCACCTGTAAGACAAATGTCAGGAAGCTTAGGGACCAACGGTCTCCGAAATTCATCCGGCAATCATCATTATCCTTATCATTATCAATTATCATCATCCTTCAGCGGTTTGGAAAGCTACGGGAAGCTACCACACCTATAATCCCATAGTAAAGCTGCAAAGCATGACATGAAAATGCTATGATTGTAGTGAAAGACATTCCCTCGGGCTGAATTACTATCCACGGATATATATATTATATATAGGCCTATACATTTTTCCATGGCCCTTTTCAATGTCTACTAAGTAGGATCGATTGGAATAATTTTTTATTTTTTAAAATCTTTTTATAAGAACAACTCAATAGCTATATTCCTTCGGAATGAGATAAAAATGAATGCGTTTCACAAACTCATTGCACTTGCCGACGAGTAAAGTACTTTTCTTGTAACTCTTTTGGATTATTTGTGACAAGTTATTTTCAATTGAAGGATTGAGATAAAGATTACAACCATATGTCTCTATCTATGCACTGTAGATAATAGAATTCTGTCTTCGTGTGGATAATTTAACTGCAATGTTCTATGTTATTCTTTGAAACTATCATAAAATTTAAAACAATCGTCAAGTTGGAGCCTAATTTATTTTCCGGGAGAATTTGTTCCATCTCTAATCTGATTAAAATGTTAAAATATTAAAATTAGTACCTGATGTGTCAGTCGTCCTCATCTAAAATAGACTTCTGTTTAGAAAACTTCCTAAACATTAAACAATGCAGGCCTTTCCATTATCAGCATTTAAAATGGTACGAATTTTAATACTTTAATCAATAACCTCAACGGTGGTTTACCATGAATTCTAAAAATATTGACTCTAATCTCTGATAAATTACACATTCAGATGTACATTTTCCTTAAATGATAATAAAATAAACGAAAATGTATTAAATTAACAACAAATAAATAACTCGAATAAAAAAGTGAGAGAGATTAAAGTAATAGGTATTAAAACATCGTAAGAATGGATGAAAACCTATCTCTAAAAAACATTTTATACTACAGAAATCAAGGAAAAATAAATCAGAGGAACTAATATGGCGCTGGGCAGAGAACGTAGGCCTACATGTTACAATGGAGAGCGGATGTGGCCAATAGGGCAATTCTCTTATGACAATGATTTTTCTAGAGAAATGTATGTCCTGCTGCATCTTGGATGACAGATCCAAGGACATCCAGTGTTCACGTAGATACATGAGATGCGCTAGTGGAAATCTCAATGGGAGAAGAAATCTGTTAAAATGAGTAGACAACTGAGACATCTACTATTAGCCCTATCAAACAATAACTTTTTTTTTTAAATTTTGGACCCCTATCAAACAATAACTATTTTTTTTATTTTGGACATGTTCAGTATATAAAAGGCTATTCTTTGGGTCTCATAGACTGCCATATGAAGAGTACATACAATGTTTTTTACAAATAGGCCTATGGATCGCACGGGCAATAAGCCGTACGTGCTGTTGACAGTCCGTTACAATAAGTTGATGTTTGGTAATAATATACTTAAAAAAACAACAAAAAACGCAATAATATTACAATTAGATATCAATACAATTACATTATACATTAACTTAGTTATGTAGAATTATTAAGAATTAATGGTATTGCAATTTGTTAACATATTTATTTATTCCTGAATAAGTGTTGTTCTTATTTCCCGCGTTTTGTTCAGAAATCTACCCAAGTTTATCCAATTTTCTGGGTTTACCAGTAACTCGTAGAATGCCAATCTTTCACGATTTGAATTTAGAAATCTTTCCGGTAATAACTGACACCTTCAATATTCCAAATCGTTACATTTTCCTAGTATATGTATCTCGTCTTCAAAGCTCCCGCACATTGGACATATTCGCATATCGTGATCGTCGCTAATTTTTAAAAATGTCCATGCCCCTAACCTGAACCAAGCAAGCCCTGATCTCCCTTTAAATCCTAGACTGAGTATGTAAGATTCTTTTCCCCAAACTTGTTTTAGGTCTCTTTGTAAAAACAGTGATCGTTCTCCCGCACATTCGGCCAAAATATTTTGTCGGTTTATATCTAAGTACCTCCTTCTTATTTTTCTCCACACATTCTTGCGATTTTCAGTCCCTTTTTCCCATATCCAACCCATCCCAATATGAAGAGTACTATGACACGAGTGGGGATTGAATGGGGAGCATGACAAGTTTTGTAGAAAAACAGAGGGAAAGCATCCAATAGGTAGGCCTAGAATAAGGTTTGGGAATAATATTAAATATGATTTGAGATAGATAAATTATACACGGAATGACAAGAAAGCATTACATCAAGAGAGGGTTGTATGAAGAGCCATGTCCGCACGGTCATTAATCCCCGGTTTCGATAATGCCAGTGAATTACAATCCAAATAATAAACAAAATTTCATCTACCAAAATTTAATATCCAAGCGATAGCCAAATATTAAAATTATAATATAAAAATGTAACAACTCAACTGTTGTTATTAGCCTATATCTGGTTTCCTATAAAGATCTTGTAGCCCACTGTTGCGTATTTTTTTCTATTCGCCTATCTCTTCATCTCTCTTCAGTCCAAAATTTTTCCTAAGAACTTCATTCTCAAATACTCGTAATCTTCTCTACTCCCTTAAGGTAAGAGTTCATATAATTTAACTGGGAGGATAACAGTTTTCTTTACTTTTGTTTCAGTTTAACGTTCTTTGAGAGAAGTTGAAACAACAAGAGTCTGTGTTGACAATTTCATTCAAGAATTTTTGAATGCCCTTACAGAGAAGTTGACCACTATGGAATGATATCGAGAGAGTACATAATTGTGAAGCTACAGAAATACCTTTCAAGTAGTTCCTAAACAAAACAATAGCAACATAAATTACATACTTGGAAGAACGTATATTGTCTGTTCAACCACAATTCTTTACCGGTAGTTCCACCGCTATCACTTACAGCTGCCTACAAAACATCATCCCATCTGAGGATCGATTCGAATTATTTTATTATTGACTAAACACATATCTACTCTATTAACTTATGTATTTATACTGACAACAAAAATAAAAGTCAATTACGGTTAGATAGTTATAGAAAATGGGGCCTCCATGCCACCTACATACATTAAAATAAAAAAGAAAAAACACGCAATTTATTATTACAGTAGCCTATTATGAATAATAACACTGGTCAACATGATTTGTTTCTCATGAGAACCAATAGTTACACTTAATGAAGTTTTTATCGTGTTTTCAAATATGTATTCGGAATTTCTCCATCGCCCACAGTATTTTTTATTTCAATTTCAATTAATGGATTTAAATAATTGTTTTTTTAATAAACGTTTTTCGTCCATTTGTCCATTGTAAAATGAAAGCAAATGAGCTAACTCAAATGGTTTTAGCTATGGAAAAGAGATATCAAGGCAAATGGAATCCTAATATGCTGGCCGATTATTGTTGGACCATCAAGAGGGATCCTCCACAGGCAAAATATAGCAAGAAGTCGTCATTTCTTACTTTCTAGGTGAGTCCGAATGTTCGAATATTGTGTAGTTACGAATGTAGAAAATATTAAAGTGTTTGAAATTATAAATTCCTGTTTCTCGGAAACCTTGTATGATGGATAAAAACCGATATCATATTTGAATTCAGGAGAAAAAATACTATTAGAATCGCATTTTTTTCTTTCTGAGAAAAAAAGTTTATTTTTTGTTGCTCAGTGTAACCTAAGAGAAATATATATATATATATATATAATATATATATATATATATATATGTGAGAAATGCCTTAAAATGAAGCGAGAAGTTAAGCTCAAAATAACCTAAAATCACCGTATTTCAATGTAAAATATGGTATTAGTCATTGCTGAGACAGTAGCCAACTTATAACAAAATCCCGCTAACAAACAAGTGAAGGCTAAACTAATCTGATGTACTAACTCGTCCATTTTCTCACCATAACTTGCTCATTTAATACTAACTCGCCTTTTTCTCACTAACTTGCCCACTAACATAGCTGGGACTCCATTATATGTGAGTAAATATGTTGGCAACTGACTCTAGTGCGAACGTGTGTTAACACATCTACCAACATGACTCTAGGAGTCACTTGTTCTCCAATCGAATGTTCACGGATGGCACAGTGGCAAATAATAGCCCAGTAAATTGTAGGCCTACTCAACAGACATGCAAAAATTATATGTGAGTATCACGGAGCAATTTTCTTAAGATCACCTTAACTAATAAATAAAGCTACTTTAAAAATTATAATTTTAGACCTTCAGATAAACCGTTCATAATTAATCATAACCCTTCAAAATGGATATTATAAGATACATTGTTCCTAGATTGTCCTACCTGAATTCTGGCACTTAAAGCTTAAGTTGCCAATTGTATTACATTCGCCTATCATGGCTCAAACATTTTCTAAGAACTTTACTTTCAAATACTTGTATTTTTTCCTCCCAAGTAGAAGCAATGTTTCCCATCCATATAATATAACTGGAAGAATAACAGTTTTATATATTTTTAATTTAACGTTTTTTTTAGATTAGCTGGGATGACAAGAGTCCATTAAAACATTTTACTGTTTTACTTCATATTTACAAGTTTTGAAGAAAATAAGACACCTTAATGAAATAACAATACAGGTATTATAGCCTCACTATGATGCTTAACAAGCGGCTCGCTTTGTTTCCCTGCAGCTGTTATATGTTATTAAAATACAAACATCTCGACTGCTGCGACTACGACGATGTTACCACATTGCTATTCTTCCCTCAGTTTCAATTAAAACTCGGTACGATGTGGAACATTCGATCCAGTTATAAAATTATATACCGTAATTAATTGTATAATTATCAATGATTTATTATGATATGTAGCTAGAATAATAATACCATATCTACATATTATATTAGTTTATATATAAGTGATTTTAACATGTGGCGGCCATGGGAGAAAAATTTCAGGCCGAACAGTTAATAATAATAATAATAATAATAATAATAATAATAATAATAATAATAATAATAATAATAATAAATATAATATTTTCAGCATGATTTTGTATGGATATTAAAATTATGTAATAATGTTGGAATTAAATTATTTAATAAATAAATATGTATATAATTTTAATTTTAAAACTTAAACAATACCAAATAACATAAAAATTAAATAATAACATAAATAATCAGTAATAAACACCCATAGCGCTATGAGAAACGTGACAACACCGCATGTCAAGCATTGCCGCGCGGCACCCGCTTTTATATAAACTGTTAATCATCAGAGTGAGGCTATAATATATGATTCGCTGTGACTCACAATTTGGTATTTAGACAATCAATATAGTATCACCAGCTAACATTTTTTGTGTCCAAATACTCAGAATTTTTAAACGTAACTTGGACCTTGAAGCAGAATAAAATTAAAGTACGTGACAGCTGATAAGAGATGATGTATTATTCCAGCACAATACAATTTAAGGTGTGCACTGTCTCTATCTCGGGGCAGGGAGATGGAAGCTGAGGGTGTATGCTGCACCTGACTACAATAACTAAAGAACAACATTGTTTCTTGTACTGCTAGTGAGTTGATGAAGACCGTGTTTAGACAAGCTGTTCCATTATCTGTCTACTAGTATGAAGATTAACTGAATCAAAACAATATACCCGTAAAGTTATCTTAAGAATTCTAATAAAGGTTGTTGTATAAGAAGACTCAAGAAGAATTTACATAATTTCATTTTAGATACAACATACAGTGTAATGTTTTCAATTAGTTTACATTTTTAAAGACCTACAAGCATGTTTTTAAACCAAGTAGTCAAAGTTGAGAGTGTAATTAGAGAAACATCTTCTTACGGTTCTTTCATTTCTCTTTTATATAAATTGAGTGTCTTTGAGTCTGTCGGCCTGTCGGTCCTTTGTGGACTCAAAAACTGCTTGACAGTTTTGAATAGGGTTTTTAACATCATTTAAACATTTATTGGGTCAATTAACGACAGTTATCATCTCGTCTAGAAAAAGAGCCTGCTGCTCCCTCCTGCGGTTCTTCAAGATGACATAAGAACGGTTGTGAAAGAACTGAGGATGGAACCTAATGAGGTCCCGAAATCGGTTTAATAAAAGGGAAGAATGAGGTGAAGTGATACATATTTCTTAAATAAATTATATTTAATAACGTGACTCCTAAAATTGTATTGTAAGCCCATGTTTATCTTTTACACAGATTTAGGCGCTCTCTCCCTACAGGTAAGAAGGCAAGGAGTATAACCACTAGTCCACCGCGGCCGATGTGATTCCTAAAAAATTAAATATATTTACTAGCTAATATCCGGCGAGCTCTGCTACGCCTAAATAAATGAGAATTAATATGCTTATATATTTAGTTGAATAAGTAAAAGGAAAAATAATTATAAATTTATATTTTTAGATACCCCGTGCTGATTACCCGGCGTTGTCCGGGAATCTACTTATCCCGCTCTTCTCGACATTAATGAGCTGAAATACGAAAATTAATGTGAAATGTGTTTTATGTTTAGTTGAGTAAATAAAAGGAGAAATTTATATCGTCATTATTTTTAGATACCCCGTGCTGTTTACCCAGCGTTGTCCGGGAATCTACTCATCCCGATCTTTTTGACATAAATGAGCTGAAAGAGAAAAATTGATGTACTTCTTATGATTAGTTGAATAAGTAAAATGAAAAATAATTATAAATGTATATCGTAACTATTGTAAGATTCCCCGTACTGATTACCCGGTGTTGTCCGGGAATCTACTTATCTCGATCTTCTTGGCATAAATGAGCTGAAAGACAAAATTCGTTATTGTGAGTTATCCGTAAAAGAAACCCGACATGTGCTGCTATGCTTGCACAGGAATCTACGTACTTGTCTCGATCTTCTTGGCATCAATGAAAGACAAAAATGGTTATTGTGAGTTATCCGTAAGAGATAAACATTTGCTGTCGCGGACTTTTTTGAAGAGCTTTTTGAGATATTCAATTCTGTGTAAATTAATTTTATGTAATTGTTATGGTTTAGGCAGCGTAAGCCATTTAAACGTCCAAAAAGCTATTTTTCACGTTTTCCACTACAAAGGGAGATTTTTAAGGGTGTAGGAGCTTATAGCTCTGTGTTCATCCAGGGAATCTCCTGAACATTTTGCATTAATTTACGAATTTTGCAAAAAGCCCAATCACAATCGGATCAACGGTATGACCGCACATAAAGTACGAACAAAACAAACAAACCAACCAACAAACAAATAAACATTCATTTTTATATATTAGATATTGCATGCTTAAATTTAACCTATATTAATATTAGTAAAATTTCATAACAGGGTTGCGGGTTCAAACCAGACTGTAGTTAATGGATTTTTCAGATGAAAAAAATCAAGGGACAAGTCCTCCGAGAAGAGCTTCAAAGCCATGGGTTCTGAGTTTGAAGAATTTCGGGCTGGTATACAATTTAAATCCTAAATTAGAGCCTCTGAACAAAATTTAATTGGCATTTGTTATCATCTAGATGTCTCTTTAAGTGACCATCTACCCATTTGACAATTATTGACAAATGTAGGGAAATAAACATAACTGAATTAGAGACAATTAACGTACGCTCTTTTAGAGGACATGATTATGTCGTCAGTACAGATGAACACTTATAAATGCAAACCTGAAAAAGAAATCCTTAGACAAGTAAATATTTTATTGTAATCCTGCTGTGATGAGAGATTTGTTAAGTCATGACTCTGGTTGAAACACCGTGCAAATCCTTCATAATTACTGACAAGGAATGCTAGTATCAGATTATGAAAACAAGCATGTTATACGTAATTATCCACCGAGTTAAGCTTGCAAATCTCACGACAGATGTCATCTTCCAGCAAACATGCAAAATTTCGCAAAGCTAATAAAACACTCTAGCGGTACTACTAACACACCGTAAAAGAAACACTTTTTTTTTAAAAACATTAAACGTTTTATGACAACGGTAAATTTGTTGAGTATTGTCTTGAGGCATATTTTTCATATGTGACGAGAGCACTACCCAGACATGAATGATGTGTATAAATTACAGACTTCATACAATGGACAATGTCCTATGAAAGTCTGTGTTTTATTCCAGTAACGGGACAATCCTTGCCTACTCCCCCAAAAAAATATTGTGCAGTGGCGAAGTGTGCTACACATAATGTAGGTCCTACAACCCCAAATTCATCTACAGAATGATTGTAATTATGAAAGTAATATTGAAAATATTATTAATATTAATTCTCATGTAAATAATAATAATAATAATAACAATAATAATATTTTATTATTATTCTTGTAAGCCCATGTTTCCCTTAACAGAGATTTAGGCGCTCTCCCCCTACAGGGAAGAATTTGAACCATACTAATTTAGTTACTTGTTTTCGTGTAGATGTCACTGGAGTGGCCTGGCCTGTGGTCAGCATTCTGCCTCATACTGACATCTAGAGGAAACCAAGGGTAGTACTAGGACGGGAAAATTCGGTAAATTTTGCTTAGAGGCCTTTTCATTCAGGCTTAAGGATCTTTTACGAGCCTGAAAATCTTCAGACTCGGGACCCACAGCATAAAGTCCCTCCCGGAGGACTTGCTCCTTGGATTTTTCCATCCTATAAAATCCATCGACCCCGGCCGGGTTTGAACCCGCGACCCTCGGGACCAGAGGTAAGGAGCATAACCACTAGTCCACAATAATAATAATAATAATAATAATAATAATAATAATAATAATAAATAATAATAATAATAATGATTTTTATTTATTTATATACAGATTTTCATTATTTACACGTCTTTCTGTGCTTAAAGTTTTATTTTCCTTCTCCACTCGTCTCTATCCATTCACACAATGTCCTCCAGTCTTCTTCTTCTTCTCATTCTAATTCTTATTTCTTGTGCCCATGAATTTCCAGCTCTTCTTCATTTCTTCTTCCATGCAGACATCATTCCAATGATTTTCTGGGTAACCTTTTTTCCTTGCATTCGTCATACATGGCCATACAATTTAATTGCTTATATATTATATAATCTACAATTGAATATTTAATATTATATACTAATAACAACAACGATAATAAGAATAATAAAAGATTCGAAATATTTACAAACGATTAATTTCAATCATATTTATAGTAATTTAACGTAAAGATTTATTTTATGGAGGAGCCATAATTATTTTAAAAAAATTCTACAGAAAAAAAAACTGCTACAGTAATTAATGGAAATAGTATCAGAAGACACTGTAAACAACTCTCTTATATAAATATAGATATTTTGTGTTTTAGAATATTGATTTTTTATATTCCAATGCACAGAATATCAAGACGAACATACTTTTTTTCAGAGATTACTTTTAAGTTTATTTTGCTTGTCCTGAAAAGCTTCGTTTTTTTGACTTAAGTCCTTTCATTCGCTTTCCTCCCACCATAACTTAAACACACGATCGAGAGAAAATTTATCTCTAGCTGTTCATCTACGACATCTCACTATTCCTCATCCTTCCTTGTTTCAGCCACCCGACTCTGGAATTCCCTCCCCTCGTATAACAAGGTCTGCCCGACTCAAAAACAGTTTAAAAAGAAACTTATTTCATATTTCCTTAGACAATATAATATATAACCATGTTCCATGTACACTTTAATTATTCCTTTATATTTCAAACTTTCTTTACCAAGCCATTTACTTAATCTAATTACAAGTTGTTATTTTTGTTATATTATTATTTTTATTATTATTGTTATTACTACCATTTTTTCTTTCTTTCGCTGTCAACTTTATATTGTGTAGTTTATAATTATCTATTATGTATAGTTTATCATAATTCTTATTGTATGTATAATTTAACCCTGGTCAAGTGGAAGAGAAGATCTTACGGTCTTAACTTCATCAGGCAAAATAAATTAATGGCTCAACTGCACTTCTACTATCTCAAATTTTTTCTGTTATATTGTTGTAAACTATAGCTTTTGTTGTATACATACCATCATTTTCTAATATTTTAAAACGTTTTAAAACAATTTTTATAACATTATTAGACAATTTTAAAGTATTTATTTAAATACGCAAATCGCAATATTATGAGACTGTTAGACTGTTGACGCTAAATGCTATTTTCTCCACAGAGTATATTACTTGGTCTATGATTTTTCTATCGCTGTTTTGGGTTATCGCTGGTTGGATCAGCGTTAGGGAGTGATAAGTAAATGTACACCCATGTTTAAATAAACGTTTGGTAACTCACTATGATGTTTGTGGGTTATCATTCTATGATAACGTTATCGCTGCTACTTCTAACTGCTACCGTGTATTCGCAGTTCTTTGCAGTTTTGAGATAGTGTAAGTGCAGTTTTTCCTAAGTTAATTAATAAATAAATTAAATAAATTAATAAATTATTCGCGCACCATAGAATCCTTTGAGGATTTTTTTATTTATTTACTTTTCATAAAGAATGTAATTTAAATTTTATATTGCAGATTTCCTCAATGCTATTCTATTTTTAATTTCATAATATTATTTACCATCATTGGAAATTGTAACTCATATATACGTAGTTCGTTTTGATACATTTATTCATTTTAATTTCATGTTACGAATTTACACAGTGTTAAAAGTAGAAATACATTGTATTGAAGCTAATTTTAATTAATGTTTTCGAATATTTTCTGTTTTTTTTATTTGTCAATCACTTTGCAGTATTCCTGGCATATCAAATTAATTTTTAAAAACAAAATAATTAAAGAATTTGATAATAAAAAAGTTGGTGATTTAAAACCTGTCACTATTGATCTACAATGGCCCGGAATAGCTTAGAAGGGCGAGGATGAAAACAATAGATCAGACTTGGTGTACAATTCTAAAAACATGAAAATTGGATGACGATAAACGAAATGAATTTAACCCTTTTACTAAAAGTATGTAAACTAGCCAAACTATAAGCTTACCTTTATAATAATGGCAGATTAAAAATCGTTGACCATTCTACATTTCAGTATAATGGTATCGCGGCATTATAGTTGAACCAAACGCTATTACGTACACGACAGAACTAGGCCTATCACATAATTAAACTGAGGTACTTGTGACGAAGTCTTGATGTCACAGATCGAAGTTCCCCAAACACACCGATCTTATCCCAGCCTTTGTAGACTAATGCTTTTCTGTATATATTAGCTAATACCCGGCGTACGCTGCTACGCCTAAATAAATGAAAATTAATGTGCTTTTATGTTTAGTTGAATAAGTGAAAGGATAAATAATTATATATTTATATTTTTAGATATCCTACTTTATGCTGATTACCCGGCGTTGCCCGGGAATCTACTCATCCCGGTTTTCTTGGCATAAATGAGCTGAAAGACGAAAAATTGATGTACTTCTTATGATTAGTTGTATAGGTAAAATGATTTTTTTTATAAATCATAAGTATTTTAAGATTCCCCTGTGCTGATTACCCAGTGTTGCCCGGGAATCTACTTATCTCGATCTTCTTGGCATAAATGAGCTAAAAGACAAAATTCGTTATTGTCAGTTATCCGTAAAATAATACCCGTCATGTGCTGCTATGCTAGCACAGGAATCTACTTACTTGCTCGATCTACTTGGCATCAATGAAAGACAAAAATGGTTGTGAGTTATCCGTAAGAGATAAACATATGCTATCCTGGGCATTTTTGTAGAGCTTTTTGAGATATTGAATTCTGTGTACATTAATTTTGTGTATTTGTTATGGTTTAGGCAGCGTAAGCAATTGAAGCATCCAAAAATTACTTTTTTCACATTTTCCACTACAAAGGACAATTTTTAAGGGTGTAGAAGTTGAGTATCATAACTCTCTTATAGCCTGTGTTCATCCCGGGAATCTCCTGAACATTTTGAAAAAACCTATCACAATCGGATGGACGGTATGGCCGCGCATGAAGTACGAACAAACAAACAAACAAACAAACAAACATTTTTATATATATTAGATTAATACGTGAAGGAAAAACTTTGTACCCCTTTTTAAGCACACTGCACGCACGGAGGAGTGTGATATTTTGCATAATTAAAGTTCATATGCAATAGAGGAGGAGTGCAGAAATATATCATTTATGTATAATATGTGTTAGAAATAAATTAAATCAAACAAAATAAAATGTTTCTAAGGAATCTATGTGTGTTACTTATTCATTTGTTTTCGTTCATACTGAAAGTGCATTTTTTGAAAAAGAAAATTGTGCAGTAGCAATGCGAATTGACTTACTCTCGCGTATTTATGATTAGTGGTTTAAAAAAAGTGAGTACATTTTATTATTTAAATTCAAGTTAAACCCTGTCTAATCTCTGTTTCAGTAATTTCATTACATATATTTTTTTTATATATAGATACTCGCACTAGTTCCATTATGCCTCGACATAGAACATTGACGGGTCGGAGAGAGAGAGGAGACAAAGAAGAAGAGATATATATTCCTGTAAACATAATAATAGGCCAAATGCAAATTTAAGTAATATACATAGTATACAAATGTCAACGCGTAATTTTTTTAAATATGGCTAAGCTATACCACATATTTCCTATCTTTCGTATTTTTAAAATAAATAGAAAATTAATGCATAATGACGTATTTGTGACAAACTTAAAAGAATAGTGAATTGTGGTCGCATTTCGACCGCTGGGCAACCACTAGTAATAGTAAAAATACAACAGTGAACGAATAAGTTATATCAAACATTAATGTGCCTTTAAATAGGAGATGCCTTACATTAAAAGCCAGAACCGACCAATCTGAGGTTTTTCTGATTTTTTAAGTCAAAAAGGTTAATCATGAGTTGAAATTTCATCAACAAGGTACATTTCATCGTAATCACAACTTTATTGTGCCATTAAAATTTAAATCAATGATCTTCTAAAAAAAGACAACTGAAATTCAGAGCGTACTAGATACAACCAAAGATTATAAACTCTGTATAGCCTAATTTTAAATAATATGGGGCCTATAGAGCGTCTCTAAAGTCACTATCCATTTTCATGAAAGCACTAGTTTCGGAAAAACTGCACTTAAACTGACGTGAAATAGTTTTAAAGTCCTATAGAACAACATTGCGCATGCGCCAGTTTACAGAGCCAGCGATATACCACCATCGAACCACATGTAGATTATCATCCTCGATTACTACCTTATGGTAGATGTCGGCATCTCGTTAAGAAATTTAAACGACCAATCTTTGCAATAAATCTCCAAAACTATGTTAAAAAATTTATTAATAATATTAAAATTACCAAACGTTTACTAAAAATGGGTGTATACTTACTTATCACTCCCTAACACCGATCCATTCAGCGATATCCCACAACAGCGATAGAAAAATTATAGAATAAGTAATATACTCTGTGGAGAAAATAGCAGTTAGATTCACAATATTGTCTAACAGTGTCATAATATTGTGATTTGCGTATTTAAATAAATCCTTGAAAATCGTCTAATAATGTTATAAAAGTTGTTTGAAAAAGTTTAAAATATTAAAAGATGTTAGTAAATACAGAAGAAGAGCTATAGTTCACAACATTAAACTGAAAAATAAAAAAGCAGTAAAAGTGCAGTTGAGCCCTAGTTTCTTTTCGGCTCAAAAGCAGTTCAACTTACCCTTTGATTTTTCATTTATTGTTGTAAATTATATCTCTTATTCTGTATTTACTAACATTTTTTAATAATTTAAACTTTTTCAAACAATTTTGATAACTATTTGACAGTTTTAAACTATTTATTTAAATACGGAAAACATTAACGTTATGACATTGTTAGTCAATATTATGATGCTGACTGCTATTTTCTCCATAGAGTATATTGCTTAGTGTATGATTTTTCTCTCATCTTCCGAGCGATAACCTACCAACAATCCACTGGTCGTCGGTTATCGCTGGTTTCGGTTATCGACGTTAGGAAGTGATAAGTTAGTGTACGCCCATTTTTTAATAAACATTTCGTAATTTGATTATTATTAACATATTTCTTTAAAACAGATTTGGGGATTTATTTCAAAGAATAGTCATTCAAATTTCACAGCGACGTGCTGTCATCTAGCGTAAGCTGTATAAACTATACCGATAATAATGAATATGTGGCGAGCAGCGATAACCCACTAGGTAAGGATAATCATAGCTATATGGTTCGATGGTGGGTTATCGTTTGCTCTTGAAACTCTGGCCCATGCGCACTATTGTTCTAGAGGACGTAGAAAATGTGAGAAAATATATTGCGTATGTTAAACTGCTATTTCTCCTTTTTTCTTTTCTTTGCGTACACTGTTAGCTTAGTGAAAACATTTTTAGCACAGAAGAGCGGTTACCATTGTTTGTGCACTGGTACGAGGATTGTCACATGAGAGCCACAGCTGAATTTACCCATAAATTCCGTAAACCAGCCCCAACAAAGCCACACATTCGTCTGCTTGTAAACAAATTTAAGCGTACTGGCAGTGTGTGTGATGAAGCACGTCATGGGCGACCACGCGTATCAGCAGAAACAGTACAGCAAGTTCAAATTGCCAGTGATAGTCCGAACACATCAACTCAACGCCTTAGAAGGGAATTTCCCTCGCAACACAGTGTGGAAAAATTCTACATTTGACTCTACATAAACGCCCTTAATTTATGGAATCGTACCACAGGAGCAGCAGGCTTTTTACTGTTTAAATGTGAAGATATACATATCTCTGAAAGATAGAGAATGTGTTTTCACCTAGATGGCGGTCATGTAGAATAGCAATAGAATATGGGTAAAACTTCACAATGACACTGATTTTTCAATCATTGCCTTCCTTAATTAAAATGGATAGTAACTTTAGACACACTCTGTATAAATAAGAATTAAATAAAGAACAGCACAAAACAAACATAAACTGCGTAAACAAAGCAAATCGAATCAATACTGTGATTTTGCTGGTTTATGGGATATGTAATTATTTCGTTAATTAAATTATATGTGTTTGGTGTTGTTCCAGAGGGATAACGCCCAGTCGGTAGACCAAGAATGAGGTGGCAGAATAACAATCATGATTTGAAGGAAGTAGATTATACACGGGATGAATGGGAAACATCAGCTCAGGATAGGGATGAATGGAGGGCTTATGTCAGCGCGAACATGAACCTAAGGGTTCGATATTGCCAGTTAGTTACTTAATTAGTTAGAAGTTATATTTTATAATTTACTAATGTATGAATTTGTATGAAGATTTTATAATTTTCAGAACAGACGGTCGACCGCCACTGGATGGATTTGGAGTTTACTTCCGGGTTAATCCGAAGCGCTATTTTTCATGCCAGAGGTTTATTATTTTCTTATGCCCATGAAGAAGGGTGAGCTGACCTTCTGTGTGACCCCTCTAAAATGATGGTGATGTTTATGATGACCTCCTCACAGCTGGGGGTTTCAAATTGAAGGGACGTTTGCTTGAGGTGTTTTTTATTACTCTTGCGAGGGTTTTTTGATGCCAGCGACAACAGAACATTACTGTTGAGGTGTGTTATTATTGCTATGGGTGACTTGAGTTCACCTTGATGGTTTATGTGGTGTTGCCTTTAAAAATGGCTTTTTTAAGGGAGTCGTCGTCCTTTGTTTTTCTTGTTTGATAGGTTTTAACGATGGAGTAGAACATAAACTGAAACGTATTCATAACATGTGTATCAGGTATATTTGGCCTTTCATTATTCATACATACATAAGGACTTTATTAAACTAAAAGTAAGAAACATACAATGCTATTTACAAATATGGATCGCACGGGCAGTAAGCCGTACGTGCTATTGACAGTCCGTTACAATAAGTTGATGTTAAAAAAACACACACAATAATATTACAATTAGATATCAATACAATTACATTATACATTAACTTAGTTATGTAGAATTATTAAGAACTAGCGTACCCGGCAGACGTTGTCCTGCCCGAACGTTCAATTCTCATGTCATGGGCGGACGATAAAAATATGTTACTTTTTTACCATAAAATTCAGCAATTAAGACATAATTAGATATTATTAAATAAGTTCGTAAGAAAACCTCTTACAGCCTTCTGTTGTGGCTCAAGAAGTGTGAATGATGACGTCACATAGTCATGAACATAAGAATTGTATCCTCCTTTGCAGATAAGTTAAGAACCGTCATATAATAATTTTATTAGAGTGAAAAAAATAAGTAAATTGATGAGAGTGAGTCATTTTTTTAGCTAGATTTTCATTTCTGACCTACTGTGCACCGGTCCCATAGTGGGCGACATTCCATAAGAAAAATTTCTCCCCTCGTAGAGACTCGAACCAGAGTAAGACCCGAAGTTCTGCGCCAAGACTTCGTGCCTTAACCACTCGGCTACGGCGCGAGACTCTTGCTATCAATGAAAGACAAAAATGGTTATTGTGAGTTATCCGTAGGAGATAAGGGGCTCTTGGTATCAACGAAAGACAAAAATGGTTTTTGTGAGTTATCCGTAAGAAATAAACATATGCTGTCGCGGACTTTTTTGTATAGCTTTTTGAGATATTCAATTCTGTGTACATTAATGTTGTGTATTTCTTATGGCTTAGGCAGCGTAAGCCATTTAAGCGTCCAAAGAGCTACTTTTTTCACGTTTTCCACTAAAAAGGGCGATTTTTAAGGATGTGGGAGTTGAGTATCACAACTCTCTTATAGCCTATGTTCATCCCGGGAATCGCCTGAACATTTTGTAAAAAACCCCATCACAATCGGATCAACGGTATGGCCGCGCACAAAGTACGAACAAACAAATATACAAACAAACAAACATTAATTTTTATATATAGCCTAAGATTAATGGTATTGCAATTTATTAACATATTTATTTATTCCTGAATAAGTGTTCTTATTTTCCGCGTTTTGTCCAGAAATCTACCCAAGTTTATCCAATTTTCTGGGTTTACCAGTAACTCGTAGCATGCCAATCTTCCACGATCTGAATTTAGAAATCTTTCCGGTAATAACTGACGCCTCCAATATTCTAAATCGTTACATTTCCTAATATATGTACCTCGTCTTCAAAGCTCCCGCACGTTGGACACATTTATTATTCGTAAATATGACTATATTTCTTCATACTTCAGCAACGTGTGCTACTCCATTTCCATTATCACAGAAACATGCATTATCATATTCTGCTATTCAAAATTATACATAAGTAATAAAATCAGTTTGTCTCGTAGAACTGCGATGGGCAGGACATTTGGCACGAATCGGGAATGAAAGGGAGTCATGGAAGCTCCCTTGAAGGTAAACCAGAGGAAAATCGCCCAGTAGGTGGGGCAAGAAGAGTTTGAGAAATGACATTAACCATGGTTTGACAAAGGTAAATTATTATTAAAGGGATGATTGGAAAACAGCTTAGGATAACGATGTATGGAGAGCTTATAAAAACTCGTCGTTCAATAGTGATTCTTAAAAAGACTTTACTCTGCACCCAGATATGATATGGTTTTAAAATATTTATTGCTCTCTGCACAAATGATTTGTGTTCTAACATTTTAAAAATATTGTGTTAAAATAATTGTATTGTTTTGGTGATTTCTAACATAATATTGTAAGGCCTACGCATACACTGCATTTATACATTTGTATTCATGCACCATTATCTCATTAGGGAAGACTTCAGAATATAAAAAAAAGTAATAAGGGCATTTTAACCGCAACAAGAAATATACATCATTCAATAACAGAAATGAAAATAACAAAATATCAAGTAATATTTCAGGTGATATTTTGACTAAAAACGTTTTGCGATGAAGTTGTAATATGTCTCCATATTGTTCAGAATGTATTAATAAAGCGATTAAAAAACTATAACTAACTCATTGGAACTATCGAACCCGCAGGTTCATGGCCGCGCGGACATAAGCTTTCCATACATATCTATCCTGAGCTAATGTTTTCCAATCATTCCCTGTATAATCTACTTCCCTCAAATCATACTTAGTCATTCTCCCACCTCATTCTTGGTATACTAACTGGGCGTTTTTCCTTCAGGTTTTCTACAAGAAGCTTCCATACACGTCTTTCATTCCCCATTCGTGCCACATGTCCTGCCCATCGCAGTCTACGAGACTTAAATTGTACTTATCATATCTGGCTTCCTATAAAGACCAATGTAGTTAACTGTTAAGTGGTCTTCTCCATTCACCTGTCTGTTCATCTCTCTTTGGTCCAAATATTTTCCTAAGAACTTTATTGTCAAATACTCATAATCTCCTTTCCTCCCTTAAAGTAAGAGTCCATGTTTCGCATCCAAATAATATAACTGGTAGAATAATAGTTTTATATAATTTAAGTTTAACATATTTTTGAAAGGAGATGGAATTGCAAGAGTCTCTGTAATGCATAAGAACATGCATTTCCAGAATTGAGCCTATGTTTAATTTTTTTGTGTATCTCATTCCTATTTGTGATTATTGTTCCTAGGTAGGCCTATTTGAATTCAGCCACTTCCTCAATATTTCCCTTATGTATCAATAGATGTCCATTTCCATTATAAAATATATTTCTATGTGTGACCATATGTTTAGTTTTATTGATATTTACTTCCAGTCCCAATTTCTTAGTGTTACTTACTCAATAGTATGTGCGTGTTGGCCTTTAGTATCTCCTCAGAAGAGAAAATGTTCTGGAATGTGTTTACCTGTAACGAAGTAAATTTATGTACATTATTGTTTGTGGATGACCAAGTAGTCATAGCACATGAGTATGATCCAGAACACATCATGTTTAGAAATTTGATAGAAGAATATCTGGGTGACATGTGACATGTAAAAGTACCTATAAGGTGAGATGTGTGGCAATTCATTCATCCAGCCTCCTGTGTAAATCTAAATAAATCCCTATCGGCAATAATAACCAGATGATATTATAACATCATTAAATGAAGCAGTTACTGGACTTAGGTCATATTTATATTCAAATTGATCAGGGAAGAGAGTGGAACCTGATTATGTAAGAGCAAAGGCCGTATAAAATGATCCAAAGAAGTCAGCATCAATGTAATCAAATTATTAGTTATTAAAGAATACTGACAACTCAGGTAATGTAAACCTTTCTTTTGTGAAGACGGAAGTGGCTGACACATGATAATAACTTACTAAGACAATGATCCTTTGCTCGACAGATTGAGTAGAGATATCTTCTAAGCCTCCAGTTAACTGATTTAGCGTGATAACCATAACCCATTAGCTAATGTACAAGCGGGGGTTTTACCCTGACACAAACATCGTTAGCAAAAAGTGTGGGAACATGGCAAGTTTCTAGCGTCGGAAGCCTAGGAAAAAACCCAAGCCTAAGAAGAAAAAACCCAAGCCTAGCTAATGTTTGTGACTAGACTGTACGTGAAGCCAGCACGGGGAAAAAAGGTCCAACCTCTGAAGGCGTAAATCGCCAATAATAAATTTGTAACACCCCGGGATCAAAATAGGAGGGGCGCATTAACCAATTATATGTTTCGTTATATGTGCCTAAGCACAGACCTTAGGTCCACGTGATCGAGGTAGTGGGAGTAACTAATTTACCTATAGGCGAGAGAGGCTTCTCCTCGTCACTTACTTCTCGTAGATAATTTCATTAACTTACTTCTCGTGTATAATTTCATCAAGTCACTTCAAAACACTACGTTCTAAAAAGTTGGATAAATTCACTTCATATATATACAATTACTTGCAGTTTATAAAGTCAAGAATAAACTACTTTTACCAGATATTCTTTGTACATTAATTCTGCCCGACGAAGTCCTCGTGGAATCCCGAGATAAGAACCTCGACTCTACCGAATACCAACCGAGCAACCTAAGTTCTCACACATGGAGAACTCCTTCAGTATTCCTAGTGTCACTAGATCCAATCTTTACCTCCTGGCCCAACAATAAACCCCTCTCCATATTGGCTCCCTAACGTGCGGGCAGAATAGGTCGTAAAGTAACACACGAATAGAAATCAACGGCAGAACGACTAAGTCCCACGACCACGAGGAGAACCAGGACAGAGAATATGATGGCAACAAGCAGACAGACAGCAACTGAAGGAAGGAAGCAGTAAGTGACACAACAACAGAATAAGCATTTTTTTTACTTTTTACCTATATAAGAAATCAAAATATTACAGTGATTTAACGGAGAATATATCTGTGTGTATTTATGTTGTTAAGAAGTAGGAATAGAAAGAGGCAGGCAAATAAAGATAAAAAAATGGATAGGAAACACGAAGAGATTAGGGAGAAGGCTTGTGGGCAACTGATTGAAGGAGAGAACGAAATCGTAAGGATGGGAGAGGGACAACGAAGATGGCAGAGAGAACTTAGAGCAGAGCACAGGGGAAAGTAATTGAAAACAACGCAAGAGTAGAAATCTAGAGGGGAAGTAGAGGACAAGGGAAAGCCAAGCACCGACACCATGAAATAACATGGAAAATGCTAATGTCGCAGAATAGAGGAGATGGATTAGAAGTAGGAACAAATGGGATTTAGAGACGATAGATTAGAAGTAGGAAAATGGATTTAGAGACGATAGATAAGAATAGAAAAATGGATTTAGAGGCCAATGCAGGGGAATATGAAACGGGAAATTTGAAACTTGGAGAGGACAGATGGAGATAAGCAGGGAAAAGGATGTCTTTACGTTGAAAGAAACATTAAGGGATGAGATGAGAAAAGATGAGAGAAATGCTAGAAGCGGCAAATAAATGAAATCGAGCCAGCGTGTGTAGAAAACTAAAGATAAATAAAATAAATGGAACAAAAACTTATTAAAGACCTCCAAGAGAAAACAGAAAACAGGGTAATAAGTCAAATGAGAACAGAGATGAACAATAGTATAATAACGTTACAAACTAACTTAGGGGAGAACACAGGAGGAATTACAAGGGGAAATAAAAACGAGTCGACCAAGAATTGTTGCTCTGTAGTGTAGAGAACTCGGACCAAAAGGGTAAATTATATGTGTCTATTTGTACAAAAGCCAGCCCACGAACAAGAAACACTAAAGCCCCCAGTAGCTCAGAAAATTGCAGAGCAGGATAAACGCTCTGAATTGATCGAAATGATAGTAGAGCCTAGATTTAATGAGCTAGGCACTAATATAGAGCAGAAAAGTGACTACACGAAATCAGCAAACTAAATGATGAAATAAGTGTCATCACAAAGAACATAAATAGTAGAGGTCAAAAGGATAGGAGCCCCGAAAATGAATCATACGCGTCGGAGAGAGTGTTCTTGGACGACGGCTAATCACAAAACATATTGCACGTATAGAGATACTAGGGAACCCAGAGATCGCTAGTAATTCTGTGGCGCATCATAAACATAGATGATAGAAGTAAGAATCATTTGGAAAATTTTGACAAAAGTCTAGTAATTATATGTGAATCTAAGGATGAGATTGAGACTGTAAAGACCCGATAAATTACCATGCGAGTGTTCAGAGTTTGTTTGCGTGTGGGCGTAGTATCGCAAAACATGTATATAATAATAGTACAGGAGGCCTTTGCGAGTTAACAGACTGTGAAATTAGACACTAATAGTATTAAGGGTAGATAGACGGACAGTGAAAATGACACTCGAAAAATAGGAGGGAGAGATTTTTACACGTAAGAATGACAACGGAATGGATATATTACGTATGTGTGTATGTCTTGCATTGTACTATATTGTATTGTGTGCACAGGTAGACACTACTGTGATTTTAGGTATGAGATAAAGGTCAATGTAAACGCTGAAATTATGCAGTACCCAGGTAAGGAAGTGGTTATATACCGACAAAATTTTGATATAACATACAAAAGGTACAAACATATAAGCTCTACATAATCCCCAACGAAAAAAAAAAAAAAAACAAGACCTGATAAATTATACTTAAATGCATGAACCAGTTTTCACGGGATTCGAACTCAATACTAGCTGAGATTAGGACATAAATGAAAAGTATTAGTGAAAAAAAAATAAATAAGTGTTGTATGGTAAAGTACCAAATATAATCAGTAATTAAAATAAATAACACTAATAAAGTGATTAAATAGGCCTAGATGAAAACGCTAATCGCGAGAGGAAAGGGCACAATGACTGCGAAAAAAAATAAAGTGAAATGTCAATTTAGATATTAATCATGATAATACCCCCATATTGATGAATATGATATAATTAATTGAATTAGGGTGAATACATAACACATGCATGTCCACTTTCAGCTAAGATTGAGGGTGATTAATAAATTGTTGATTTGAACTTATCGATAGAGAATGGATCTATATTTTTAAATGTTTTAACCCAATCGCTCGAGCAGGAAGCTGCAGTATCTACTTAATCCAGTAAATGTTAAAATGAGCCCAGATAGGCCATTGTCATTGTTTAATACATATAGGTAATTGAAGAAACTTGTACAACAATCTGAATACGAATAATATCATGATGATTATGATTCTTTTGTCTAAAATAACAATCAGACAGCGTAAACATAGGAGCTAATGAGACAGGGTGAAGCTCAATGCACCTTAATTGAAAGGCCGAGTGACGGTGTGAACCTATAAAGCGTGAGGAATTTATTGTTGATTATATTTACAGAATTTAATTTGTAGACGTGGGCCGAAGCGGCACGTCACTGTGTTTGTATAACACGTGCTATTTTGTTGAAAATATTTGAGGGCAAGGGATCCCGTATTATCTAATAATGAGATGAGATGAAGTCATGGTCGCTGGTGGAAGCGAATGTGACATACTATACGATTCTGCATTCGAAGGAAATGATTTTGCACGCTTAAGAAAATAACGTCGTTTGGCTGAGCAATGATATAGCCAGCTATGCTTTGGCAAAGTAAATGGGCCGAAATATGTTGAGAATAAAATATTAAGAATCATGAATATTTCATGGATTAATAATCATGATGAATTCGTATGTGTGCAATACCTATGGGGAAAATATGATATCAGGGTGTAATACTATCAATAATAATTGTTTATAACGATAGCACAGCTGCTTAAACGCGATATTTAGTATTTTGGTCGCAAAGATATAGATCCATGTAAATAAGTCTTATTGACTCAATTTAAATTAAATTTAGCAAAACTGAAGTATTATTCGACATATGGTTTGAAGTAGACAAAACTGGTTCATCGCAAATGAATTCCCAAGCTGTAGACGCACATTATAATGTAGGTAGATATTAAGGTGTAGATGAAATTGCAAATAAACAGTTACACATGAAGAAGCAATCTATGCTATACTGGTATTCAACTAAATAGTTTTGAATGGTAATTGTATAAGCATGAATGGTTTGAGTAGACCACCAAATATATTAAGGGTGTATCTTTTTTTTCTTTATGAATATTTATGTATGTCTATATTGCAGAAAGTGAGTCTATTTAACCTCAAAGAACGATCCCAGGTAAAAGGGATACATATCAGTGTTTACAATCTGAACATAATTGACGTGCTGGCAACACTCTCAGGGTTAACGTGCTCTAACCAAAATATTATAGCCATTTTTTCTTTAAAGGCCACTATAGCTATGATACTAGCATTATATTACGCGAGAGGATTATAAACAAATAAAAAAATCCCTTGATTTTTCCATTTGTTTATAGGGCATTTGTGGCAATTCATTCATCCAGCCTCCTGTGTAAATCTAAATAAATCCCTATCGGCAATAATAACCAGATGATATATATAACATCATTAAATGAAGCAGTTACTGGACTTAGGTCATATTTATATTCAAATTGATCAGGGAAGAGAGTGGAACCTGATTATGTAAGAGCAAAGGCCGTATAAATGATCCAAAGAAGTCAGCATCAATGTAATCAAATTATTAGTTATTAAAGAATACTGACAACTCAGGTAATGTAAACCTTTCTTTTGTGAAGACGGAAGTGGCTGACACATGATAATAACTTACTAATGACAATGATCCTTTGCTCGACAGATTGAGTAGAGATATCTTCTAAGCCTCCAGTTAACTGATTTAGCGTGATAACCATAACCCATTAGCTAATGTACAAGCGGGGGTTTTACCCTGACACAAACATCGTTAGCAAAAAAGTGTGGGAACATGGCAAGTTTCTAGCGTCGGAAGCCTAGGAAAAAACCCAAGCCTAAGAAGAAAAAACCCAAGCCTAGCTAATGTTTGTGACTAGACTGTACGTGAAGCCAGCACGGGGAAAAAAGGTCCAACCTCTGAAGGCGTAAATCGCCAATAATAAATTTGTAACACCCCCGGGATCAAAATAGGAGGGCGCATTAACCAATTATATGTTTCGTTATATGTGCCTAAGCACAGACCTTAGGTCCACGTGATCGAGGTAGTGGGAGTAACTAATTTACCTATAGGCGAGAGAGGCTTCTCCTCGTCACTTACTTCTCGTGTAATTTCAATTTCATCAAGTCACTTCAAAACACTACGTTCTAAAAAGTTGGATAAATTCACTTCATATATATACAATTACTTGCAGTTTATAAAAGTCAAGAATAAACTACTTTTACCAGATATTCTTTGTACATTAATTCTGCCCGACGAAGTCCTCGTGGAATCCCGAGATAAGAACCTCGACTCTACCGAATACCAACCGAGCAACCTAAGTTCTCACACATGGAGAACTCCTTCAGTATTCCTAGTGTCACTAAATCCAATCTTTACCTCTTGGCCCAACAATAACCCCTCTCCAGATGTTAAACTGAGATAAAGAAGAAGAAGAATATAGAGGAATGTGATAAATGCAGGATAAAAGTTAAATTTGAAAAGTCTTTATATATAGATATGGTTGTGTGTGTGTGTGTGTGTGTGTGTGTGGTGTGTGTGTGTGTGTGTGTGTGTGTGTGTGTGTGTGTGAAGAAACAAAAGAATAACTATACAAGAGAGAAAAATGTTCGATTAAAGGATGCAATAAATTTAAATTTTTAGTATCAACATTACTCTAAGATCAAAGTTACTAAAATTTCAAATGGATTATTTACAACGCCATGTTCAGCTAACACTCTATTGACTAAATTGGCGAAACAGTGATCTCTCGAACCAGTTATTTAAAGGTGTCGGATGGCAGTGAAAAGAAAATTGTATAACTGTAAGTTATTAATCTACTATATTACGTAAATGAGCACAAATTTAAGTGATTTACACTCATTCATTTTCTACTAGTTCTATTAAAAATAGAAATAAATTAAGTTAATGCATCTTATTAGATACAATATCAATTTAAGGTTTGAAAAATAATAAACCTAAAAATTAATCCTGAAATATATAGAGATGATTCGATAGCTGATTAAGAAAAAAATATAGACAGTTTGAATGGTATGGGTATGTAAACGTGATGAAGGATGAAATAATGTATGGAAAGTTTTAGATTGGACGCCATCGGGAAGGATATGAACAGATGGATTTCAACACACGTTTGCAGGAAATGAAGAAGACAATAACAAAATATAACTGAAAGGGAGAGTATATGAAGATAGAGAAAGTTGTAGAAAAGAAAAGACTAAACATTTGCCACTTTAATAATAATATTAATAATAATAATAATAACAATAATAATAATATAATACTTTTTATTCTAATAGTTCCCTTATGACTTATATAGCAGTCTATAGATCTAAAATATGTAATATAGACAATTTATTTGCTTTTAAAACAATGTGTTAGCTACAGTTATTAGGGCTCCAAAGAGGTACAGAAATAAAAATTTCCTACTAGCACACTATATATCTCGTTTACAATTAATTGTTAAATAATTAATTTGTCTCCAGAATTAAATTTATTGTATGTCATTAATAATATAGAGTATTTATCATTTTTTTTATCTTGCACATTTTATAATTCATTTGTTAAATCTAGAGTGAATCAAAACATATTGTAAATCATTTTATTGCAGATATACTACGTAACCATTTACGTTTATCGTAATTTAGATGAAAGATAAGTTCTTTTTATTTTTTTCTAAGCTGGTTGAGTAGTAAACAAGGCCTTAAGGCCTTAAATTTTCCAGGTAAAATAGAGCTATTATTATTATTATTATTATTATTATATTATTATTATTATTATTATTATTATTATTATTCATTTCCAGGTTTAGGCGTTGATTACCTGTTCGGACTTCACTAATAAATCTAAGACCATCTCTTCCCAAGGACGTCCGATATCTCTTCCTCCTCTCGGAAAATAATATAAGATTTTCTTTGGTAATCTACTCTCTTCCATTCGTTCTACATTTTCTTTCCACTGTTTCTTGTTATTACATATATTTTCTTTTATGGAGCAGATCTGCAGTTCTTCTCGAATATCTTCGTTTCTTACGTATCTGGTCCATTCTAGTATATCTTATTATTATTCTTTTCTTCTCGAATATCTTCGTTTCTTACGTATCTGGTCCATTCTAGTATATCTTATTATTCTTCTTCTTCTTCCTTCCAAGTATTAGGCCAAGGCCTGTTACGATCCTATAGAAAATTTTCCCTCCAGCTTTTCATAGGTCGGCCCAGAGATCTTCGTCCTCTTGGTATATAATTATAAACAGCTTTGGGGATCCGATTTGAACTCATTCTTTCAAGATGGTGTTTCCAATTTAGTTGGTACTGTTTAATATATTCCAACATTGGCGTAGTCTTCAATTCTTTAAGATATCGGTGTTCCTTTTCCGATCCCATCTGGTATAACCCGCTGTTCTGCGCATGAATCTCATTTCTCAAGCCGTTATTCTGCTTTCATGTTGTCTTTTTAGTGTCCATGCTTCTCTACCATAGGTCAACACTGGTCTAGTGTTATATAAACGTAATCTGGTGTTTTTTTGTACAAGGGATGATTTCATAACTTCATTAATAATTCCCAAACTTTTATTACAACATATTATTATTATTATTTATTATTATTATTATTATTATTATTATTATTTTAGTTTTTGTATTAGTAAAGTGTGTATGTAAGATTTCTTAATCAAATATTGTATGTTGTTCGCTAGGATTAGTTACAGGTGCTGGAAAGAAGAATTCTTGTGATCGCCATACATTGGAATGTAGAATGTACCATATGGACAGTGTTCTTTAAAAGGCTTATCACGAATCTAGCTTCGTGCTTTATTTATGTGCATAGAGTAGTTTAGTGATCTCACTCCACTGGCTTGTTTGTTTTCACTCGGATTCTTTACTCTTCTGTTTTCTCTTTCTGTTTTACAGTAAAACGTCATAATCCACTTTAAGTTTAATTGAAATTGTTTAATTTTGAAGTATCCTTTTATAGTCATCCCAGGTTCTAAAATAAGAGGAAGTTATGTCACTTCAAAAATGAAGTCCTGGATATGTATTATCTCTCTCTCACTTTATCTTGGTTTAACATCTCCTTTCTTAGAATCTTTTAATGTGCTGCGTGCTTCTCGGGCCTTCTACGGACACAATGTCACGGAAAACTATTTTTCTAACTCATATCACATATATGCTTATTTATATCACACAAGAACATGGGGAGGTGTTCCCTGATAAGTGATCGGTTATATACGAGTAAATGCTAGGACCACTTCCGAGAAAAAAACATTATTTATTAATTGAGGACAATTGATATATCAGGTACTTATTTCAATATTTTAATTTTTTTACTAAGGATATATCTTAATTTAACCAGTTCCTGTATGTGGGACCTTTTAAAATTAGATAGAAAACCGTAAGTTACTTCTAGTAGTTTTGTAATGATTAATTTATGAATTTAGTGACTGTATGTACAGAGAATGTGCATGCGTTTAGTTCTGAAGACTTGGTGGACAATTAATTTGAGTTTATACTTTCTAGTGAAGGTACATAATTGGTCGAGTGTTCACTGTAAAGTAATATATTTCTCCACCCTTAGGCTGTATTTTGAAAATTATGACGTCCACAGAAGCCAACAATTGGCTTATTGATAAATTTAATTATTTTTATTAACTATTATCTTACCGTTATGCCCTCATTTCAACATAAATTTACTTACATTATCAATTTTATCTTAGCATAATATAACGTGTTACTATTTCTCTTGCTTTCTCATTAAGTTTCTTGTCTCATCTCTTCCCCTCACCTGAACTGACCCTCTTCTTGTGGGACCACATTATACCATTCACTGTCAAAACCTTCATAATAAACGCAGTTGGATACTGTTATTTAAGAGATGTTTCCATTGAAATCAATTACAGTAGTCAGACTGGGTTTATTTGATTTGAACAACTCCTCCTGACTGACAGAATGGAATAGATTCACGACGTGTTTAACATAAGAATTATCCCCTAGAGGAAGTTACTATAAATTAATTTATTTTTAAAGCCTCGGGTTTAATAATCTCCTCATCAGTAAATTAAATAAACACTCTCTCATTATTTTATTTTTAACCTCTCATTTTTTTTTAATTTCTCAGCATGACCCATTACCATATTACATACATCATATAACCAATTTACATAGTGGGAACATAGAATTACATGATTTGTACTTTTCACTTGATTGTGATCATGTTTACATGTTCTTCAATCCAACTTTTAAAAGATTCATGACGTGTTCCGTTGAGGTTTATTCAAAATTAATATAAAATTATAGAATATTCACCTGAAAGGTCCGTCTCCTCAACTTAATTATCATTTAACTGTAGCGCTTTCGGGACTTGTCCCATCATCGGCAGGATTCAAAACTGGTGTTTCACTGAAGATCTGGTAGAGGGGGTTGCATGTATTGGGTTCGTTTTCGTTTATCAGGCTGTCGTTGTGAGCTGCTTTCATGATTTCCATCTCTTCGAGTACGTTTATCTTCGCTGGATTATTTTCTCTGTGCATTACTGTTAGGGTGTTTTCAATATTTAACATGCGATGTCCTTCATGGATAACGTGTTTTGCATAGCTTGATTTACCTTCTGCGTGAATGAAGTCTCGAAAATGTTCTTTGAATCTGATGTTAAAACTCCTGTTTGTCCTTCCTATATAAAATTTGTTGCAGTCCTTACATGTCAGTTTATAAACTCCTTTGCTGTTGAAAATGTTATTTTCTTCAATGTTATTGTTTATTATGTTGTTTAATTTGTTATTGGTTCTGTATGCTATTTTTACGTTTTTATCGGCTTTCTTTAGTGCATTGGCTAATTTTGTCGTTTCTTTTCCTGTGTATGTAAGTATTATCCATGTTTTCTTGTTGTTGTCAGATTCTTTTTCTAGTTTAGTTATATTGGTTATGTTGTTCTTCCTTTTTTGTTTTTTACGAGCTTATCTATGAATTCTTCATTATAGCCATTGGTTTTTGCCATATACTTAATGTAGTTGGCAAAAACCAATGGCTATAATGAAGAATTCATAGATAAGCTCGTAAAAAAAACAAAAAAGGAAGAACAACATAACCAACATAACTAAACTAGAAAAAGAATCTGACAACAACAAGAAAACATGGATAACACTTACATACACAGGAAAAGAAACGACAAAATTAGCCAATGCACTAAAGAAAGCCGATAAAAACGTAAAAATAGCATACAGAACCAATAACAAATTAAACAACATAATAAACAATAACATTGAAGAAAATAACATTTTCAACAGCAAAGGAGTTTATAAACTGACATGTAAGGACTGCAGCAAATGTTATATAGGAAGGACAAACAGGAGTTTTAACATCAGATTCAAAGAACATTTTCGAGACTTCATTCACGCAGAAGGTAAATCAAGCTATGCAAAACACGTTATCCATGAAGGACATCGCATGTTAAATATTGAAAACACCCTAACAGTAATACACAGAGAAAATAATCCAGCGAAGATAAACGTACTCGAAGAGATGGAAATCATGAAAGCAGCTCACAACGACAGCCTGATAAACGAAAACGAACCCAATACATGCAACCCCCTCTACCAGATCTTCAGTGAAACACCAGTTTTGAATCCTGCCGATGATGGGACAAGTCCCGAAAGCGCTACAGTTAAATGATAATTAAGTTGAGGAGACGGACCTTTCAGGTGAATATTCTATAATTTTATATTAATTCTTCAAACCATGTTGTACAGTAGGTATTTTTACATGCGCTGCGTCATCCAGGTCTTACAGGCATATGATCTGCTGGATTACATCCGTACTTTTGTCCACACAAGAGCATGGAGGGCTTCCCTCGATGAGTAAGCAGCTCAATTTCAGGGCCACCTCCGAGACAACAAAAACATTTAAGTCAAGACATGCCATTCGCTCTTTCATTCACACTAAATAAAATATGATATTATTGATTGTGATTGTAAGACGATATTCGGGAAATATTTTAACCGTAAACTTCCTCGACATTTATCTTACAAGTGAGGAAAAACCGCGAAAAAAACGATATATATATATATATATATGTATATATAGCTTTTGTAATGAAAAAAGTACGAAAAATAGAAGGAAATTAATTAGAAATCCACATATCTCTAACTTAAAAATCGTGAGATAAGAAAAGTCTTATGTTTCGGCACTTTTAGGTAGATAGATTGCAACTTTCGTAGGTTAGTTACATTTAGTTAACGTTATATTTTTTTAAATATTTGTTGTTTTACTCAGTGAGGCAAAATGATCGGTCAGAGTGACGAATCCATTGGATTGGTAATTCTGTTTTCTGACCTAACTTTTAGAGTAGGCATATTTTTTTTTTCGCGATTTTTAGGTTCGATTTATGTGAATTTCTAATTAATTTATTTCCTATAGCTCGTACTTTGTTCTCATAAAAACTATATATATATATATATATATATATATATATATATATATATAATCTACGTTTGGTAACTTATTTCCGCAAAGGTATTTTTTGCGTTTTCTGCAAAGGTGGAAGAATAACACTGTCCATAGTTTAAGGAAGGGGATGATTGGAAAACGTAAGCTCCGCGTGGCCATTAACCTCCGGGTTTGATTCTGTTAGTGAGTCAGTTAAGTAGCAAAAAGTAAATTTTAACAGCAAAATATAATAATTATTTTATAATGCAACAAAGAATAAACGACTGCATCATGGGTTGTTGTAACTTACCAATACTCATTTCCACTTTTGGAAAGTAGGAAGTAAATTTAAAAAATGGTACATCATTTAATTTAATGGTTTAAGGCTTATGTCTCACATGAGGTGAATTTATTTATGTTCCCACCACGCCTCCCCACACCATTACATGCATGACGCTTGTACAATATTATAACCTGTCCCAACTCATAGCCAAGCCTTCACAAATAATATTTCATCGTCCTTAAACGCATTCACTACCACACTCGAATAAATGTTGTACTTATTCTGTAGTTTCAAGGCCATTTTTTCTAGCCACAGCCTCCCTTGTAATATTCAACCATTCTCTCTTTCTTCGTAACTTATTCCTCCATACTTTAGCATATCATAAGACATACGGAGGGTTGTTTCTGACCTCTGATAACAAATGATTTTTAAGTTTTACCTTAAGGATAGCCGTGTCTCCACCATCGAGCATGCTCTAATTGATGGCTCTTCGCCCGAGCTATGGTTCGGCATCGGAGTTTCCGCTGCAGAAGACTCTTACGAGCACAGTCATGCCTAGAAGTTCCCACTCCTCTTTATGTGCTTTCCAGAGACCGTCTATTGTTCGAGGACGCCTGTTTCCCAGTGCCCTTTTGAAGAGTCCAAAGACACAAAGTCCATCGGTGATGCATCAGGAGACTTCACTGGGATGTTGCTGAATGGAATAGCATGTATTCCAGTTTCCTGCACCATTTCTCCAGGAATGTCAGGGTTAAACCCGAAGTGTGACTGGAGGCCTTGTCTTGGTGCACCCAGACTTGGTTTTTGTCTGTACCATAGAGAGCTGGGATTTCAGTCGGGTAAATTGGGGTGAGAACTTCTTCCTGGTGGTACTGGGAGTTGATTTTAGCCTTTTTAGCTACTCTACGAATGGTCAGTTTTTCATTGTAGCAATATCCCGCGATGCCCATAAATCCATTGGAGAAACTTTCTCTGCATTCGGCATACCACTTTAGAAATTTTTTTCACACCTTTCTCTATAGTAAATTGTCCGGGGTTTGTTGCAGTCTCCTAGATAAACATATGCTTCATCAAGTGTGACCAAAAATGTCCATTTTTCTCCTGCCATGTGCTTTTCATAGTTTCCTGCTGTTGGTGCGGCATTCGGCAATGTGACGTGGCAACAATTTATGAACCCTGCTTTTGTGGCGCTTCTCAATGTTTAAATCTTTGTTTATTATGGTGTTTACAGTTTTAAGGGATATTCCCAATATGTTCGCAATCACCCTTTGTGTGGCAGGGTTACCACCAGAGATAAGGACCTTGACATTTCTGATTACATCTGGGGTGCGGGTAGTAGCAGGTCGTGGATTTGTCGTTTTTTCCCTTTTTGAATTAATCCCAAGCGACCCTTTCCCTTTTTATTAAGCACTGCATCGGTGAAAGTTCACATCCCTGTCTTATTCCATAATAATAATAATAATAATAATAATAATAATAATAATAATAATAATAATAATAATTATAATTATAATAATATGGACTCTTACTTTAAGGGAGGAAAGGAGATTACAAGTATTTGAGAATAAAGTACTTAGGAAAATTTTTGGACCAAAGAGAGATGAACAGACAGGTGAATGGAGAAGACTACATAACAATGAACTAC
Organism: Diploptera punctata; assembly: GCA_030220185.1. Taxonomy (NCBI): domain Eukaryota; kingdom Metazoa; phylum Arthropoda; class Insecta; order Blattodea; family Blaberidae; genus Diploptera; species Diploptera punctata. Next base: position 1,165,143 of record JASPKZ010003825.1, on the reverse strand, counting down.
ATGGTCTTTATAGGAAGCCAGATATAATAAGAACAGTTAAGTCTCGTAGACTGCGATGGGCAGGACATGTTGCACGTATGGGGAATGAAAGACTTGCATGGAAGCTTCTTGTAGGAAAGCCAGAGGGAAAACGCCGATTTGGTAGACCAAGAACGAGGTGGGAGAATAACATTAACTATGATTTGAGGGAAGTAGATTATACAGGGAATGATTGGAAAGCATTAGCTCAGGATAGGGATGTATGGAGAGCGTATGTCCGCGCGGCCATGAACCTACGGGTTCGATAGTGCCAGTGAGTAAGTAAGTAAGTAAGTAAGTAATTATAATAATAATGAATTAAATCAAAATATTTGTAAGAAGCCATCTTGATGTTCTTATATGCAATTAGGGCAATTTATACATTCGATAAGACCATGTATTTTCTGCTTCACCTCATTAGAAGAAATACTTTAAATTGTACAGTAAATAGAGGCTAAAATAATATAAAATAATTGTGCTATTTCATTTTAATGGCTACTAAGAGAATAATAATTTTTTTTGTGCACATTATCAGGTTGAGAATCAGCATAAATATTCGAGCTAAAGAGTATCTTGTGAGTTATTATGGATGTGGGCACATTCCCACATAGATCTCATATTTGATATGTAGTTTTAAGGAATGTATTATACAGTCATACAAGTGTAATTCTGTCCCTAGATGGACCATTTCAAATGAAGTATGCGGGTTGTATAGGTGACTATGTTGCAACCACTTCCTTAATCTGATCTCAACTTGTTACTTTTGTTCATTGTCTTTACCATTACCAGTAATGGAAATTACAATCACCATTAGGCCTACTTTTCTTAATGTATTTAAATGTTAGCAATTAAGCATTAGCATTTTCAGTACTTCTTTTCAACTTAATTGATTAAAATGTATTGTTCTTAGATAATTTATAATTATAACATTAATGGGGTAGTCACTTTAATGTTATCCTTTAAAATTAATGGCAAATTTCAATTGAATAACTTACTTCCAAACTTCATCTAACATGTAAATCAGGAACAGAAAGCAGCTGTTATACTTCAAATGTAATTTATTTTAACTATATGCATTATATCCATCCATAGTAATTCCGCCCGTGGGCAGGTCCTTCACTGCAACATATCATTTTCATGCTATGCTTTGCAGCTTTACTAGGGAATTGTAGGTGTGGTAGCTTCCCGTTGCTTTCCACACCGGTGCAGAATGATGATGATAATGATAAGGATGATGATGATAATGGCCATATGATTTCGGGGACCGTTTGGGCCTTAAAGTTTTCCTGACATTTGTCTTACAGGTGAGGAAAAATCCCGATAAAAACCTCACCCAGAAAACTACCCCGACCGGGGATCGAACCCGGGTCCGGTGCGTGACAAGGCAGCACGGTACCTCGAGTCCACAGCGGTGGACATGCATTATATATTGTTTTGTATAAAAATATACTACATAAAAACTAATTAACTAACTCACTGGCACTATTGAACCCGTAGGTTCATTGCCGCGCGGACATAAGCTCTCCATACATCCCTATCCTGATCTAATGTTTTCCAATCACTCCCTATATAATCTACTTCCCTCAAATCATAGTTAATGTTATTCTCCCACTTCCTTCTAGGTCTACCAACTGGGCGTTTTCCCTCTGGTTTTCCTACAGGAAGCTTCCATGCACGTCTTTCATTCCCCATACGTGCCACAAAAAATATATACTGCATTATGATGAAATTTGTTTTAGCGTTTACCTTTTAATTGGCAATGTATCCTATAGGATATCAAATGGTGCGATTTATTTATTTATTTAGTATTATTAATGGAATTAGTGAAATAGAAGGAAACGAACATAGTAATTACTTATAGTGTGCCGAATTACACATTAAATCTAATAATAACAGTCCTGTCTGATTTTGTTTTCGGTGCGGTCCGCCATATTTAAATAACTGGCACGAGAAATCGGTGTTTTGCCAATTGAAGTGGTAAGATTCAAACTACTTATCTAATAATTTTTCTCCCTTCAGAGTCCACTTAAGTCATTATTTTTAGGAAACACAACAATTGACGATAATACAATTTGTGCTAATTCTCTCTTAATTTGAACAATACTTTACATTATCTTGGTAGTTAATGAATATATTTTTGAGTATTGGAGAAAAAATATTTTAAAGAGATTTATGGGAAAACCAGATAGGCCTATAATAAGAAAAGTTAAGTCTCATATACTACGATGGATAAGATATATGACACGAATGGAGAATGAAAGAGCGGGAATGGAAACTTGGTAGGAAAACCAGAGAGAAAACGTCTAATAGGCAGACCAAGAATGTGGTGGGAGAATGTTAACCATTTTTTGAGAGAAGTAGATTATATATAAAAGTAAAGTGATCCCACAACAGGCCCGGAGGCCCTTGGGGTAGTAGGAGGTTAAGGCTCCCACTTTTTCTAGACAATCGGCACTTTATGTCAGCCGGGTTGTCAGCCCTGCGTGACGGCCGGCTTTACCCCCAGAACAAGCGTCTGGTACTCATTTCCGTTAGAGGCTGAGTCGACCCCAGGGCCATAGTGCCGCCAGAGGGTTTGGGTCAGTTTAAAAATCCTGACCCCAACGGGACTTGAACCCTCGACCCTCCGGCTTGTAGCTCAGTGCCTTAACCACTACGTTACGATTGGAAAAAAATAGTTCAGAATAAGGATGTATGGAGAGTTTATGTCCACGCGGCCATGAACCTAAGGGTTCGTTATTACCAACGAGTTAGGTATATACTCATTCTAAGGGTCGGTTTCACCAACAGAGGTAACTGTATTACTCCAGTTTTCACCTGTATATTGCATTGGTAATACAATTACCTATGTTGGTGAAACCGACTAAAGATTTCTGTAAGGAAAACGAAGACCATGGCTTTTAGAGGAAGAGATCCAGTGAGATCCAAAATTATTTTAGAAAATCAAAGTATAGAACAGGTGTCTAGTTTCAAATATTTGGGCTGTGATGTTGGCTGTAATGTGGAAAGAGATATTGACTCCAAAATAAATAAATTTCAGACGGTGTGTGGAACAATACAGAGAACATTCAAAAATAAAATTAGAAAAGAAACCAAGATAAAAATGTATAATGTTATGGCGGTTCCCACAATATTGTACGGAAGTGAAACTTGGGCTCCAGTGAAAAGACAGAAGGATAGAATACAGACGGCAGAGATGCGGTTCCTAAGACAAGTAAAAGGATGTACAAGACTTGATAGAATAAGGAATGAGGATATAAGAGAAGAATTGGAAGTAGAGCCTTTATTGGATAAAGTCACGAATTACAGACAGAAATGGATTGATCACATGGATGGAATGAGTAAGGAGAGATATCCATTGTTAGCAAGAAATTATCAAGCAAGAGGAAGGCGTGATGGTGAAACCGACCCTAAGTAGATAACCAAATTCTTGATTGATAACGGAACTGTCAACCATTGCATGCCGAAACTTACCTAGAAATTTCTCCCAGAGGAGCGTTGTGACGTACAAAGCCATGTTAAAAAAAAAATCATGTGCCGTTTCTAACAGCAAGGCACAAAAATTGAAACCAGATTCCAACAATGGCAACCACGATTCGAGCAGATGGACTCCCTGATTGGATGAAAGCGGAGTGGAGTGAGGCGGGACGCGGCTTACACGGCAGGTAGTGAGGGTATTTCAATCTACCGAGTCACCATTTATGTTATATTCATCATCATCATCATCATCATCATCATCATCACTCCAGGGATTAGGCAATTGCCCGTTCCGACTTCATATTGCATCAGCCCAACGTCTTCTAGGTCTTCCAACATCACGCCTTCCTCTTGCTTGATAGTTCCTGGCTAACAATGGATATCTCTCCTTACTCATTCCATCCATGTGATCATTCCATTTCTGTCTGTAATTCGTGACTTTATCCAATAAAGGCTGTACTTATCCGGCTGATTTCCATGAAGCTTCTCAGTAAGATAAATGTCTCCTGGAAGCGTTACGAGCGCTTCGCAGGACAAGGATGGTGGAAGGGCTGCTTCCTCTGAGCCTCCAAACATGCTCCTCTGGGTATCCACCCCCCAAGAGAGGGCTGCTTCTTCCGCTCTTCAAGCCCTACAAGTTTAGCTGTGCTATTCCTTGTCGCCCTATTGACCGTTGAAGACTTGACGAAGATGTGGCCGCCCAATATGGATACAGACGCCATTCCTTCGTTGTGAGCTATACTTAGTTCCCCTCGCCTCTTACCCACCAGCAAGATTAACCTAAGTCAATCTTCCCCAGTAGAGTCGTCTGGTTCATCGGGTACTAAGCCCCCACACCACGTCAAGGTGATAGCTCCTGGGGGGGATGTTATATTCGTATAGTCTAAATGAGAGGTTTGGTGCTGGAATTTTAACGCCTTACAGTTAAAAGGCAGATAATTGTTCTTTTTTTTTCGATATGCCATTGGTACGTCACAACGTTTCACCGGGAGAAATTTCAAGTAACTTTCGGCATGCAATGGTTAACAGTTCCCTTGTGTGATTCCATCCCACGCAATGACCGAAATTCTATGACATTATTTATTCCTGTAGCTTCGCGTAAAGGCAAGCTGTATTAGATATCGGTAATGTTGTAGAACGATGATTTTCGGCGAAAAAAAAAGTTAAGATTCCTATCATATTTCTTCTTCTTCTTCTTTACTTCCTGGTTTAGGCATTAGTTGCCTGTTCCGTCTTCACTAATAGACCTAAGACCATCTCTTCCGAGGACGTCCGACATTTCTTCCTCTTGGAAAATAATGTAAGATTTTATTTGGTAATCCACTTCCATTCTTTCTGCATGTTCTTCCACTGAATCTTGTTGTTAAATATATTTTCTTTTATGGAGTAGATCTGCAGTTATTCACGGGTATCCTCGTTTCTTATCTGGTCCATTCTAGTGCAGCCTTTTACTTTTCTTAAAGGTTTCATCTCGGCAGCTTGGATTTTACTTTCTTGTTTGGTAGTGATTATCCAAGATTCACTCCCCTACTAAACGACAGGAACTGCCATTGTTTTATAAAATTATAATTTCACAATAGAAACTCCTATCGTATTTAAATAAGCAAAATAAATCGATTTTATTAACTCATTCTCAAGTAATCAATTATGAGAATATTGTTTTTATTCTTGTAGCTCTGCGCAGAGGCTAACTGTATTAGATATATCGGTCAGGTTGTGAAACGATGATTTCGGCGAAGAAAAAAGTATTTGCTAAGATTCCTATCATGTTTATTTATCTTAGCAAAATAAATCGAAATTACTAACTCATTCTCAAGTAATGAATATATTAAACACAATTCATTATTGTGTATTAATGAAAGCGGTAAAACTAATTGCGAATACACAGCTTTGTGTTTTAGTTTTCGAACATAAGTGAATTGATTCATTATTACAGCGGCGACTGGTAGAATTATTTTAATTAAAGTACACACAAGACAACTTTATAGTCGGCGCCGAAGCAAGGAATGTCGTTTGGATTTTACCATACAGGAGTTGTATTCACGAGTTGTTAGTCAAGAGTACCCCGTTTTATTTAGATTTTAGACAGACGAATTTTTAAATAAATCTGTTCTCTGTTCTTTGTATTCTCAATACAACAAACAGGAAATGCTCGTAAAAGAGCTGATTAATCAAGCAACTATCGGGTTGTCTTTAGTCGTGAGTCTCCGGCTCGTATCCACAATATGTAAAGGATTTACAACTCCATAGATATTTTCTTTGAACTAACAAGAAGTGTATTATTTTCGTTTATGGCCATTTTTATAAAAATTGTCTTAATTAATATAAAATTATAGAATATTCACCTGAAAGGTCCGTCTCCTCAACTTAATTAATCATTTAACTATAGCGCTTTCAGGACTTGTCCCATCATCGGCAGGATTCAAAACTGGCGTTTCACTGAAGATCTGGTAGAGGGGGTTGCATGTATTGGGTTCGTTTTCGTTTATCAGGCTGTCGTTGTGAGCTGCTTTCATGATTTCCATCTCTTCGAGTACGTTTATCTTCGCTGGATTATTTTCTCTGTACATTACTGTTAGGGTGTTTTCAATATTTAACATGCGATGTCCTTCATGGATAACGTGTTTTGCATAACTTGATTTCCCTTCTGCGTGAATGAAGTCTCGAAAATGTTCTTTGAATCTGATGTTAAAACTCCTGTTTGTCCTTCCTATATAAAATTTGTTGCAATCCTTACATGTCAGTTTATAAACTCCTTTGCTGTTGAAAATGTTATTTTCTTCAATGTTATTGTTTATTATGTTGTTTAATTTGTTATTGGTTCTGTATGCTATTTTTATGTTTTTATCGGCTTTCTTTAGTACATTGGCTAATTTTGTCATTTCTTTTCCTGTGTATGTAAGTGTTATCCATGTTTTCTTGTTGTTGTCAGATTCTTTTTCTAGTTTAGTTATGTTGGTTATGTTGTTCTTCCTTTTTTTGTTTTTTACGAGCTTATCTATGAATTCTTCATTATAGCCATTGGTTTTTGTCATATACTTAATGTAGTTGAGTTCTTGGATATAATTGTCTTTGCTTAATGGGAGTTTCAACATTCTACTGACTAAGCTATTAAATGTACTAATTTTCTGTTGAAAAGGGTGTGTAGAATTTTTTTTTATGGCCAGAGCATTGTTTGTGGGTTTCCGGTAGATACCGATTTCTAGTTTATTGTTGTGTAGATTTTTGGTTATAGACAAATCTAAGTAGTTTATGCTGTTATTCACTTCTATTTCTTCGGTGAAAGTGATTTTTTCATGCATGTTGTTTAAGTCTTGTAGTATTTCTTTTTCTTTTCTGTTTTCATTTTCATATATTACTAGTACATCATCGACATATCGTGTTATTAGTTTTATGTTGAATTTGTGTATTAGTTCCTCAAAATGTTTATTTTCCAGTTCTTGTAGGAAGATTTCTGCCATTATTCCAGATGTAGGACTCCCCATCGGGATCCCGTCTTCTTGAATAAATAGTTCATTGTTAAATTGGAAGTAATTTTGCTTTATTGTTGTTATTAGTTTGTTTAACTGATTGATATAGTTATCTTCCAGTTTACTGTCTGTTTTTGTTTTATTATGTTTGCTGTTTCGTTTATCGGGATATTAGTGTAGAGGTTTTTTATGTCGAATGACGTAATTTTAGTATTCCTATTGATTTCTAAATGCTGTAGTTTGTCTGCTAGTACAAATGAGTTCTTAATTGTGTATAAGGTGAATATTCTATAATTTTATATTAATTTTGAATAAACCTCAACGGAACATATCATGAATCTTATAAAAGTTAAAAATTGTCTTGTTATAATTCATTTTATTGATTTTTTACGTAGGATGGTAGAGAAAAGATTACCCAGACAAGCTTTGGAATGGTTCCCACTTGGGAAAGGAAAGAGAGGTAGACCTAGATTTAAATGGATAGACGATATAAGAAGAGGTATGAGGGAGCTAGGTCTGGAAGAGTTGGAATGGGTAGATAGAGAAAAATGGAGAAAGAAGATAAAAATTTAAAGAACTTTTGGCACAGGAAGATGTTATATAAATTGTAAACCTATTTATAAATACAATAAAAGTCAATGAACTTAAAATCTCTAATTTTTATTATATATAATTTTAAATTTTGCTTTATATTATTTCTTAAAGTATTTAATTTACATTCACATACCTTACTATTCCAAATTCTGCACACATATTTACCAAGTTATTTAACAACACGTTTTCAAAATTTATCGGCTCATCACAACTTAGGAACAAGATCACAAGACTCTTCTTTACTTTTGATACCACAGTACAGGACATGTCTATATTCTGAATCTTACACAATATAATGACTAGAGCATGGAACTCACTTCCCAGTCATATCAGGGATTGTCAATCGCTATCATTATTTAAATACAAATTAACCGATATCTTAAATTCGACACAATGAAAACAATCACTACATAACAACTATATTCAGCAGTCTATAAATAATCATCTCGGAAGCTACTTACTTTATTTTATATAATTTTATTATATTCCATGTTTCTGTCAGTATTAGCTAGTATTGGATCACATCATATTGTATTTAATTTACTCTGCATTTTAATATCTAAAAATTGTAATAAGTATGTAATTTCTGTATAATTCTACTATCCGCTGGTTGAGTGGAAGAGAAGGTCTTATGGCCTTACTGTGGCAACTAAAATAAAGCATTATTATTATTATTATTATTATTATTATTATTATTATTATTATTAATTACCTTCTTCAGTCTGGTGTTAAACTATTTTATACTGTTTTGTCTATTTTATTTTCCCCTGTATTATTTCTTAATTTTGAATGTGCCAGAATTTATTTTAGATCATGAAACAGCATCCTAAATAATATTGATATGAATAATTTTCCTTCTCCCTTTAACTTAAACTTTGTAGTGTATATATTCTATATACATTATTTCTGTAACTGAACTGCACCCGGGCACGAGCACTTGCTCATTCGGGTGTCAATAGTGTGTACAGCATTTACTTGTGACTAAAATTTGTTCTTACTAAAATAGATTTTTCGAAGGAATTTTATTTACAATTTAATAATGATTATTATAATTACAATACGATTTATTACTTAAGTTGGTAGGTCTTAAAACTTTCTCTTGCACTCAATCGTTAGAAAAAAAACATTAGATATACAACATACCATGTATTATAAAATGCATAATTATAAGTAAATATGTATACGAATTAAACAGAAATTCAAATAAATGAAATTAATATTCTTAGAGAAACGAAAGATCAGAAACTGCCAATAATTTGCTGTGAGAGAAATTACAAAAAAAAAAATCAAAGAAACTAATATCCGACAGCAAATAATTTGTTGTGGTAAGTAGTTGCAGAATATAGCATTAGATGCAATATAGAAATTAGATTAGTGCGAGGTTCTATGTTGTGGGATGTTAAAAGTTGCATGTTCTGGTGTTTTCTAGAAGTACAACAATGACGCCACGGAGTTGTAAGTTTAGATATAAGCGTCTGTAAATAGGAATTAAATGAAAACAATACATCATACCAGGTTATTGCATGTTTGTTAGTGCACACTTCCATTTCACCACCTTAATATTATTATTTTTGTAACAATGTGGATTCATTTTTAAGGTAATAGTTATGTACGCAACGAGGGAAGTAAGTAATGCACTTTCTTCCCGAATTCTGTATATAATTTTGTTTACTCCTATACTAATAACTGTGTTTAATTTTCATATTTCGTGTGAATTTACATCTTGGTTTGAAGAGTTTAATTGTTTGATAGCAAGAGAATGTTGATAAAACAACAGCAATTTGTTATTTATTATTGTCTGAATTAGTGGTAGACATTTTAAGTACCATTTTCAAATTGCATATTAATTATATCCATCCATAGTAATTCTGCCCGAAAGCAGGTCCTTCACTGCAATCATAGCATTTTCATGCTATGCTTGCAGCTTTACTAGGGAATTGTGTAGGTGTGATAACTTCCCGTTGCTTTCCACACCGGTGAAGGATGATGATGATAATGATAATGGTAAGGATGATAATGATAAGGATGATGGCAATATGATTTCGGGGACCGTTTGGGCCTTAAAATTTTCCTGACATTTGTCTTACAGGTGAGGAAAAACCCCGATATAAACCTCACCCAGAAAATCTGCCCCGACCGGGGATCGAACCCGGGCCCGCTGCGTGACAAGGCAGCACGCTACCTCGAGACCACAGCGGTGGACATTAAATATATATATATATATATATATATTGTGATGTAGAGGAAGCGGGCGAATGTTACGGTTCATTTAAAAAAAAAAGTTTGAAGAATATTTAAGAATGTATTATAGAATGTATTATAGAAACATATTGAATTAAACAAGAAAAATACTAATGGAAATCAACCAAATTTTGTGGCTAATGTTAATATTTGTAACAACTGTTCAATCAATATACATTTGAATTAACAAAGTTAGAATGAAGTGTGATACAATAAAATTGTTAATTAAGTCAATTACTTTTCTTCCCTAGGGAAGTAAGTTGAACTATTACATCCCTTTGTCAATGAATACCAAAGCCTCTCTGGTAAATTCAACTTACTTCCCTAAAAATATAATTTTAATTGGACTATAGGAGTGAACAAATATCTATTAAGTTGATAAAACAGTTGACAAGAATAATAAAACAAAGTGATGAATGGTGTGTGATGATACTTGAAACATTGCAATTCATGTCACAATGTAAGCATGACACAACACAATAAAAAAAATCGTGACGAAATCGTAATCCTAAAAATAAACTAGCTCTTGCGGATGGTCGCATGACTGCGCGGTATGGGCCATAAAAGAAAATTAATAAATATAACCCCCTTCTATTTCATCATAGTTGTATTATATGTAATAACAGCACTAGGAAATAATCATTAGCAGGTGTTAGATGTATTTATGCGTGTGGTTAAGCTAAGTGCGACTGGATATAAAGAGAGACATTAAAGGTACGGATTACCATTAATGGCAGTTGTTACCAGACGTTTGCAACAAGGTAATTGAAGTAATTATCTCTAAGAAGAAGAGATGTATGGACCAAAACAGGTTTCTTTGAAGAACACACCGAACAATGGTGGATCATGGCATAATTGTGTGTGTGTAAAGAAAATATATTAAGTTTTGCTGATAATAGTGAGTTTCCTAAACGGTAAAATTTATAATGCCACAAGAGAATATAATTTTGTTTGATTTGTTGGTTTGTCACAGTCAATTAGACTGCATAAAGTAAAATAGAAAGTCACTGAAGACGTGATCAGCGTTTTCAGCATCGCATTTTCATACGAGATTTCATCCTTCATTGCAAATACCTTACTAAAAGCATTGCTGCATTAATACATCTAAACACCTGAGATGACGTATCGGTACATAAAGTTTACACCGTTCCAGGTCAGTTTGTACACTGTTTGTTGTCCACAGTTTTGACCCTTAAATTGGAAATGTATCCGGGTATGATACAATTGGTTTAATGTATCTAATATTTTTAATAAAACAATAGAAAAATGAATCAATAGAAATTATTTACATTGTGTCAAATTAATACTTCTAACATTCTTTGTAAATGACCGTTGACGTTATCTAGTAAAATGTTAATTATTCAAATAAGTACCTGTATATCGGTCGTCCTCAACCGAAATGAATTTCTGTTTAAAAAACTTCGTCAGATAGTTAAAACCATGTTTTGGTTTTTATTTTAATATTTTAACATGTGTGTCAAATTATACAAAAATATGCAATAATAATAATAATAATAATAATAATATTATACCAGTTATATTATATGGGTGCGAAACATGGACTCTTACTTTAAGGGAGAAAAGGAGATTACAAGTATTTGAGAATAAAGTACTTAGGAAAATTTTTAGACCAAAAAGAGATGAACAGACAGGAGAATGGAGAAGACTACATAGCAATGAACTACATTGTCTTTATAGGAAGCCAGATATAATAAGAACAGTTAAGTCTCGTAGACTGCGATGGGCAGGACATGTTGCACGTAGGGGAATGAAATACTTGCATGGAAGATTCTTGTAGGAAAGCCAGAGGGAAAACGCCCAGTTGGTAGACCAAGAATGAGGTGGGAGAATAACATTAACTATGATTTGAGGGAAGTAGATTATACAGGGAATGATTGGAAAGCATTAGCTCAGGATAGGGATGTATGGACAGCTTATGTCCGCGCGGGCATGAACCTACGGGTTCGATAGTGCCAGTGAGTAAGTAAGTAAGTAAGTAAGTAAGTAAGTAATTATAATAATAATAATAATAATAATAATAATAATTTGCAGTTAAGCATGTTGTGCTTTCACCGCAGTACACGTTCAAAGAAATTGGCGTGAGAAATTGTGATTTGTCAAATATAAATGACGAACCAAAAGGGCTATGGTTAAACGATCAAATCACATACTGATAGCTACAAATATATTAGCTGCTTATGAGCCTCATCTGGTTCCACAATGGTTCAGTTTGGATGATGAAATTCCAACTCAGAATTTGCCTTTGCGACTGACAAAACCGAGAATAAACCCCAGTAAGATTGATTGGGATGGGATTTGAACTCGATACCTCCCGAAAACGAGTCTGAAACGCTGCCCCTTAGGTTAACTCAATTTCTGTTGTTTAAAGAGATATGCATAGGTGCAGATACACTTCGGGCAATGTTATTGGCTATTGGAGACCGTTACTCATTTGTTACAATATAGGTAGATGCTACCTCTCACTCTACATTTAGGGTCGTATGTTAGAACATTACTCTCTACTCAAATTACTTCCAATCACTAGTGAGCTGATTCACCGTGAGCAATTGCTGAGAACGAATTAACGGCCGACTTATCGGTCATGCACGAGCGTCGACGTTTTCGTAATATTGGCAACGAATTACCCAGAATTCTCAGCGATAAAACCACTTCCGTTATTTTCGTCTGCTATAGAGGAATGCATTTATGCTTGCATCCCGCAAATAATACCGTATACAAACACGTCTGCGACACGCAATATTACGCCGATTCTCCTGTTCTTCCAGTTGAATTCTTTGGTAGACTCTATCAAATTCCTCTTCTCCGTGTATACTGAAAACATGATCGAAGTCTTCAAGGTCCGACATCTTGGATAAATGTTGGATAAAGCAGCAAAGTACATCGATTACCATCGGTTCCCGTTCGGTTCCCTTCGGGATTTTAATTTGAGTTGCTCATGTAAGGTACCTCCGCAGGTAGCTTACAAATTTAACTAATTATTATCGCATGAACAGATTTCTGAGTAAGCAAAATCGTATTAGCATACAACTTGCTCAGCAGAGAAGGCATTTTACTGTCTAATGCGTCCAAACATGCGACCCTTAAACCCCTAATACGTACATACCCGAAAGAAAACTCTGCCTCCGTTCTTTGTATTAGTGATGAGAGAGTTATTGTAGTGTGCAACACGCGATAATTTTGTCGTCAGTTATAAGTTTAAATGAACTTACAAGGAAACTGTTAACCATTGCATGTCTATACCTACCTTGAAATTTCTTCCAAAAAAGTATTGTGATGTACAAAGGCCATGTCCAAAAAAAAAAAATGATCTGCCTTCTTAACTGCAATGCAGTAAAATTCAAATCTCTCGTTTAAACTATAGGGGAGCAATACAACACCTGAACTAGTAGATTGGATAACCTTCACCAAGTTTTATCTATAGTTCTGGCTTCTGTAGTCGCATTTGAGGGGTCTGCTGTATGGTGCGGTAAGAGGGGGGATGAGTTGCAGGTACTGCCAGCAACTACACTCAGTTTTGAAAACATGATAGTTACTACAGGTTGCATTTTTTCATCTACTAGTTCTGTGTTAGTGAAAATTTATGTTTTCTCATGTGTTTGTAGTGTTCATTATAGAATAGTGTTGCCTTTATAACAATTTATTTTATTATTATCATTAAACTTTTTAGGATGAAAATATCCAAGGAAGAAGTCCTCCGGGAGGGACTTTAAGCCGTGGTTCCTGAGTCTGAAGATTTTCAGGCTCGTAAAAGATCCTTAAGCCTGAATGAAAAGGCCTCTAAGCAAAATTTACCGAATTTTCCAGTCCTAGTAGGGCCTACTACCTTGGTTTTCTAGATGTCAGTATGAGGCGGAACGCTGACCATGGACCACTCAAATGACATCTATTCGAAAACAAGTGTAACTAAATTAGTATGGTTCAAATGCTTCCTTGCAGGGGACAGCGCATAAATCTCTGTTGAGGGAAACATGGGTTTACAAGAAAAAAAAAACGAATAAAAATATTTTTACATGATTACTATTCCCCCCCCCCTCAGCCGGCAATGTTACTTCCTGCCACGCGCATTAGGATTCATCAAGACGGCAACAGTTACCAGAACTGGACTATACCGTCCAAGAAACATATTCCCTCATTTCACTCCGCTCTTATTAATGTAAGGAGTCCGTATGTGGGTTAACATAGCATGATTCTGGCTTCGATTTCTCTGCCTTGCATTTAAAAACGGCAGATGACTTTTTTGACACAGGATTGGTACATCACAACGCTTCCCTGGAAGATATTTTAAGGTAAGTTTCAGCATGGAATGGTTGACAATCCCTTGTTAGAATCACTACTAAGTCCAAATTCATATTAGAAATACATCTTAAATAATAATAGATGAGTCAATATTTTTAAGTCAATATGTAGTACCAATTCACCTCTTGTCTCCCAAAGTATGACAATGACGTCACGGGACCGCCAGTTTAGAGTTCATTTAAAATAGCAGTCAATTTGAAGGTTAATAGAAACAAGTGATGGGTCTGTAGGTAGATAAATGCAAATAGAGTACTTTATATTCAGTAATTACAATGAATATTATATAGACTATTCAAGACCTTCTTTTTATGAGGCACGTAGAGACGATAATCTTATTAGTCATCCAATCATCTTTATTGGTGAATATTTGAATACAATCGTTAGATGAAACATTTTGACCTTGTACCGCTATCAAACTCTTAACGTACCTCAAATTCAATAAAACAATTTCTAAAAAATGGAATCATATACAAATTCGAGAAATAAACTAAATTAATATACTTAATTTCGTCAATATTGACTGCTAACTAACTAACTCACTGATACTGTCGAACCCGTAGGTTCATGGCTGCGCGGACATAAACTCTCCATACATTCCTCTCTCAGTTAATGTTTTCCAATCATCTCCTGTGTAATCTACTTCCATCAAATCATGGTTAATATTATTCTCCCACCTCATTCTTGGCCTACCAACTTGGCGCTTTCCCTCTGGTTTTCCTACAAAGAGTTTCTATACCCCTGTATAATCTACTTCCCTCAAATCATGGTTAATATTATTCTTCCACCTCATTCTTAGCCTACCTACTGGGCGCTTTCCCTCTGGTTTTCCTACAAGAACTTTCCATGCCTTTATTTCATTCCCAATTCGTGCCATGTGTCCTACCTAAACGTAGCCTACTATAATTAACTGTTCTTATTACATCTGGTTTGACATAAAGAACACATACCTCACTGTTTATGTAGTCTTCTTTGTTTATCTGTCTGATCGTCTCTCTTTGGGCCAAAA
Organism: Diploptera punctata; assembly: GCA_030220185.1. Lineage (NCBI taxonomy): Eukaryota > Metazoa > Arthropoda > Insecta > Blattodea > Blaberidae > Diploptera > Diploptera punctata. The sequence continues at coordinate 1,150,020 of JASPKZ010003825.1, read as the reverse complement.
AATTGAGATAACTCACACTCACTGGCACTATCTAACCCATAGCTTCATGGTTCCGCGGACATAAGCTCTCCATATACCCCTATCCTGAGGTAATGTTTTCCAATCATTCCCTGTATTATCTACTTCCCTCAAATCATAGTTAATGTTATTCTCCCATCTCATTCTTGGTCTACAAACTGGGCGTTTTCCCTCAGGTTTTCCTACAATATTATTCCATGCACGTCTTTCATTCCCCATTCGTGTCACATGTCCTGCCCACCGCAGTCTACAAGATTTAACTGTTGTTTTTATTACGAGTATATCTGGCTTCCTATAAAAACATGTAGTTCAGTGTTATGAAGTTTTCTCCATTCACCTGTCTGTTCATCAATTTTAGGTCCAAACATTTTCTTAAGAACTTTATTCTCAAATACTCATAATCTCCTTCCCTCCCTTAAAGTAAGAGTACATGTTTTGCATCCATATAATATAACTGGGAGAATAACAGTTTTATATTTTTTTCAGTTTAACGTTTTTTTGAAAAGAGTTGGGCGATACATGATAAAAATAATAAAATAAAGTCATGGTCTCCCTCAGTAACGAGCTGTTTAAGGCATGATGCCTTGGTGCAGAACTACAGGAGTTCACTGATTTGAGACCCCATGGCGGAAGAAATTTGCTAATGGTACAGGTGCCCAATCATGATCGTACCGTAAGGCAATGGGTAGCTACGATACATAGCGGCTTCAGGTTGTCGGAACCAACTATAATAGCGACATGTTAACCATACGCCATCCCTATACTGGCTAGATGATCGTCCACCTCTGTAAGTAACCACATGTGGATGTGAGGTCAGCAGTTAACTGAGAGGCCAAGAACCATCTAAGCCTATCGTGTTATGGAGAAGAACTGATACATGCAAGGTGATTCCGACGGGTATGTAACATAAAGTCATGAATTCCGTGTCGTGATTCCGCTTGCCCATCCAGAGTTGGACATAATTTTTTGTCATTCGAAATATAATTATGAAGCTCAAATGAAATGCAGATGTGGCCCCCTTATTTCCTCCAAATAAACTCATAAATATCCCAAATTTTCTAGATTCAAAATTTCGATGGAGGACAACGGAGAAAAAAATCGAAGGTCTTCTCAGCCCTTGCAGCATCCTGTAATACACAGAAATTCTAGAAACTGCAGACTGAATACGAAAATAAATATTCTTCTGTGGCTTCACAGCCCTTTTAGTTTAATCTTAAGATTCCTATTAATTTATACTCGATCCGTGCTTCCTACCTTGCTAATTATTCCTAACTCCCAGAACTCTCAAATCTGTTTCAATAACATTCTGACAAGAATAAGATGAAGAAAAATATCAGAACACAATAAAAAATAAAAATGCAGCCGAATCACTCATTCCAGAATCTAAAACACGTAAAATTTAACAGCTGCTTACGAAATCACAGACCGTCCAGCACTACAAATCATACCAATATACAAGCACAATAAAAAATAAAAAATGGAATAAGGTCAATCTTCATACCTAGAAAAATACATTATGTTTGCACAAAATTTTCATACACAAGTATGTTTGCGCAAACATGCTTGTCAACGTGTGTACCAACGTTAACATGGAAACTTTTTGTAGTTTAAACTTTCACTCTATCATACTTAACTTCTTCTACAAAATTACATGTAGAGCCTATATATATATATATATATATATATATATATATATATATATATATATAGGGGAACAAGACATTGCAGATCTACCTTTGAAGAGATGGCGTGATCAATTTTGAGACGGAACAGACCAACAGGCCTAATCCTTGAAGACTATGATGATGATGATGATGATGATGATTATGGCAATTAAAGTGGTCTATAAATAATTGGATTAATTAGTGTAAGCTTATGTAAAAAAAAATCAGGTAGGTTTATTTGATATCTACTTGGAAATTAAGCAGACAGTTGCCGATCTGGAAACACTCTGGCCATTGAACTCGAAGAACGTGGGTTGAAACTTGATACTTAGTTGTAAAAATGTTATTTTTTATAGTTATGTCTCCTCGGAAACTTGCATTTCTAAAACTTTTGTTGGACCTAATAAAACATGTGAGTTTATTTGAATAAACTAACTGATAACGAGAGGAAGGAAATAATATTGACGAAGCATGAAAGACAGTGGTGCCACCTGCTCTCAGATTCACCTGCTGTCTCCATGTCCGGCCCTCTCTCACTCTTTCTGGTCACGGTGCACCCCGACTGTATTCATGCCAGATGTACTGACCCTTAATGTCCAACCTGGACCAGCGTTCCCACAGATTTAATCTCCCTACTACAAATCAAGTTCTAAGACGCTTCGTCTTTCTATTCACTGCATACTTTATTTACCCCTATCAACTCGCTATTTTATTTTAAAACACATCAATTGTTTCGAAACACCTGTACAGATATTGGTAATGTAGAAAGTTTTACAGAAACAACGTTAAAATATTATATAATGCTTGTATTCCACTATTAGTATTTGATTGCGAAAAAACTGTTCTTTAGATGGAGAAAGAAAAATTGAATATTTCTCTTCTTATAAAAGAATTATCTACAGAGGACAGATCACTTCTTTCGTCTAAACTGTTAGCACGTCGGGTTAGTATCTCGAGTGCGCGGGAGCAATAATCGATTAGCCGTTATATCACAAATATTTTATTTGCGCATTACTTCTGGAACATTGTCCGGTCCAACTATTAAAGGGCAAATGATTACCTTCTTGAATTGAATAGTGAAATCTGGTTAAGAAAACATAACATGTTTGAGTGATTGCTAACAATGAGGCAGCCTGTGCTGTATTCTGCTCACCAGTAATAGTACCAATTCTCTATTTAGAGATGTCAGTCATGGTTTTATTATTATTATTATTATTATTATTATTATTATTATTATTATTAGTATTATTAGACTTGAAAGCATAATAATAGTCTCTTCGATTGGTTGCTGGCCAAAGAAAGACAAGACCAGTGATGGGGTTGCCATTTTATAGCCTCTGGTCGGGCTTTTCTGGAGAAGAAAAGAAAACAAAGGGAAGAAAAAATGGAAGAAAGGAAAGACTCCCTAGCTATCGGATGCCCTAATAGCGTCGGGGTCGAAGAAACAAGAGTTAACCAAGAGAGGTTAGATAGTAAAGTTAAAAGAGTCTGGTATAAGTAAGTGGAAGAAAGGAAGAAATACCAGATCGATTAAAGATAAAAGTAAGGAACTAAACACAAGTTAGTGGAAGCAATGTTTTGCTCAGCTTGGGAACCTTGTGGTCGCCATCCACATATCCCCTAGATGGGGACTCGTGACGACGAAGATCTCTGGACCGTCCTATAAAACGCTGGAGGGAACATGTTCTATAGGATCGTAACAGGCCTTGGCCTAATACTTGGAAGGAAGGAAGGAAGGAAGAAGAAGAAGAAGAAGAAGAAGAAGAAGATTATTATTATTATTTTAAATTGTTGTCATAAAAATATTCGATATGGTAACAAATGTGAACAGATGGACAGAATAGAAAACCAATGGGGATTCTATGCCACCTTCATAAATTCATGTAAAAAACACAATTTATTGTTGCAGTATGCGAATAATTACCTGAGATAGAATATATCCATAGTAATTCTGCCCGAGGGCAGGTCTTTCACTGCAATCGTAGCATTTTCATGCTATGCTTTGGACTTTTACTAGGGAATTGTAGGTGTGGTAGCTTCCCGTTGCTTTCCACACCGGTGAAGGATGATGATGATGATGATGATAATGATAACGATGATGATGATGGCCATATGATTTCGGGGACCGTTTGGGCCTAAAGTTTTCTTGGCATTTGTCTTACGGGTGAGGAAAAACCCCGATAAAAACCTCATCCAGAAAAACTGCCCCGACCGGGGATCGAACCCGGGCCCGCTGCGTGACAAGGCAGCACACTACCTTGAGACCACAGCGGTGGACTTATATATAGCCCCTATAATGATTTTTTCCAGAATGTAAGAAATCACTTAAAATGAAGTGAGAAGTTAGCTCAAAATCATCTAAAACAATCATATTTGTAATGTAAAATGCATTGATTATTACCCAACTTATCACAAAACCCGCTAACAAACAAATGTGGAACCGCTTGTCATAATATGTTAAATTTGCACTATTTAAAAAAAAAACCATAACGAAGAAGAATGAAAACCATATGTGGGCTCTAGAAGATAACTTCTGGAAAATAAGATTTGGAATATTTAAGCTATAACACATACCTAATCATGTTATCCTACAAATGATGAAAATCGAATGAATCATCATAGACACAATTGAGACAAAGATACCATTATGGTATGGTCATCTAGAAAGAATGGAGGAAGATGGATTACCAATAAATATACGTAATTGGACTCCCCAGGCAGATGGAAGAATGGAAGACCCAAGAAGCGTTGGAGTTTGATGTTTATTCAGTCATGCAGGACAGAAACCTAAAAATTAATGGTTGGCAGGACCGTGAAACATGGAAAAAAGAGGAATCAAGAAACTGCGTCAACTGTTCCAAATCCTAATAAAAAACTATTAGAAACAAATTAATGGAATATCCTACAATATTTTCACTTTCATTATTCTTTAAAATAAACGTGTAAACCTGTTTTGATTAAAATAGGCTTAAAATTGGGAAAGAAAAATTCAAAGAGTTTTCTTTTATGTAACTAAAATGTATTTAACATGAAGGCATGATGTACATATGTAAGAACCGATGTAAACCTCCTCCACCTAGGGAGTACAGGACCTTTAAGCTGGTGGTGGAGCTTGTGAATCCCAATAATCCTGAGAGCTATGCCGACGGTAGCATAGCTACTGATAGAGTTTCCCTTGTCGGACAGGTCAAAGGTAAGAGACTAGACAAAGAAGTAGGCCTACTCTAGAAGAGGGATTCAACGACAGTTTCGGCGGGGAAGGAGTCCTTCCGAACGGCGCAGCTGGAGGATGAAGTTCCTCATGGGTAGATCAGACTCAAGAGCAGTAGTAAAAGCAACTGATCTAGGGGACGGAAACCCCAATTTCAAATGACCCAGCCCTCCAGGTTGGAGGTTGAACGTTAGGCCAACTCCCTAACTCCGTTAAAACAATTACTAGCTATAGAACCTCAACATAATGTAACCGGACGGATTACTGGACATAGACCCAAGCAAGGACAACGGAATATGAATAAAATGTGTGTGTTGGTACCTGGAATGTTAAAACTTTTCTTCAACCAGGGAAAATCCAAGAACTGGCAGAACAACTCATATAAAAGATATATTAGAAATGAAAATTGGAAATTGGCCAGTCTGTATCCAGAATAGATCCAGGTGGAGAAAAATTGTTGAGGAGGCCAAAACTTCAATGAGGTTGTAGTCGCCTGCTAAAGAAGATGTAACTAACTAACTAACTCACTGGCACTATCGAACTCGTAGGTTCATGACCGCGCGGACATAAGCTCTCCATACATCCCAATCTTGAGCTAATGTTTTCCAATCATCCCCTGTATAATCTACTTCCCTCAAATCATAGTTAATGTTATTCTCCCACCTCATTCTTGGTCTACCAACTGGGCGTTTTCCCTCTGGCCTTCCTCAAGAAGCTTCCATGCACGTCTTTCATTCCCATTCGTGCCATATGTCCTGCCCATCGCAGTCTACGAGACTTAACTGTTCTTATTATATCTGGCTTCCTATAAAGACCATGTAGTTCACTGTTATGTAGTAAAGAAGATATAAACCTCAGTAAATCATAAAAAATAATCCAGTTTAAAATAAATCTAATTACAAACCAAAGATAAAAGTAAATATGAAGGTCTAGGAAGTGGTAGCAAAAATATCTATGCCCAGGAATCTTGGAGATGGAACGGATAAAACTTCCATTAGATGAAGCATATGGTGTTTATTAAATACACACATACACAGGGAGATAATTGATAAACAGACGCAAAAACTGGAAGGGTACAAAATCGAAAAGTTTTCTTTAATGCAATTAAAATTATTTAATAGTGAAAAATAATGGTATGCAAATTTAAGAACCTGTGTAAACCTGGGGTTCTTAACAGTTGACCAATTAAAATAAATCTAACTTACGTTAGCACTATCGAACTTGCAGTTTCATGACCACACGTACATAAACCCTACATAATCCTTATCTTGAGCTAATATTTTCTAATCATTCCTGTATAATTCACCTCCAACAAATTATGGTTCATATTATTCCAACCTGCTGAGCGCTTTCTCGGCTTACGAACAATATTTCCATGCCCCTATTTCATTCCCCATTCGTGCCACATGACCATCTCAATCTACGCGACTTTACAGTTATTACTACGTAGTTTTCATTCATCTGTTTGTTCAACTCTCTTGGGTCCTGAAATTTCCAAGGCACTTATTCGTAACTTTTTCTCCTCTATTAATGTAAAATACCATGTTTTGCTACATATAGGCCCTAGTATAACTGGAAGCATAATCGTTTTCTCACTTGCTAGAACATGGGACTTCTCTTCCACCCTATGTCTCAGCGACTGCCAAACTATCTTTGAGAAACAAACTGAAAAATGTTTATTAACTATTATCTGTCCAAAGGAAGAAGCAAACTTTGACATTTAACTTCCGAATGTATTACTCCCCGCAGCACGTGTAAGAGTGCAGACGAATTTTATCAGCTGTTTGTTACAAGCCTATACATTAATGCACAACAATCGTTTTTATGTTGCATGTTATATTAACATTAACAATGGTATGTCGAAAACTAATTAAATTATAATTGTTAATATTAAACAAATTAATTCAAATCAAATATTTAAATTAAAATAACTGTACTTAACAGTAATAAAATAAAAAACCTATGCACCTTGTAATGAACTGTACACTTCACAAAATTGTTCACCACTCTTAAAACAGGGTTAGGCCTTTTCCTCTTTGTGTTGGGCGTTTTGATATTACCAGTTTCTTTTAATTCCCTGCGAATATGTGCAACACTACTCTCCGACACACCAGTATATTCTGCAGTTAATTTAATTATATATTTCACTACAGTGCCACGATTATGCTCCATAAACTTACAAAATACATTTAATACCGTTATTTACCACTCTTTAAAAATTTCCCATTGTGCTTCTAATAATTTTGATCACACATTTTATCGCCAAGTTAAGTTAACATAAACAACCCGAGAGCCGCCATATTTGTAACTGGCATTCAACTTCCTCTCAAGAATCATTCAGTTTCAAACAAATGCGATTTTTAGTTAGTCTCCGACCTTCGAAGAAATATGTTGGTATATACTGTGTTCTGATCAATTATAGTTAACATAGATAGATTTAAATACGTCATTATATTAATCGAGTACATTATCTATTTTTTCGCTTCCGCTGAATTGTACTTTGGTCATGAACGAATCGCAGTAACTGCAGCAGTCATGTGCTTCGTGGATTACCCGCCCATTTATTTTCCTGAGGTGTCTTTCTTAGGCTGGACGAAAATAACTGATATGACATCTCATTAATAGTCTATTTTTAACAATTAATAATTTGTTTTTTCATAATTTAATAAGAAGAGCATTAACATTTATCAATATTTATGTTTTATATAGGCCAATATAATATCAGCGATAGATTAATTCATTACAGTTTATTACTTTCCTTGTAATTTTATTTTTCATGTATAGTCGATTCGAGCTGCTCTTCCATTGTGTAGGCCTATATATTCTTTTATAAGTTATATTTTTAATTGTCTTTATATTTTATTACATAAAACTTTCCTCATTAGATGATTTCCACAAGGTCAAAGTGATACAGACAATAAATTTTCGAAATCGATGAAATAAATTTTGTAAATACATTAAAAATTTCAAATTGTAATTGAAGTATGTTCTATAAAGTAGACATTTTGTAAATATGTTTTTTTATTGTATTATTAGTCCTTATTATTGTACAGTTTATAATTGTTTAGTATCTAATATCATCGTGATTTTTGTATTTGAATATTACGTATGTTTATCTTGATGAGTGGAAGATAGGACCACATGGCCATAACAGCAAAAAAGGCTAAGTAAATAAATAAAAAAAATAAATAAATAACTAAACATATTATTAATATTATGAGCATGAGAATGAGAAAGTGTGGCATTTTATTCTTTATTAGTTTTCATAATATTCTAATGATGTGTTCAGGAAATTGCGAAACAATGCAGAAATATGTTTTTATGCGGGTTGCACAAAACCTCACGCACTTGTTCACATTCGCGCGTCTGTACATATCGCTGTCACCTGTCCCCTTTCTCAATTTCCGCGCGTTCCGCAGCTTAAGCAAAAATCATTTCATTTTCCAATGAAACACTCTTATAAAGGTAGGGTGATACGCGGGTTTTTCGTTTATAATGCAACTTATTGTATGTGTCTTTTTGTATTGTCAGCAGCTGTTGAGGGTTTTTTTTTCTTTTGTGACAGTTGACTGCTTTCCGTAATTAACTGAGCAGAAAGTTTGGGCGCGCGGGCACGCGTTCGACACACAACAAAAGTCAAGTAGTTTTCTGGCCACTGCCCACGGTACCAACCTGTTCAGAGAAAGTGTGGCAATTAATAGCCAAGTTGGGCTGCCTGTTTTACCTGCCTTCCATTTCCTCCCACAACGTCCGCGCTTATTTGGATACAGGTCAATTATGTGATGCAAGGTGTAATATTCTGGCTGTGGATCAATTTTATAGAATTTATGTCAACAGTATTGTATGGAACACCATTCGAAATCGACATTTTTTTTCAGTAATAATAATAATATTAATAATCCGATTGAGGGTCTTTCCACTTTTCAGCGGTTGCTCTTTTACCAGCCGGCTGCTGGCCCTTCACATCCACATGTGTCAATCACAGAGGTAGATGATCAACAGCCAGTGAAGGGGTGACATGTGGTTAGCATGTCGAGTCCCCCAGCCGTTATAGCTGGTTCCTTAACCTGGAGCTACCCAATTGCCTCACGATGCTGGGTGGGCACCGGTCCCATACTGGCCGAAATACCATGAGAAAATTTCTTCCCCCATGGAGACTCGAACCAGCGCAAGTCCCGTAGCTCTGCGCCAAGGCTTCCTACCTTAACCGCTCGGCTACGGCGCGGGACTATATTAATAATAATAATAATAATAATAATAATAATAATAATAATAATAATAATAATAATAATAATAAATAATGGAATAAATAACATACAAGGAGTTAACATTATATTCCCACAAGCCTATAGAATTAAAAAAAAAGAACACCATTAAGTATGATTTATTGTATAGTAATATTAATGAAAATAATAATAATAATAATAATAATAATAATAATAATAATAATAATAATAATACTTTTTGTTAGGAATTTCTCTACAATACAGTAGGTAATAATAATAATAATAATAATAATAATAATAATAATAATAATACCAATAATTTATTTAATCCTTTAAATTACCTATGTTATCATATCGCTAATAAAAATAACACCTGGGATAGCTGAAAGAATCCTTCTTGGGACTAAGAATCCGTTCGGAAATTTGGTACTGCTACACTGAAAAATGAACATTTTGAATAATTGTAAAGTAAAGTATTCCCACTATAGGCCTCAGGAGGCCCTTGAGATAGTGGGAGGTTAAGGCTCCCACTTTTTTCTGGACAATCGGCACTTTATGTCAGCCGGGTTGTCAGCCCTGCGTGACGGCCGCCTTTACCCCAGAACAAGCGTCTGGTACTCATTTTCGTTAGAGGCTGAGTCGACCCCAGGGCCATAGTGCCGCCAGAAGATTTTTGGGTCAGATTAAAAATCCTGACTCCACCGGGACTTGAACCCTCGACCTTCCGGCTTGTAGTGCAGTGCCTTAACCACTACGCTACGGTGTGCCCCCTTGGGTGAATACAAATACTTAGGAACAATAATGGAAAACTACAATGAGGTATAGAAAGAAAATAAACATAGGCTCGAATCTGGAAGTTTATGCTTTCCTGCATTACAGGGACTCTTACTGTCCAACTTCTCTAAGAACTGAAGAAATATAAAACTGAATTCTTTCAGTTATATTACATGGTTGCAATTTATGAATTCTTACTTTAAGGGAGGAGAAAAGATTATGTGTTTTTTGAAGATAAAGATCTTAGGATTTTTTTTGGGCCGTCGAGAGACCTACAGACATGTGAAATGGAAAAGTGAAGATCTTTATGGAAAACCATATTTAATACTAACAATTAAGTCCCGTAGATTGCGATGGCAGGGCATGAGGAATGAAAGGGGGCATGGAAACTCCTTGTAGAAAAATTAAGGGAAAGAACCCACTAGGTGCCATATATGAGATGACAGAATAATGTTAATAATGATTTGAGAGATGTAAATAAAGCATGATTTGAAAAAAATTACCTCAGGAAAAACAACACCAGTATAACAACATGCATAATAATAATAATAATAATAATAATAATAATAATAATAATAATAATAATAATAAAGTAAGAATTGCAGTAAAAATTTAATTCAACAAACGTCAATATTCGCGAATTTCAATTTCCTTGCTTTAGACACGTAAATGGATCTAGTCGATTAAATTAGAAGAAATGAAAAGGGAAGGACGATAACGTTATTCCTTTATAAGTCGTGCCAGGGTCATGTGCTGAATTTGCCCACCTCTGTAACATACCTGTAAATGTACAAACTACTCATCCTGCAAGACTAAGGTTTTGGACGAAAATTAAAAGTGAAGATAATATCTTATAACACTAGCGAATTAAGAAAAGAGACTTCACTGCACACACACAACCCACGCATTTTATATCAACCATTCCAGAGTTTGATGTGGCAATAAAACTTGTATTGCCTTGTTCGAGCACAAATACACGATGAAAGATGTTTGTAATGACGGATCATTTGCCTAACGCCCTTCAACGCTTTGTGAGAAAGCCTTAATGATTCATAGAAAAATTATGCCTGTCATTTTTATTGCTTTATACATTTGTTTGCCAATTATTTGAGGTTATTAGCACATATTCAGTACGTTTACTTTCTGTAACAATACTGGTATATGTATATATTTCATCTAAATCAAATCCTAAACGTTAACAATGAGATCGGTCTAATTTTACAAATATTCCTTTGGTATAGTGCATAAATTTATTAAATGCACAGAGTGATTCACAATAAGTACTGCAGACTTCTGGGGTTGCCGGGGGGACTTAGTACATAAAGTTTTGATAAGGAACCCATGTCCGGAAACGTACCATTTCGATGTAAAATAAGTTTGAAGGTCGGAACACAATGGGCTGATATCGCGTGTCTTGTGTTTCAGAATAAGTATTACAGACTTTTAGGGGATGTGTTACGAGTGTGGTTCCATGTGGCAACCCTGTTGTTCGTTGCACAGAGTGTATCTGCGACGCTTCTTTCTATACACAGCCCTACAAGATCTGGTGTGTGCTCGATAATATATGCTGCAGTCAGAATTCGTGCCAGAAGAATTTTCTCCGACTCGATAGGTGTAGTACAACCCTTCAGAAGTCTGTAATACTTATTCTGAAACACAGGACACACGATATGAGCCCATTGTTTCGATCTTCAAACTTATTTTACATCAAAATTGTACGTTTCCGGACATGGGTTCCTTATCAAAACTTTATCTACTAAGTCTCCTCTACAATCCTTAGAAGTCTCTAATACTTATAGTCAATCACCCTGTATAGCGGGTCCATAGACTTATACTGTACTTATACAAGTTTTATTTTTAAGAGGGAAAGAATTTGAATTGGAATATATATATAAATTGCAACCTTAAGCAAAATAGTAACAAATGTAAATAGAAGTTAAAGGAAATGTTTGTTCCTTTAGAAATGAAACTTAATTGTGTCTCTGAAAGGTTGTAAAATCTAATAAATCCAACCGTTACAAATATGGAAGAATATATATTTTTATTTACTTTAAAAATTTTACTATAATATTTAAATCTTGAGAAAGCATACGACAATGTCCCTATAGAGAAACTATGGATTGCTTTAAGACGTATGGGAATTACGACTATAATAATAATTAAAGCTATACAAATTTATATGACAATTGCATATCTAAAATTAAAATTGGCAGTAAATTGTCACATGGTTTTACGATAAATAAAGGTCTTCGTCAAGGTTGTTGTCTATCACCGACTCTGTTTAAAATATATGTACATGAAATATTAAAGAATTGGAGGAGAAAATGGTCAAGCATGGGAATTCCTATTTCAAACAACAAAACTTTATACAACTTACATTTTGCAGATGATCAATTGTTAATTTCACAAGATTATAAAGATTTATAATATATGACTAGAAAATTAATAGAAGAATATGAAAAATGGGGATCAATTTTGAACATGAACAAAAATTATCAATTGGTGAACCAGGAGAAAATTTAAATTTGGAGACTGGAGGAACAATAAAATGTTGTAGTGAGATCACATATTTAGGAATAAAAATAAATAAAAATGGGAGTTATGAAGAGGAAATAAGAAATAGAAATAATAAAGGAAAATTTGCAATTGCTAGCCTCAATGGAATATTGTGGGATAAAAATATAAGTAATAAAAATAAAATGAATATATATCATGCAATTGTTAAAATCATCATTACTTATGGAGCAGAGCTTTGGCAATTAACAACAAAACAAATAAGTATATTTTGGCAACGGAAATGGGATTTTATACAAAGGGCAGCAAGAATTTCAAGAAGAGAAAAAAACAGGAACACAGTTATAAGGGAGAAAATGAAGATTGAAGACACTATTTTAGATTATATTAAAACTCAGCAATTAAGATGGTACGGACATGTTCAGCGAATGGAAGACGATCGGCTACCAAAATCTGTTTTGGAGTGGAAACCTGAGGGAAGACGAGGCAGACCTAAAACCTCCTGGAGTCAGGGAATATATACATGAAGGAGAAACATCTACAACCAGAATATTGGATGGACCGACCAAATTGGATATTGGGAATCGGACGATGTCAAAGACATTAATCAACCGATAATCTATCTACCTATATTTAAATTCTTCTTCTTCTTCTTCTTCCAATGGCGCTAGAGCCCATAGCGGGCTCGGGCCTTCTTGATACGAGACCTCCAATCTTCTCTATCCAATGCTCTCTGTTGCCAGTTCCTACAGTTCAGGATTTGATGCTCAGCATTTCCCAGCAGTTGCAACTCCAACACCTTTACCCTAGAGGTGTTGGTTTCAAAGCCGAGAACTTGAACGTGGACGCGAACTTAGATAGGGAGGACAACTCTGGGACTTGGGAGTATGGTCATGATGACCGAGGTATCCCAAGGGGTGGGGGAAGGGCCTAGATCAGGATTTGGTGACATTCTTCCTTCACTGAGTCCATCCATCTTTCCTTAGGTTTTCACACTGGCTGCTTCCCAAACATCTTTGTCATCACTTTCTTATGAATGTATTCTTTATCTATTCTTTGAACGTGTCCAGCCAACAGCATTTTTTTTTACTTCACAAGAGTTGATATATCAGGATCCTTAAAAATTGGTTATAGGTTTCATTATTATAACTCATTCTATATATTCCATTATCTTTTATTGGTCCATATGTCCTACTCAAAATCTTTCTTTCAAAATTGTTAATTAAATTCTCAGAGCTCTTTTTAATAGTCCAGGTTTCACTTCCATATACCACTATTGAACATATGCAGGTTTTATATAGTCTTATTTTAACTTTCCTAAAGATAATTTTGAATTTTAGTATTGGAGGCAGTCCATAATATGAAATACTTGTAATAAATGTTTTATGTACATAAATATTTACCTAAATGTCCACCGCTGTGGTCTCGGTGTAGCGTGCTGCCTTGTCAAGCAGCGGGCCCGGGTTCGATCCCCGGTCGGGACAGTTTTTCTGGGTGAGGTTTTTATCGGGGTTTTTCCTCACCTGTAAGACAAATGTCAGGAAAACTTTAAGGCCCATACGGTCCCCGAGATCATATGGCCATCGCAATCATCATCATTCATATTCATCTTAGGTTAAGCTTAGGATTAGGGACTCTCCTGGCGCATCATTATCATCATCATCACCCATCATATCATCGGGGCAACGTAACCCCGCCTTCCAGGCGCCCCAACCTCAGAAGAGGTTACAAATACGCCATGCCAGGAGAGAAACCAGGAATGTCGAAAGACAAACCTGGGGCATTCGAAAAAAAAAATATTTACCTAAATCACTGGCACTATCGAAACCAAAAGTTCATGGCTGAGAGGACATAAGCTCTCAGTACATCTCTATCCTGAGCTAACATTGTTTAATCATTCCCTGTATAATCTACTTCCCTCAAATCATACTTAATGTTATTCTCTCCCCTCATTCTTGGTTTACCGTCTGGGAGCTTTCCTTCCGGTTTCCCCTCAATTCTACATATAGAAATCGATTTATTATGAAAACTTTAGAAATAATAACTAAGGGATTAACCACTATTATCCAGATTTCGTTTTGCAGTAATAGTTAATATTTTTTTTTGTGATTGAGCCTCATTATAGGTCTACTGAATTTCTACAGCAGGGTTTATAGATATCTATATATTGAATTTTGTAAGGTGTACATGGTACCACAGCTGTATAGAGCATTTTTGAATTTTAGGTCATAATATTTTCTCCAAAATAAATAATTTTCGATTTCAATATTTTACATGGAAGAAAACCGGCTTGCAAAAGAGCTAAAGAAGATAGCAATGGACGGGAGAAGAACAAGAGGAAGACCAGCGATGAGATGGATAGACAGTGAATGCACATTCAATACGTCTTCCTCTGAGGAGTGATTTTGGAAATAAACAGGATGAAAATTCTACAAATTAAGTTTAAGAAGAAGAAGAATAATTTACAGTAGATGAATTTAATTTTTCATGTGTGAGACTATTAATTTAAAATGTGACGCATTGTTGTGTTGGCTTTTGAAATTCACGGACGACGGAGAAAGTCGAGTCTCGCCTTGCATGGTAGAGAAGTATTCGTGAGCTTTCGAATCCCAAATCGAAAACCTCACGGAGAATTTTCCACATAGGTCTATGTTTTATTTCCGGAATGGACTGTTCTCAAGACTTTCATTCTGGATGAGTCTCCACTGAGGATTCCGGAATACTCCTGCCCTCGCATATGTGGAAGGAGAACTTCTACACCTAGTGTTTTTAGAGCATAATACAAAGCGGCTAAACACTCGCCGTATCTGAAAACCTGTGGGCCTATGTACAAATTTTCATGAAGATCGGATGAGCGGTTTAGAAGTAAATAAATGACAAACAGACAGGCCTGCACACTCGTTTTTTTATATATGAGCCTGCATATAGATTTGTAGAAACTAATGTTCAAGCGTGTCAAGAATAGGGCTATATTTATTGAATTAAAAAATCCTGAACTAATAATTTTACAATATAGGCCTATGTAAAAAGCATATCATTTGTAATGTATATTTTATACAAATGTTAATAATGTGATCAGATACATTATTTTTTTAGGTTTTCATGGATTTCTTACACTGATATTATTGGAGAACACGACATTTCTGCCAGAACAGAAAAAAAACTGAAATTTGTTGTCTATCTTTTTCAAGTAATCTTAAATATAAAAATACATTTAGGAGTTTAGTATTACCGTATTTTACGTACTATAAGACGCTACGGGCTATAAGACTCACCTTAATTTATAAGTTTCTTTAAATAACATTTTTACCATTTTTATTCCATCCATAGTAATTGCCCGAAGGCAGGTCCTTCACTGCAATCATAGCATTTTCATGCTATGCTTTGCAGCTTTACTAGGGAATTATAGGTAGCTTCCCGTTGCTTTCCACACCGATAAAGGATGATGATGATAAGATGAATGTGAATGATGATGATTGCGATGGCCATATGATTTCTGGGACCGTTTGGGCCTTAAAGTTTTCCTGACATTTGTCTTACAGGTGAGGAAAAACCCCGATAAAAACCTCACCCAGAAAAACTGTCCCGACCGGGGATCGAACCCGGGCCCGCTGCGTGACAAGGCAGCACGCTACCACAGCGGTGGACACCATTTTTTATTAATAGATTGTAAAGTCAGACTTAAAAAAAATCTTAATTTATAAAACCGAACTGATATTTAAAATCCCTCAAAATCGTCATCTGAACTTTCTTCTTCTTCTTCTTCTTCTTCTTCTTCTTCTTCCCCTTCCTCTTCGTCCTCATATCATTGTCCTCTTCATACCTATAAGATGATGTTCACTGCCATTGAGAGCGTCACTTCTTGAAAGATTTAACAATAATATCTTCTCTCACTCTAGACCACGACTTTTTTATCCACTGACACACTTTTCTGATTGTATGTCGTTTTAAAGCTCCCTTCGGCGTGAATTCATGTTGGGTTTCATCCATCATCCACTTATTCAAGTTCACTGGCAATCGTAGACTGCAATGACGCATCATAGGCGTTCTGGGTTTGTGATGGCGGGGCGGGAGGGAGATAGTGTTAACCAGCTTGTGAATCCCCGCAACTCATGTTCGTCGCATCGGTGCACTGCTGCAGCCAGTTGAATCCAATGTTGCCAGATAGAGATAGGTTTCCTGCGGCATCGAATATATGGGCATTTTTAAGACTGGTGGGAATTTTAAATAAAAAACTTGACATTTTCATATTAATTTCGAGAAGGCTATAAGACGCACCTGGATTTTGGAGGCAATTTTTCGAAGAAAGAGTGCGTCTTATAGTCCGTAAAATACGGTATATCAAATCTAATATGACATAGCGAGAGAAGTATGCAATTATGTGGTCTGAAATAGTAAGGTAACGCGATGTAGAAGTGCCAACAGCAAGTGGAACAAACTGAATTGTTGCAATAATATTGCTTGACACACTTCTACCGATCATATCATATCGTGTCATCGCTAGGTTTACTTTTTCCTCACTCAGTGACACCTGCTACCTAAACAACTCAGTGTCAACATTAAATCATCGCGTCAATTAACCCAAAAATTATTAATGTATCTTATAAGACACACTGATTTAATTTATTTAATATTGCTTATAAATCAATACAAAGACAAGTGAGTAGAAAATATTTAAATTTGAGTCAAATTACGCAATAATATATAATAATAACTTAAAGTTTTACATTATCTTGTTTTCCTTGCGGTCCGAAACATTTAAATAATTGGCAAGAGATTATTTTTTCTCCAATTTAAAGATTAAGAAGTTTTCTCTATTTCATTTTCTAGAGATTTTTTATAATTTTATATTACACGAAAAAAAACATTTCCTCATCACGTATAAAACTATTTTGAATAATACTACAAAAAGTATTTATTTTTCATTAACAAAAAAAAGTCCCTGAATTTCTTATTATTTTAACAATAATTTGTATAGGTTTATAAAGAATTTTTAGTATCGTATTCGGAAGGTCTGACTTCAAATCCTAGTACCAATAAACTTACCGAAGGTTTTTGTACTCTCCTCAGCTGTCAAGGAAAGTTATGGGTTGGAATTTCAGTACTGCATGATTCAGCTTTCATAATTAATACGGTGATCGTTCCGTAACTCGTTATTTTAGTAGCCTATCAGTTGCATTTCCATAAAAAAAAGTATATACATAGACTATTTAATTCATGCCCCAAATGGAAGTCAATGACCAATCACGTTTCAATTCATTTTGTTTTACAAACAATCACAGTCATGTTTTACCTCGCTCTTTATCGATTTCTCTTTAACAGTTCATGCTTTTGTGATAAATAAAGCTGCCCCTTTTTAATATTCTGAACAGGCCACAGCTTTATTTTGCAGTGACTGACTCTCCAACAAATACATTGAATGTAGCAAATAATGAACAGATTCCTTCCAACTACACATTTGATAATTGTGTATTCAATAAATGTGTTTTTAAATAATAATTTTACTGAGTTGTTTACTAAAAATTAAATTAATAACCTATAATGTTAGTTATAATATACGGTTTGATGTGTTTCATTTTTCTCCACTAGTGTGCATTCTTACAATATTGCGATCCTATTTGGCAACAAATAATATGATCAAGTTGCGAATGAACAAATGAAACATAACCAAATATTTCTGATTTGTTTTCAAACGTCGCCGTTTACATTACATATACAAATATTTTAAAATACCCGTAACTATATTTAAATAGTCCACCGCTGTGGTCTCGAGGTGGCGTGCTGCCTTGTCACGCAGCGGGCCCGGGTTCGATTCCCGGTCGTGATGGGCTCCTGGGTGAGATTTTTTCGGAGTTTTTCCTCACCTGTAAGACAAATGTCAGGAAGCTTAGGGTCCAACGGTCCCCGAAAATCATCCGGTCGTCATCATCATCCTTCTCATTATCATCATCATCCCTCGCCGGTGTGGAAAGCAACGGGAAGTTACCACACCAATAATTCCTTAGTAAAGCTGCAAAGCATAGCAAGAAAATTCTATGATTGCAGTGAAAGACCTGCCCTCGGGCAGATTTACTATAGATAGATAGATATTTAAATAATGCTTTTTTTAGTAAACAGCTTAATTTTATCCGTAAAATGGTCCTAACAAATGCCACTCTTGATTTCCGAAACGTCTAAATAAATAATTTATCGATTATATAGAACCACTCGCAACATTTCTTATGATAACAAGATATATGCACAAACTAGAATTGTTTAAATAATGTTTTTACTATAAATAATTGTATTGTTACATAAATAAATAAATAAATAAATATTTTTTTGTTAGATTAATACATCTTTAAGTTATAAAAATAATATGAAATGGATCGAAAGGGTACCCTTGTTGTTCAGACTCCACTTTCGTGAGTGATCGCATATAGCCTGCATTCCCACTAAAACGTCTGTGTTCCTCTTGTATTTCCCCTTATTGGATTTTTTACCGGTCAATCTTGATGTGTTTTAGAGAGAGAAATCTAACATCTTCTGTTATACCAACTGTCTTCAAAAGACCAGTGCGATGTGTGCTCCCTGTGTCACGCTGCACTCGCAACATTAAGGCGATATTCCCCACTCATACCACAACATTCTCCAACATATCAATAGGCTATTGAATTCGATGGCGGCAGTGATACGCAAGTTTGAGTTGTTGCAGATTTTGAGTTAGTGGAGGTTTTTTGAGTGACCCCATAAAAAGAAGCCACAGATGGTAAAGTCAGGAAACCTCGGAGGCCTGCTAGAAAATACATTATCTTGGTTCCCAGCGCACAAAAATCCATCTTCCTGCCAGACGTTGATTTAAAAAAAAAATCGCGTATATTAAGATGCCAGAACCCTCTAAATGTTACACGATTCACATACACTTAAAAAATTTAACTTTCATACAATTTAACACAACTTCTTTATCATAAGTAATGCCATGAGTGATTTCCAAATTTATCTACAGCATTTGGTAATCCAGAGTGGCATTTGTTAGGACTATTTAAGGAATAAAATTAAGCTGTTTGCTCACAAACCATTAATCAAATTAAGTTATTTTGAAATATTTATATATTTAATGTAAACGGCGATGTTTGAAAACAAATGAGAAATGTTTGGTTATGTTTGATTTGTTCATCACTGCAAACTTGATCGTATTACTTATTGCCAAATAGGATCGCAATATTGTAAGAATTCACCCTAGTGGAGAAAAAATGAAACTCATCAAACTGTATTTTATAATCAATATTATACATTATTCACTTATTTTATTAGTAAACAACTCAGTAAAATCAAGGCTATATTTAACGTATTTGTTGGAGAAAAATAATTTTCTGACCTGTTCAGAATATGAAAAAGGAGGAGCTTTCTTTATCACAAAAGCAGGACATGATAACAAATCGATAAAGAGCGAGGTGAAACACGATCGCACTGGTTGTAAAACAAAATTCGTTGAAACCTGATTGGCCATTGACTACTACTTGGGACATCAGTTAAATGGCGTTTGATAATATATTTAACGCACTGCTTCAATACGACCCAAGTAACATAAATCATTCTAAGATATGCACTAATGCAAACGAGTCACCGCTTAACCTCTAGAGCCGTAGAGGGCGCCTCTGGCATCCACAACCACAGCAGACTTCAGATACGCAGAAAAACATCACAACTCTCCGTGACCCTAGATACGATCGGCGACTGAATGTGCACTCTGACCGCAACCACCGAGAATAGGAAAGATCAATGGGCTGAAGAGGGCACATAAGTACATAAAACAGCCGGACGGGATAGGCCGCTGGCCCGACCCATTTGATTCGACCTGGCAAAATGAGTGAAACTCGACAGGCGGGGAACAAAGTATATGGGTACATAAAGGGGGGAGGCTCTGCTCTTCCAATACTAGGTCTTGTTTTGTCTTCCAACAATGTCTTAATGACAAGTGAAAGAGCGGGAATAGAGTGCGTTTTTCTTGTGCTGCCATCTGTTGTTTCTGTCAACATAGGCTCTACAAATTATACAATCTTTGAGTTTATCACAAGTAATGCCACGAGTGATTTACAATTTATGTAGAGGATTTGGAAATCAAGAGTGGCATTTGTTAGGACCTTTTAACGAATAAAATTAAGCTGTTTACTAAAAATCACTATTTAAATATAGTTAACGGTATTTTAAAATATTCATATAATTAATGTAAATGGCGATGTTTGAAATCAAATCAGAAATGTGTGGTTATCTTTCCACTGCGACTTGATCATTTTATTTATTACCAAATAGGATAGCGATAAACTATAACCCACTAAGGTTACTATATTTAAGAATGCACCCTAGTGGAGAAAAAATGAAACACATCAAATTGTATATTATAACCAAAAACCGTCTTGCAAAAAGAGCTAAGAAGATAGATCAATGAACGGGAGAAGAACAAGAAGAAGACCTGCCAAGAGATTGATAGACAGTGGATACACATCCAATACATCTTCCTCCGAGTAATGATTTTTGGAAATAAACAGGGTGAAAATCCCTCCTCCCTTTTTTTCTTTTTCCCCCCCCCCTCCCTCACCCCCCCCCTCCTCCCACTTACAAATTATGAATAAGAAGAGAAGAAGATTATAGGTCATTATTCAATTTATTCAGGAAAAAATTCAGTAAAATCGTTATTTAAAAATACAATAATTGTATTATTGAACACACAATTATCAAATGTGTAGTTCGAAGGAATATGTTCTTATTTGCTATATTCAGCGTATGATATTTGTTGGAGAGTCAGTAACTGCATAATAGTGCTCTCGCCTGTTCAATATATTAAAAAGAAGGAACTTTCTTTATTTTGGTAAACATGGTTGTGAAACAAAATTCAGTGATGCGTGATTGATCATTGACTCCCATTTGGGGCATCAGTTAAATAGTCATAAGTAATGCCACGAGTGATTTCCAAATTATCGATAAATTCACGACTCACGAAATGAGGAGTGAATTTATCTAGAGAATTTGGAAATCAAGAGTGGAATTTGTTAGGACTATTTAACGAATAAAATTAAGCTGTTTACTCACAAATCATTATTTAACTATAGTTATTTTGAAATATTTATATATTTAATGTAAACGGCGATGTTTGAAAACAAATGAGAAGCGATAGGTACGCTTCATCTGTTTCTTTTGTTTATCACTGCAACCAGATCATACTATTCATTGCCAAAGGAACGCAATATTGTAACAATGCTCTCTAGCGGAGGAACAATGAAACACATCAAACTGTATATTAATTCATTTCTGATGTCGTATGATGTAAATATGACAATTATATTGTCTGGATTGTTACCTGGGAAAAAATACATTTAAGAAAGTGCAAACAGTGGTTTCTTTTTTTGGTGGTATAATCAATTGCTACAAATGTTTTTATATTAACTCCCAAATGCGTCATGTGTTGACATTCATGCACTATATATACAATCTGGTAGCCGTATTTCTCACAGGCTGAGTCACTGCAAAATAATGGTCAGACCTGTTCAGAATATTAAAAAGGAGGAGCTTTCTTTAATATGGTAATTATAACACTGATAAATATTTCGTGAAACACGACTCTGATTGGTTGTAAAACAGAAATCATTGAAACGTGATTGGCCATTGAGTCCCATTTAGGGCATGAGTTAAATAGTCATTCTAATGACACCAATTTCGTATAAATCCATCAACTGACTGTAATGCTATACCAGATTGTAACGACGGAACATTTCTGCGGACACGGGTATATAATAACGAACAAGCTTAAAAAACGTATATATAATTATAGTTTATAGAAACGGAAGTTATTTGCAAACTAGCAGCTTGTCTATTTAAATGTTAACTTGTGTATATATGTTAGTTTAGTTTATGTACATTGCTTTGTTCATAATGTCGCATTGAGACACACTGTAAATTGGAGGGCCAGGTGAAATTTCCATTCGATATCTGTACACGGTGGCAAAAGAAGTAATTTATTTTATATGTCTCGGTCAGTAGGTTTGTTAATGGAATGGTCTGACTTCTTACATGCTAAACTGCTGACCGTACTTGCCAATGCATGTCTGATAGCATTATAGGTACATATCCACCTGCTTCCTATACACACTTTACCCGCGCCACGTTAGACTTCTGGCTTCAGTTACCCCCTAAATATCTTTCCTGGGGTGTCAAGTGGAATTCCGGTATCCAAGACACAACCTGCTATATTTTTACCCTTAAATTCGAATTTTCTTCTTAAGAGAACAAAAAATAAATAAATAAAAATATAAAAAATAAAAATAAAATAAATAAAAGAATAAAAATACAAAAATATGTTTTATGATCATAGACATAAGAACACACATTTTAATTTAATAAGACTCAAATTGACTAGTTGGTAAAATTTACCTAAAAACAAATATCCGAAAAAAAAATAATATAGATCCCCTTAACAGTTCCAAAAGACATCGAACTTTTTTATTTAACAATCTATGGTATCCTTAAGGGGACCGACTGGTGAATTTAATTTTTTTTGTTTTCACCTGATTGTTTTTAAAATTTTATCTCATACATTATGTACTTATAGAAGTGTTTCTGTGAAAGTTTGGTGTATATAAGTAGGATGGTTTCAGAAGTAGGCCTATGACTTTTTAAATCTATTTTTTAATATTTTCTACACAATTCTCCTTACGATGCATTTTTAAATATTCTCTCATGAAATTTGAGATGCAGAATCTTTATGAATCCACTAAACACATTTTCTATGCAAAAAAGCAATAAAGGAATGATACTGCTTATTTTTCATTTTTTGAAAAATAAATGTATCAGCTCTCATGTATTTCCACTCAATTTAAAAGATCCCATTTGCCTTAGACTAGTAACTGCATAGCAAATTTCCGATTCGATTGAGGGTCTTTCCACTTTTCAGCGGTTGCCCTTTTACCAGCCGGCTGCTGGCCCTTCACATCCACATGTGTCAATCACAGAGGTAGATGATCAATAGCCAGTCTAGGGGTGACATGTGGTTAGCATGTCGAGTCCCCCAGCCGTTATAACTGGTTCCTCAACCTGGAGCCGCTACTTATTGTAGATACCCAATTGCCTCACGATGCTGGGTGGGCACCTGTCCCATACTGGCCGAAATACCATGAGAAAATGTCTTCCTCCATGGAGACTCGAACCAGCGCAAGTCCCGTAGCTCTGTGCCAAGGCTTCCTACCTTAACCGCTCGGCTACGGCGCGGGACCGTTCTACTTGGGTGGAGAAATGCACCTCGCCACCGCCGGCCCTCCGGCCCCGGTGCCACGGACTCCAACCAGGCGAGCGCCTTGCGAGCTACCGGCGGCCCGCGGCATCCTTTGGGACCGAAATGCGGAACCGGACGAAGTGGAACCGTTCGAGGACACCGGCAGACCAACAGCCGAAGCGGTCCGGGGACGTGGCGGAAGCCACGGCACCCAGGCCACAGACATCAGGCTTGCCGCCGGGCCGAACGCTCTCTCGACGAGCGAGCGGGCCTACTCCATACGCTCTGCCGTCGGACGTCGGCCAGGACATCCGAGAGTCCGAAGAGACGACCGCCCGCGAGGGACGGCCACTCCGCGGTCTTCTCCCGGGCCTTAGACCGGTCTAGCATATATTGGGGGTCTAACTACATAATTTTATTTTGATAGCATGCAAATTGCATCGTAAGGAGCATTTTAAGTTTTGGAAAATGTAAAAAAAAAATGGAAACGAAAAGAAACATATTACAGTTTAAGTAGTGATGGTAATCGCATGTGCAGGGCTATTCAAACTCTTACGTCAAGAACGTAATTGTCATCTCACAATAAAATAATTTACATGAAAATGATCCTAAGAATCATAGGTTTTAAAAAGCAAAAAAACAAAAAAAAACATTTTTTTCTCATTTAAAAAAAAAATTCACCATTCCCTTACTTACTTACTCACTGGCACTATCGAACCCCTAGGTTCATGGCCGCGCGGACATAAGCTCTCCATACATCCCTATCCTGACCTAATCCTTTCCAATCATTCCCTGTATAATCTACTTCCCTCAAATCATAGTTAATGTTATTCTCCCACCTCATTCTTGGTCTACCAACTGGGCGTTTTCCCCTCTGGCTTTCCTACAAGAAGCCTCCATGCAAGTCTTTCATTCCCCATACGTGCAACATGTCCTGCCCATCGCAGTCTACGAGACTTAACTGTTCCTTATTATATCTGGCTTCTTATAAAGACCCATGTAGTTCATTGTTAAGTAGTCTTCTCCATTCACCTGTTTGTTCATCTCTCTTTGGTCCAAAATTTTTCCTAAGTACTTTATTCTCAAATACTTATAATCTCCTTTCCTCTCTTAAAGTAAGAGTCCATGTTTCGCACCCATATAATATAACTGGTAGAATAATAGTTTTTATATATTTTCAGTTTAACGTGTTTTGAAAGGAGTTGGGACATCAAGAGTCTCTGCAATGCATAAGAGCATGCATTTCCAGAATTGAGCTTATTAATTTCTTTGTGCATCTCATTCCTATCTATGATTATTGTTCCTAAGTATTTGAATTCAGCCACTTCCTCAAAATTTCCCTCATTTGTCATTAGCTGCCCATTTCCATTATATAATGTATTTATACGTGTGGCCATATATTTAGTTTTATTGATATTTACTTCCAGTCCTAAGTTCTTGGTGTTACTCAATAGTGTGAGCGTATTGTCCTTTAGTATCTCCTCACTATCGGCCAACAATACTACATCATCAGCATAAACTAACAGTTTATTAATACCATTCAGTTGTAAGCCTTCCTTCATTCTCCTAAAGATTTAAAATGGCATGCTCTAGTACAAAATTAAATAGTAGAGGAGATAGTGCATCTCCTTGCTTCAACCCATTCTGGATTTCAAAAGTGTCCGAAAACTCTTTGCCTACACGCACCCTACTCTTTGTGCCATTTAGACACATTCGTATAAGTCTAACTAACTTTTTAGGAATTCCGAACTCCAGCAGGATACTATATAACTTCTCCCTCTTAATTGAATCATATGCTTTTTTTGAAGTCTACGTATAGTTGATGTACAGTACCATTATATTCCCATTTCTTTTCTAAAATCTGTCTTATACTAAAAATCTGATCTGTTGTAGACCTGTTTCTTCTAAATGCACATTGATGGTCTCCTAGAATGTCATCAATATAGGGAGTAAGTTCCCTTAGCGAGGAAAAAATATTACGAGTATTTGAGAAAAATGCCAAAAGGGGTAAAACTTCTTCTTCGTCTTCCTTCCAAGTATTAGGCCAAGGCCTGTTACGATCCTATAGAAAATTTTCCCTCCAGCGTTTCATAGGACGGCCCAGTGATCTTCGTCTTCTTGGTATATAATTATAAACAGCTTTGGGGAACCGATTTGAACTCATTCCTTCAAGATGGTGTTTCCAATTTAGTTGGTACTGTTTAATATATTCAAACATTGGCGTAGTCTTCAATTCTTTTAAGATATCGATGTTCCTTTTCCGATCCCATCTGGTGAAACCCGCTGTTGTGCGCATGAATCTCATTGCACAAGCCGTTATTCTGCTTTCATGTTGTCTTTTTAGTGTCCATGCTTCACTACCATAGGTCAACACTGGTCTAGCCAAAGTGTTATATAAACGTAATCTGGTGTTTTTTTGTACAATGGATGGTTTCATAACTTGATTAATAATTCCCAGCCTGACCTGAGGCTATAAGATGGCAAACCCATCACTGGTCTTGCCTTCCTTTGGCCAGCACCCAAACGAAGGAACTATTATTATGCTTTCAAGTCTTATATGAGAATATCCCGGAAGGATCAAACTAATGACGACCAAAGCATGAAAAAGGGGTAAAACTTAAATAAAATAAAATAAATCTCCCATTCTAATTACCTAACATTAAAATCTGTTGTGATACTCCAATACACAATATCTACTTATTTTTGTCGAAAAAATCATGTCTTATTCTGATGGAAGTTAATATATTTATGTCAATAAAATTATTTAAAATGGTTGTTACATAAGGCTTTAATTGGATTTCAATCCATTAGCCTACATTTAAGCATCTCATTATTTACAAATAGACCTACAGAGAACTCTATCAATTACTGAAACGAAATAGAAAATACGTACTAAATAACAATTTAAATATTTTATAGCCTATATCTTAAATCGTATTTGCCAGTTAACGAACCAACTAACTGAATGACACTATAGAACTCTTAGGTTCATGGCCGCGCGGGCATAAGCTCTCCATATCCTGAGCTAATGTTTCCAATTATCCCCTGTATAATCTATTTCCCTCAAATCTTTGTTACTGTTATTCTTTCACCTCATTCTTGATCTACCGACTGGGTGTCTTCCCTCTGGTTTTACTCCAAGAAGTTTCCATGCTCCTCTTCTATTCCCCATTCGTGCCATATGACCTGCCCATCGCAGTCTACAAGACTTAATTGTTGTTATTATATCCGGTTTCCTATAAAAAATCATGTATCTCACTGTTATGTAGGCTTCTGCATTCTTTTGTTCGTTTATCTCTTTTTGGTCCAAAATTTTTCCAAAGAGTTTCACATTCAAATACTCGTATTTTTTTCTTCTCCCTTAAAGTAAGAGCCCATGTTTCGCATTCATATAATACAACTGGGAGATTAACAATTTTATATATTTTCAGTTTATTGTTTCTTGAAAGACGTAATGTAATATGCATAATGCATAATAGCATGCATTTCCAAAATTGAGCCTATGTTTAATTTCTTTGTGAATCTCATTCCTTTATGTAATTATTGTTCCTGGGTATTCGAATTCAGCCACTTCTTCAAAAATTCCCTCATTTGTCATTAACTATCGATTTCCATTACATTATGTATTTCTATGTATGATCATATAATTATTTAATTTTATTGATGTTTACTTCCAGTCCCGCACAACAAGCCATCAGGAAAAAATGGAAGTGGGGAGGCCACGTCGCAAGAATACAGGACGACAGGTGGACAATAAAAACAACCATGTGGGACCCGTACACAGGCAAGAGACAGCGCGGAAGACCAAGACAACGATGGGCTGACATCTTCAAAGAACGAGCAGGGGCGCAATGGTCCAGAGTCGCCAGATGCAGGAAAAGCTGGAGAACGATGGAGAGCCAACTGTGTATTAACTAATCACAGAACAGACAGTGTATACAAACCAAGTGCTACATCCAAGTCAACTTCTCACCACGGAGTAGCTCACCGGGTGACACTCTCAAATAGAGCTTAACCCCTGTACAAGGAGGCCTTTGCCCTAAAGGGACATATCAGGCTTTATTTATTTATTATTTATTTACTTCCAGTCCGTATTAGCCATTAGTCGGTTAAAATAGATAATTGCTTATATAAACTCTGGCATCCTAATACAATTTACAAATATTATCCTGTCTTTTGGAGTTTGAATCTAAATATTTTCAAATTAAATCATCATTATAAATAGGGACTGAGTTGTTGTAAATATCCCTAGTTTCTTTCTGTGTTTGCCCAAACAATTTTGACCCTTTTTTGTTTCCATTCTCGGTTTGTTCTTTAAAGATTTCTAGATGTTTTGTATTTTCAACCAACGTTTCCTCTTTGATAAACTTGTTTTTCAACATTAATAAAATTCATGATGAAGTTCCGTTGAGGTATTATTCAAAATTAAAATATGAAATATTTACCTAAAAGGTCCGTCTCCTCAAATATATTAGTTATTTATCTTTCGGGACTAGTCCCATCATCAGCAGGATTCAAAACTGATGTTTCACTAAAGATCTTCAGTGAATCCTGCTAATGATGGGACTAGTTCCGAAAGATAAATAAGTAATAAATTTGAGGACACGGACCTTTTAGGTAAATATTTCATAATTTTATATTTTAACCTGTTTTGTATTTAATATTCTTATTTACTCTTATCCTTGCCTCTGGTCCCGAGGATCGCGGGTTCAAACCCGGCCGGTGTCGATGGATTTTTTAGGATGGAAAAATCCAAGGAGCAAGTCCTCCGGGAGGGACTTTAAGCCGTGGGTCCCGAGTCTGAAGATTTTCAGGCTCGTAAAAAATCCTTAAGCCTGAATGAAAAGGCCTCTAAGCAAAATTTACCGAATTTTCCTGTCCTAGTACTAGATGTCAGAATGAGGCGGAACGCTGACCACGGACCACTCATAATTACATCTATACGAATACAAGTGTAACTAAATTAGTATGGTTTAAATTCTTCCCTGTAGGGGGAGAGCGCCTAAAAATCTCTGTGAAGGGAAAACATAGGATTACAATACAATACAATTTACTCTTATTCCAGTAAATTTAATTGTTTTACAAGATAATATGGAACTGTTTAAACTTATGTCATATTAATGCATTAAAACATTGAATAAGTTAGGTTTTTCATCCGAAGGGTCGAGATCCCATTCCTTTTCAATTAAATTCTCTTACTGAGGTTTTCTTTGAATTTTATTGTGAACTACTGATTCCCCTTTTTAAATAAGTAGGTAATATAGTGCAATCTTCACATAAATATGAATTATTACGTTTTATATGAAGCACAAAGTAAACGATTAAAATATGTACCTAGCGGGTGTCATCGTCCTCAACTAGGTTAAATGTTAAAAAAGAACTGTAGGCCTTTTGAAAATCGGTTTCCATCACCAGCAGAAGGAATTGTGCTACTAACAACAACAGTTAGTAGCATATGCCCTTCTGCTGATAATGGGAGCGGGGGTTCCGAAAGGCCTATAGTTCTTACTTTTTTTTTACTTTTTAACCTAGTTGAGGACAACGGTACCTGGCAGGTATATATTTAAACATTTTACTTTTTCACTATTTTCCTAAACGGAATTTTAGTATGGATTCTGTCAGTTAGAATGGGCCGAAAAAACTCATTTTTTATTTCGAAGTTGTAATAGCGCGGAAAAATTGCGAATTATATAGACAAAAGAAAAGAAAAAAAATATCAAAATCGGTTGACATTTTCCGGCCTCTAAAGTTTGACAAAATATGAAAAAAAGAAAAAAAACTTCATTTTTGAGATTATTTCGTTTTTTAATTAGATGTTTTCGTAATATAATAGTTTGTAACGTCTTCAAATAGAGCCTAAAAACATTGTGTTTTAATTTGGTTTAGATCAGTTGATATCTTCCGGTCGCGCATAAGCTCCAAAATTTGCCAGAATAATGAACAAGTTACATTTTTACGCATTTTTGGTATTTGACAAATAACTACCAGAGTATTGATTGTCAGATCCCACAGGTAGACATAAATGTGCTTAGCAAAGATCAGCAATACCTACTTCATATTAAAAAAATAAATAATTGCAAAAGTGAAGTTTTTTTCATATTTTTCAAACTTCAGAGCCTTTGTGCGACCGGAAGATGTCAACAGATTTTGATATTTTTTTCTTTTTTTTAGCTACATAATTCGCAACTTCTCCGCGCTATTACAACTTCAAAATAAAGAAATGAGTTTTTTCGGCCCATCCTACTCTCTATTCTCTACAATGAATATACACCGGTAAATCAATGCATTCGTGATCATCAGGGATTGTCTTGTTCCGAATGGAGAGAAGCGATTAAAATACAAGTAAATGTATCGGCGGTGCGTTCTTTGCCTGGCAGGTCTAGGGACGATACCCTCTGTAGACGTTGTCGCAGAGAGCACGAAACCCTTGCACACGACCTTCGGGCCTGTCCGTTTGGAGACTCACTGAGAAACTTTCGGCACCACACTATTCGAAATATGATGGCAGAAGCCTTGCGAGATTTTGAATACACAGTTTATGAGGAAGTTCATTGTGTGGCCACTAATGGGAGTAACAGACGAATAGATATTATTGCTTTTAGACCATCTTCTAAAATTGGTATGATATTAGATCCCACAATTCGTTTTGAGACTCATAGTAGCCAACCTGAGGAAGTTGACTCTGAAAAGAAAGCCATATATGAGCCAACAATCGACTATTGCAAAGATAAATACCAACTAGATAGTATAACTCTCACACGATTGACGATCGGGGCAAGAGGTACTATACCAGGATTCTTAGCCAAATTTTGGAATTCCTTAGATTTGTACAGGGTGCATCTTTCTAGAATTGCCATCGCTGCCATTAGAGGACCAATTTCAATTTTAAGAAACCATATTTACAAAATATCTACTTTATAGTATGTATACTTCAATTAGGCCTACAATTTGAATTTTTTAAAATGTATTTACAAAATGTATTTCATCAATTCCAAATATGAATTGTCTGTATCACTTTGTCTTTGAGGCAATCCTCTAATGAGAAAAGTTGTATGTAATAATTATATAAATTAATGTGGAAACCTATGAATGTT
The DNA here is from genome assembly GCA_030220185.1 of Diploptera punctata. Classification (NCBI taxonomy): domain Eukaryota; kingdom Metazoa; phylum Arthropoda; class Insecta; order Blattodea; family Blaberidae; genus Diploptera; species Diploptera punctata. Next base: position 1,119,274 of record JASPKZ010003825.1, on the reverse strand, counting down.
AAAATGAATACAATTTGTTTACTTCAAGTTATTTAATATCTAAAGGTGGTAATCCAAATCCTTCTATCTAAGAATTGCTCATTTATAACATAGCGATAACTGCTTGTGGCAGAAGAACCCGAGGCATAATCCGTGAAGAGGATTCTACCTTTTCATCTCGCAGCATCTTGCAAATAAATCATTGTAACCTAGTTGAGAAGAAGCAAGTCGCCTTCGCACTGTATTACGAACCTAACATCTTCATAATTGTTACAAACATGGTTTATTGCAGTGACGAGTCCTGACACCCATTCAGTGCTGCTCTTAAAGAATTGCGACATTAGTTATGTCTCTTCTTTAGCTACATTCATTCACATGCTTGCGAATTTGTAATCTCTTCTCTTTAGAAAGCAGAACATTACTTTATTTAACTCTCTGTTAGTTATATAAAAATTCTTAAAATAGAAATGTAAGGTAAAGATATCCTCTTAAATACGCATGAAATACAATAGGGAATATGGCCAGAAGGATTTATTCTAAACTAGCTAGTACCCGGCGTGCGTTTTTATGTTTAGTTGAATAAGCGAAGAGAAAAATAACACTGGTCAACATAATTTTCGTCTCATGAGTACCTATAGTTGTACTTAATGCAGTTTTTTATCGTGTTTTCAAATATATATTCGGAATTTATCCATCACCCACAGTTTTTTTATTTCAATTTCAATTAATGGATTTAAATAATGTCTATCGGAAACCTTGCGTGACGGAGAAAAACCGATATCATATTTGAATTCAGGAGAAAAAAAATACTATCAGAATCAAAAATTTTTCTTTCTGAGACAAAAAAGTTTATTTTTTGTTGCTCAGTTATTTATTGTTGGACCATCAAGAGGAATGCTCCACAGGCGAAATATAGCAGAAAATCGTAATTTCTTACTTTCTAGGTGAGTCCGAATGTTCGAATATTGTGTAGTTACGAATGTAGAAAATATTAAAGTGTTTGAAATTATAAATGTCTGTCTCTCGGAAACCTTGCGTGATGGAGAAACACCGATATCATATTTGAATTCAGGAGAAAAAATACTATCAGAATCACATATTTTTCTTTCTGAGACAAAAAAAAAAGTTTATTTTTTGTTGCTCAGTGTACTTATAAATTTATATGGTATTTATTGTTAGATATCCCATGTTGATTCTCTGGCGTTGCCCGGGAATCTACTTATCCCAATCTTCTTGGCATCCTTGTATTGGGCAGAAAGACAAAACTGGTTATTGTGAGTTATCCATAAAATACGCTGTTGCAGGATTTTTGTAGAATTTTATTAGATATTCAATTCTGTGTACATTGATTTGTTACATATGTTATTGCTTAGGCAGAGTAAGACATTTAAGCGCCCAAAAACGACAGTGACGGTGACATGACGGTGACGTTAATTTGAAATAACATGATGGAAGAGACGAAAGCAAGATATATTTCAATAACTCTGCAGATACTGGGTCTTGAAAGGCCTTATTGTCACAGAAGAGAGAGAGGTAGAGGATGGGTGGGAGGGAGAGAGAGAGAGATATGAGTATTATATGATTATATTTTTATTTAACTCCATGGCACGACAGGCCTAAAAGGCCCTTGGCCTACCAGCCAACTGTTTGCCTCATATTAATATGTGTTAATCACAGTGGTGAACGTTCATCCAGCCAGTGTGGAGATAACAAGTGGTCAGCATGTCGGGTCCCCCAGCCGTTATAATTGGTTTACTTAACCTAGAGCCGCTACTTATTGTAGATACCCAGATTTCTCACAATGCTCGTTGGGCACTGGTCCCATACTGGCTGAAAATTCTTCCCCCATAGGAGACTGGAACCAAAGCAAGTCCTGTAGCTCTGCTCTAAGACATCTTGCCTTAACCAATCTTGGAGATTGGGTCCTGAATTTTTCTTTAACAATAAGGCAATATTGGAAAATTTAGACAACCTTGTTCCTTGGTATTAATTAGCCTTCATGACCATCCTAAATACTCTCGCCCATCTCTAAGTGTCGGTTATGATCTCAGACATTCGTTCAATAGAGTCATAGAAGGAAAGTTCATACCACCCTATGAGTCAACTAACATTGTTGTGTCCATGAATTTGCAAATGTTTAATCAAACTCTCTAATAACGTTTGCCCATGAATAATTTGATGAACCACCTACGTAAATGGATGTCTATTTTAGGGAAGAACAAGTTACCGTTCACCTGCTGAGTGGTTCAAGAGGGGGCGGACCGAACCTCAATTAATTTGTTAGGCTTGTTGATTGTGGCGCACCCACATCTAAACGTCAGTCGCCAATCCGATATGCAGCTTTCTGTCCACCAGCTAATACTTGTTAAATTTACCATTAGTAGATGCTTGTCTCTTATTTATTCTAAACGCGTGTCTTTATTTAATTTTCACATCTTCTGTTTCTAAAAGCATTATGGTTATTGCTTTCTCTAACTTGTATCATTATACATCTATACATTGACGCTCAACAAAATATATGGTGTGTATGTGTATATCTTTTTTTTTGTTTTCGTTTCGCCCACTTTAGGATATTTTGGATCAATAATTTCTCTGTGCGTTGTTCCTTTCTTAGTGCCCAATAGTTTTATTCATTCGTTCTGATTTTCTTTTGCTCTCTTCTTCCGAGATAATAGGTTTGGATTTCTGTTTAAATTTATCTTGGAACCTTATCAGGTAAGAGGATGATTTACAAAGAGCCATTTACACGTTGAATCAATTAGGAATCTATTATAATCTCAAAGTCTCAACTTCAAAAATTAAAATTATGGCTTTTCAGGGCAAAGTGCCAGTCAGAGCAAAAATAGTAATAAATAATGAAATAATAGAACAGGTAGCACACTTTAAGTATCTTGGTTCAGATATAACATATAGGTAAGTTTGGGATATACATAATAAATTAAACCGATAGCCTATCAAATGTTGTGTGGCACCATAAGAAGAACCCTCCGAAAGACTCGAAGAGAAACTCAGCTCAGGTTTTATAAAATTATGGCTGTTCCTGTTCTTTTATATGGATCTGAATCTTGAGTACTTACAAAAAATGATATCTCACACATTCAAGCGACTGAAGTGAAATTTTTAAGATCCGTAAAAGGATGTACACAATGAATCAATAAGAAATGAACTGGAGATATTTTCAATAGTCGATAAACAGGATGAGCACAAATACCAATGGAAAGAACATTTAGACAGAATGGACAATACAAGATAACCCAAAAAGATCAACACCTACAAACCACATGGTAAAAGATCTTTTGGACGGCCAAGGAAACGACGGACTTGAGACCGAAACAGGTCGCACTGACCTAATCCTGGAAAGGAAGAAGAAGAACCGTATGTTTACATCTTGAATAATGAATTAATTTAGATGTTCGAGATCTATTAGTGAATTTTCTGCATTCTTTAATTCTATTAGATCTTTTTTCAGTGTTTTTAAACCAGTTGGGTTTTGTTTTACGGTTACGTCAAAAAATCAAATAGGCCTATATGAATGGTTATCTGTTAGATTTCATTCTGAGAAGATGACCGTAAAAATTTATTATCCTATATGGTGTAATGATTTGAGGGCTGTAGATTATACAGGGACAGATTGGAAAACATTAGCTCAAGATAGAGATGTATGGAGAGCTTATGTCCGCGCGGCCATGAATCTACGTGTTCAACTGTGCCAGTGAGTAATTTGGTTAGAGTTAGTTATATGGTGTAATATTATACTTAACTTTCATTTTTTCAGTTAAATTTACAAAGTATTTGTTACATACTCGTATATCAAACAGTTTACGTGCATTTTTTTAACAAACGAATCGCTTCAAGCAAAAAAACCTCCGTCATTTTTTTGTAAGTACTATTAACAAGAGAACTGTCCATATTACAAACCTAAACCTATCTTGAAATGTCTGCCAGTGAAGCGTTGTGATGTAATTGACAGCATAAAAATGCCGTTTTTAACTGCAAGGCGTTACAATCCAGCGCCAAAAACTCATTTAAACTATAGGGTATGAAAACAGCTCCTGAATTGGTAGATCGGATAACCCTCACTACCTATCGTCCGCACCACGTCGCGCCTCACTCCACTCTGCTCTTATGCATGCAGGGAGTCCATTTGCTCCGTAGAGTTGGCTGCCATTGCTGGATTCTGGCTTCGATTTCTCTGCTTTGTAGTTAGAAATGACAGTTAATTTTTTGGACAGGGTCTAGGTACATCACAACGCTTCTCTGGGAGAAATTTCGAGGTAGGTTTCGGTATGCAATGGTTGACAGTTCCCTTGTAAATATTTAATACGTTTTTATGAGTATTATTCACTAACAGTAGTTAATAATAATAATAATAATAATAATAATAATAATAATAATAATAATAATAATAATAATAATAATAATAATAATAACAATAATAATAATAATAACAATAATAATAATAATCAACAACAAGGATTAAGCCCAATGACCTGTTCCGATCTCATTATAGGTCGATTTGGTCCTTCCATCTCTTCAATGGTCTTCCCAATATTCTTCTCCCTTTTGGTTTATAATTATACATTCTTCTTGGTATGCGCTGTTCATTCATTCGTAATACGTGCTGAAGATAAGCATTTTGATAATATTTTATTCTTTCACAGAGATTAAATATATTAAGTTCTGTTCTTATATCTTCGTTTTTCTTTTTATCGGTCCTTTGGTATCCTGCTATTGCTCTCAATATCTTCATTTCAGCAGCCTCTATTCGTTTACTCTCTGCCTTTGTTAATGTCCAGGTTTCACATCCATAGATAAGAGATGGAACTGCCAATACTTTGTAAAACTTCAAAATAGTTTATTTTCTAGTCTTATTCAGTGCGTTTAATTGTGCCACACATATAATTGAATCGTTGTATTTTAGTGTGTTTATCTAAATTTCTGTCATTGCCTAAATGACATCCCAAATAATTAAAATTCTGAACTTGGTCTATAATTACATTGTTTATCATTATTTTTGTTCTTATTGCATATTTTCCTTTTAGAGCTATTATTTTTGTTTTAGATGTAGATATTCTTAAATTGTATTTTAGAGAGATAGTATTTAAAGTATAAAGGAATTGTTGTAAAGCATTTTCTGATGCTGTCATTATTACTTGATCGTCTGCAAAAAGCAGAGTTGTCAATACACTATTTATGTTAATTTGTTCTTGCCATTCATTTATGACATGGTCCAAGCATAAACTAAATAATACTTGTGACAATAATAATAATAATAATAATATAATAATAATAATAATAATAATGACAATAATAATAATAATAATTTCTTCTTCTACTTAAACTTAATTTGTAGGATTTTCATCTTGTTTATTTCCAAAATCACTCCTCGGAGGAAGACGTATTGAATGTGCATTCACTGGCTATCCATCTCTTGGCTGGTCTTCCTCTTGTTCTTCTCCCGTCCATTGGTCTGTCTGGAGTAGGCATGTTGCTACACCAAATCTTTGAAGAAAGTATAGAATAATAATAACAACATAATTAATTCGTTATCTCAGTCAAATATCCAATTTATTCAAGTCGACGTTTTAGTCTCTTTGTAAGAGATCGTTTTCAAGACATTTGACTTGGTTGTTTATAATACATAGTTAACATCACTTAACAGAGCACGGGAAAATGAACAGTTATTACTACCGCTCTAATATAAAAGACAGCCCCTTATGTACACATGCCGAAACGCAGAACAAACGATAGGTTTGATATTATTTAAATGTACAAAACTAGAAACAGAAAGAGAGTTATTTAAGAATAACATGATTAAAACATAAGGTAAATGGACATTCAATAAAATAAGACTAGTACAGGATTACACACCTGATTAAATATCATACATTAATTCAATAGATTTATACAGATTATAGAGCAAAACAAAGTAAATTCAATGAAATATTTAACGTTATATTGGGTAAGATATCACCGAGCAACAAAAAAGAAACCTTTTTTTATCTCAGAAAGAAAAATATATGATTCTGATAGTATTTTTTCTCCTGACTTCAAATATGATATCGGTTTTACTCCATCACGCAAGGTTTCCGAGAGACAGGAATTTATAATTTCAAACACTTTAACATTTTCTATATTCGTACACAATATTCGAACATTCAGACTCACCTAGAAAGTAAGAAATGATGATTTTCTGCTATATTTCGCCTGTGGAGCATCCCTCTTGATGGTCCAACAATAATCGGCCATCATATTAGAATTTCATTTGCCTTGATATATCTTTTCCATAGATGAAATCTCCTGAGTTAGTTCACTTGGTTTTATTTTACAATGGACAAATGGACGAAAAAACGTTTATTAAAAAATAATTATATAAATACATAAATTGAAACTTAAATAAAAAAAACTGTGGGTGACGGAGAAATTCCGAAAACATATTTGAAAACACGATAAAAAACTGCATTAAGTACAACTGTTAGTACTCATAAAACAAAAATCATGTTGACCAGTGTAAGTGGAACAAATAGATCATAATATTAAAACTGGCCATAGAACATGAATGAAAACAAAAGAAAATTGTGCAAATAATTCTATGTAAATAATTTTGTACATTAAATCATGTAGTATTACTTTCTATTTTATGGAACATGCTGTAGGCTAAATAAAATGTTATAAAAATAGTTACCGTCATCAAGACAAAAAAAAAATCAAAAAGTTTTTATATCCAATGCTTTGAAAATTATTCAAATTAAAAAAAAGGCTGATGATACTTTTTATGCACGGATATATATATGTATATATATATATATATATATATATATATATATATATAGATATATATATAGATCATATATATAGATATTAGACTCGAGTTCGAATCCCGACTCAAGCATTCATTTTTCTTTTCATATCATATATATATATATATAACTTTCTTCATTAGAGGATTGCCTCAAGGACAAAGTGATACAGACAATTAATTTTTGAAATTGATGAAATACATTTTGTAAATACTTTTAAAAAATTCAAATTGTAATTGAAGTATACATACTATAAAGTAGAAATTTTGTAAAGATGGTTTCTTAAAATTGAAATTGATCCTCTAAAGGCAGAGATGGCAATTTTAAAAAAATACACCCTGTCCAAATCTAAATACTACTACTACTACCACCGCCACCGCCGCCGCCGCCACCGCCACCGCCGCCGCCGCCACCGCCACCGCCGCCGCTGCTGCTGCTACTGCTACTACTACTACTACTACTACTACTACTACTACTGCTAATAATAATAATAATAATAATAATAATAATAATAATAAATATTTATCATCATTTCAGTTATTTTTGTTTAATATCGTTTCCAAAGCATTGAAAGCAAAAATATTCAATACTTGGTGGTAGAGATATGCGGTGACAAAGTCACAGCCGAGTGTAATGAATCAAATCCAGCCATATAATATTTTATAATAACTGCTGTGAAGTTGGAATATACAGAATTTTTATACGAGCAGTAACTTAACAAATTTATAGCTCATAGATAAATCAGAGAGCTTGTGAATAAAGTACAAAACAATTTACAAGATGTTTCCTTTCAATATTATTATTGGCAATGTTGCTACAAGAATTCACTTCATTGTATTCTCATCTTCACTTAAAGATCCCTTTCATATACTTACACGTAACATAACATACTGCTACAGGTCTGCGAGTTCCAGACACAAAGCCACACTCCACAAAGTTGTAAGTTATGTCATTAGACTTACAAGCTCGTTAAAACTGAGGGATACTTCAGATTTTAATCTTTCGAAATTGTTTTTAAACGTTGTTGTTAATTAGAGTCACTTTAATTACAATTATCTTATCCTGCCTTTTCTGAAGTTATTTGATCTGTTAAGTTTGGAGTTCGCTCTGGTTTTAGATTTTTTGGGGTCCATCGGAGTGTTCTCCTAGTCACAATATCCAAGTGACGTGCGAGGACACTTCAATAATAATAATAATAATAATAATAATAATTAATAATAATGATAACACTAATAATAACAATAATAATAATTTTTACATACAAAATTAAACACTATAACACTGCCATTAAACCAGAGTGCATCTATGGTGCAGTAGCATTAATTTTGAACAGAAAAGATATATCGAAAGTATAGTGAAAAAAGAATGCAAAATTATAAGAAAAGTTTTAGGTCCACAAGTCATAGGTGAAGCATTTAGACTCAGAAGTAAAAAGGAAAGGAAATAAAAATATATGCAGACATTCATAGTGATATTAGAAAACGAAGGTTAAAATTTTATGGCCATATTAAACGAATGAACTCAAATAGGCTTACAAAACAGATAATGGAATTCTACGAAAACAGAAGTAAAGCTCCAGTGGATACTATGAAGTGGATTGATGAAGTCAAAAAGGGCTTAAAATTGGCAGGAATTACTAAAGAATATATCTGAAACAGAGATATATTTAGAATTAGGGTGAATAAGTGGCAAGTTGACCAAGAGGATAAACCGAAGAAAAAAACTGGAACAACTTGGATAGATGATAGAAAACAAGTTCATAGCAAAAGAATGAAAGAAATTTGGGCTCAAAGGAATCGCCTCTAAGTACTTTTCGTACTCCTATATGGTCTCATCCGCAATAAAAAACAATAACAATAATAACAATAATAATAATAATAATAATAATAATAATAATAATAATAATAATAATAATAATAATATGGATAATCGGGATGGCCAGATGATGTTCAGGGATCGTTTGGACCTTAAAGTTTCCTGATATTTGAATGGTACAGAGAAAAAAACCGATAGATTCTTCTAGAAAACTTATTCCCAGTTGAACAACGTATACATACTTCCTTACGTGAATGTCAAACTTTGGATATAAAGCATTTTTGTCCTTCAAACTTTCTTCAAAACAATGTAAAACTGAAAATATATAAAACTGTTATTCTCCCAGCTATATGGATGCGAAAGATGTGCCGCTTACTTTAAGGAAGGAGTAAAATTACGAGAGTTTTAGAATAGAGTTCTCAGAATTTTTTTTAGAATGATGAACAGACAGGTGAATGGGGAAAACTACTTAAAACAATGAGCTACATGATCTTTATAGGAAACCAGATATAATAAGAACAGTTAAGTCTTGTAGATTGCGATGGGAAGGATATCTTGCACGAATGGGGAACGAAAGAGGGACATGGAAGTTTCTTATAGGGAAATCTGAGGGAAAACTCTCAGTTGATAGACCTATAACGAGGTGGGAGAAAAACATTGACATTTATACAGGGGATGATTGGAATATATTAGCTCAGAATAGGGATGTATGGAGAGTTTATATCCGCGCGGCCATGAACCTGCGGGTTCGATAGTGCCAGTGTGTTACTTTAGTAATTACTAAACTGTTTCACACTTCTGAATGATAGTGCTTTCCAAGGAGGATCTAGCGACACCTCAATCTCCATTTCGACATAAAGTGACTTAGCTTGTTATTTTCCTGAACCCTTAATTTGTTTTACAATGGAGGAAAAACCTCGAATAAAAAAAATCATCCAAGAAACTTCTTCGGAATGCTTCGTACGAAAAGTAGTGTCCTACTATCTGAAGGCTACAAAAAAAATGTAAATGCTATTTTATTTAGTTCTGTTTATTACGTCAGTTACCATAGAATTCGCCTGTACTTTCTTTACATTTGAGAAACACTGTAAAACTTAAATTAGAAAATACACCCCGAAGAGTAAATTAACCAGGGCCTGCTGCTTGAGAAGCATCTCAAAATGGTACCTCTGAGCACGGGTGCGCAACTGAACTTTAAATCCCCCATCACCATGTAACGTAATAAAACATTGGTACTTCTTCAGTGTCGAATATTGATACTCTGTTCTATGTTGTTATTACGAAGTATAATGCATGTAAACTATTCATGATCAGTCAATCTTCACTACTAAGTAATTGATTATATAAATTAATTGAGACTTGTTTTTTTAGAGAGAGAGAAATGTATTTTTAGTGGTCCTACCTGTTCAGGAATCAGTCACAACAATGGAAGCACCGTTTCTTTAAAATTCCAAATCTGAAACAAATTATAAATTATATTATTTTACCATTATATACCTTAATTTTCGTACAGTCAATTTTTTAAAATTGCTATGCTTTATATTATTGTAATGTATCTTAGCCTATACAAATTTATACATTTACCCGCTTACTAATAATCCATATATAACTTTTATACAAGGTTTATACACATCTCAGTTGAAAATTCTTACTAATAAACACTGTATTAGCTGTTCAGTGTATAAGAGGTGTACAACTTTACATGGGAATCGTTATACATGCCTCCAGCCTTGTTTAAGGATTGTATAACTAGACAAATTGTCGGACTTCAAGATCAACTGATTGTTTTCTTATGATATTGATGAAAGTTTCCTTAAATATAACGCAAAATGCAACACTTTAACGACTGTTTGATGGATGCACAGGGCATAAATAATATTAATAAAGCTCTGGGTAGGAAAATAAAGGCATCATAAATGCCTTTCGTTACACTCATTCTCGATTAAGCCTAATAATATTTTTTAAATTGAACATTGATTCACAAAAGAATCTGATCTATAATAATTGCTGTAGACAAGATTTAACTTGAATGTAATTTAAGTGCTTCATAATATTATTTTAACAAAACTCTCTTGCATCATTAAAACATAATACACATACCGATATAAAAATGTATTTAATTATAGCGGAACTATTATCGCAGCAAACCACATGTTAGCTTGATAGTCTTGTGGTTAGAGCTTCTGACTACAGTCCATGAAGTCTAGGTTCGATTCCCGATCAAAGAGCAATGATTTGTTTTTGCCTAAAGCGTTATTCTGTTTATCAGTAACATTTTATACTATTTTGAACGTTTTCCAAACGCATCTTAAAACACTGCATATAATTCATAAGTAATGGAAAAAACTTTTATTAGTTTCCAAGAATTGTTCGAAATTCTTGACGTTAGATGGCACTACATTATCTGTGACACTAATTGTTCGGTGTATATTTGACATTGCGTAAAGGAGACTGTAAATAAATTAAAACACATTTATTTTTTCCGTACCTCCCCAATTAGGGAATTGCTATTAATTCTTATCCATATTCATTTCTTACACATTTAATCAGTAGTTGGTGTTGTTTTATTTCTGTTACAAACTGCGCGTAATATTGTTCTGACGTCATAGTGATGACGAATATGTGACGTATTGTGTATAACGGTTGTATTGTTATATAGCTCCAGCACGACGTTTATTAGTAAGGAAATTATATATGATCTACATAAGGCTTATACATTGTATAACTAAACAACTGATTAAAGCCTGTATAAGAGATTTTTATTAGTAAGACTGTTATAATATACAAATGCTAAAAATAATAATTTTATTCTATAATTTGATATTCTATTTAGGTCACTAAAGATAGTTAAAATGACCCCACTACAGGCCTTAAGAAGCCCTTGATGTAGTAGAAGGTTAACGCTCCCACATTTTCTAGACAACCGTCATTTGATGTCAGCAGGGTTGTCAGCCCTGTGTGACAGCCGCATTTACCCTCAGAACAAGCGTCTGGTACTCATTTCCGTTAGAGCCTAAGTTGACTCCAGAAGGTTTGGGTCAGTTTTTAAATACCTGATCCCACAGGGCTTCGAACCTTCGATCTTCCGGCTTGTAGCGTATTAAATTCAGTATAAAATATGGTGTCAAGTTTTATAACTGCTGTGGAGCTGAAAACCATATTCGCAGTTTAAGTTAACCATCTCCATCGAAATAACATTATAATAAGAAGATACTTTATCTTCTGTGGGAGCATGTACATTTACGATTACAAAATCATGCCGTTTACCCTTTAGAATTATGTATGATATCCTATCACTGACAAACTTAATATCTCGGATAGCGGAGAGGATCCTCCTTCGGACTAAAAAACACGTTCCAAATGCAGGTCTTTCTGCACCCCCGTAGTATAATGCAAAGCTTCCTGATTCCTGACTACCTTCTCCTGGCCACCTAACTTCCTGTAAAGTGACTATATCCAAGGGCGATTTATCTAGTTCCCGCGTTAATACCTCTAGCGCTCCGCTATTGTATAAAGTCCTAACATTCCATGTTTCTAGGAACATGTCCCTGTGTTTGAGCCTTTGGCATAAGTTCCCTGAAGTAGTCCCCGCCCGGAGAACCGAATGAGGGACTATTTGACCTCCGGAAAATTTTACCCCAGTTGAACCCATGTCCTCATTTATTGACGGTTGTATTTTTACGGTTAAAGATCGTCACTTTTTCGACCAAGGTACTTTCTTCGTCTGGCTTATCACCTTCGACCATTGGTAAAATAAGAAGATACTGCATGAGTTTATTTCTCACTTCTCTGTGCGTTTTATGGTTTTTAAAAATGACATAAGAATATTAATATTATTTGGGCAATCGATAAATAATGGCAACACAGTTATAAATCAGCGATCCTAGTGGTGACCATTGCAATCTTGTAGTAGACTATATTCTTGAGCAGTCTTTGTTTTATAAATCTGTAATATTGAAAGTCCTGAAATAGCAATATTTTGTGAACACATTCACTGTTTCTCACATGTAACAAGTATTACCCCCCTAAAAAAATGTTCAGTAAAATTTGTTTAGAAGGTGGAATTGGGAAGAACTCAACATCCACCAAATTCACAGGACATGAGCCCTTGTGACTAATTACTTATTCACAAATAACAAAGAACCTCTATGAAGAATTCGATTCCAATCAAGAGTTGATAACCAGAAAGCTCTAGATTGATCAGTGAAAGAGATATCCAGAAATGGTGCTGCAGATTAAGTGCGCCGTGTTCCAAGGATTTAGCAACGTATACTTGACTTGACAATTAATAAGAAATAATAGTAAAAATAAATGAAGTTCCTAATGTCAAAACTAATCTAAATAAAATGTTTGTGATATTGCAACAATGTTGCCATTACTTATCGAATCCCTTAGTATGTTAATGCATTTTTTTAACAGTTCTCTATTTATGTATACCAATTAATATTACATTTCACAAAAAAATCACAATGCTGTTTTGTTATCATCCTTACATTGAAAATTTGCAAAGAAAAAAGAAAGACAGTGCTTATTAATGTTAATTTTATGTTAATTATTCTGTAGATGAGTACAGGTTGTCCCGTTACTTTTCAAACAGGCACAGGCCATTATGAACAGCAGCGATTGTTTTTTCCGCTTGCCACCTGTTATACCTGATTGTTTGGGCAGTGTACAAAACCAGTGAGACCAGTTGAAAATTAGTACATCCACATTTCAAAATAGTGTTCAAATAAGGGTTATCTGAATGTTTACCAGTCAAGTTAAGATGTCCATTTTTAACTAGTTGACTAGCCAATATCTCTGGCTTTAAAATTCGCTATTGTCAGAAATGTTGTCCAATTATATTGCCTTTTTTTAAGTTTTAAGTTAATGCACAAAAATGTATACGAATGCCATACTTTTAAAAACATCGAATTAAAAAAATACTAAAATCCGACATTAATATTTAGAGTTAAATAATTTCAATTTCAGAAGCCAAAGACTGAACTAATAAATATTATTGTTTATTTTTTCCAAAAATATGCAGAAAATGGCTATTTTTTTTTTCAGATTTTCAATAATTTTGACCTAATTGTGTTTCAATTATACAGACAATAATAGAAAGTATACTTACATATGGATCAGAAAGCTGGACAGTAAATGAAAGGATGCAGAAAAGAATCTTGGCGACAGAAATGGATGGATTACGGAGAATTATGAGAATATCCAGGCTACAACATATTCGAAATACATATATCAGACAAGAAATGGATGCACAGGAAACTGTTATCGATAGGATAACAAAGAGAGCTCTACAATGGTATGGACATGTACAACGGATGCCGGAAGACCAGTGGCCTAAACAGGTGTTGGATTGGATAGTACCAGGCAGAAGGAGAAGGGGAAGAAGTAGAAGAACATGATATGAGGGAATATATGATGCCATGATGAAGAGGGGTATGGAAGATGGACAATGGGAAGATAGGAATCTCTGGAAAGCAGGAATCAAGGGCAAACTGCTGTAAAGTGGAAAGCCTGTATTAAGTATTAGGTAAGTGTTTTAATTTTAATAAAAGTAAAATGATCCCACTATAGTCCTTAGAAGGTCAGTGGGATAGAAGGAGGTTAAGGATTCCACCTTCTAGACATTGGGCATTTGATGTCAGCCGGATTATCAGCTCTATGTGACGGCCGACTTGTAGCATAGTGCCTTAGCCATTACGCTACGGCATGCCCCGGGTCCACTACTATATAAATAAATAAATAAATAAATAATAACAACAACTACAACAACAATAATAATAATAATAATAATAATAATAATAATAATAATAATAATAATAATAATAATAATAATAATAATAATAATAATATTAATAATAATAATAATTATTAATATAATTGTCATCATCATCATCATCATCATCATCATTATCATTATCATTATCATTATCATTATCATTATCATTATCATTATCATTATCATTATCATTATCATCATTATTATTATTATTATTATTATTATTATTATTATTATTATTATTATTATTATTGTTGTAGACAAAACATATGCACAGAAAAGCAAGCCTATGGTTGTGTAGGCAGTCGGAGAATGGAGAGTTAAAGGACGGCAGAAAGGTGAAGATTATGACGAATGGACAGATGCATCTATTTTGTGTGTATTCAGAATTCCCTTTCCCATATTCAACTAGCTCTAACAGATAAAATGGAAATCATAGAAATGAATGGATATATTGTAGAAAAAAATTACAAATTGTAAAAAAACAAATATTACTTAAACAATTGAAAGAAAACGGATTAAAAAAATCGTGAGAAAATATTTTAGAAAAGATAGGAAATGTATTAAAAGAAAAATCTAATAATAAATAATTTAGAAATGTATGTAAATTACTCTTACAAAAAGAATATATAGATAAAATTAAGTTTATACCACATCTTTTAGTTACTTCATAACATAAAAATGGGGATTATATTTTCCTACTTTTTTTTATTAATTTTCAAAGTATAAAAAACAGAAATCATTACGCGGTTCAAGAGAATAACATTACATGTAATTATGATAAAAATAAACAAAAACATCGTTATGCAAGTTTTTGTTGTTGTTATGTTACTTTATTCCGGATGTGATCCGTTATGTTATTTAGTCATGATATCTCATAGATTACTTTTGAAATTAAATCAAAGCAGATCAGGTGTCTTCTCGCAACACATCTAACATATCCTTAAACTAGAATTAAGGTTTCAGCGAAAGATAATGACGGCAAAGAGTATCTGGGGGCGAGTTTAAAGACAAGCTTGGTTATCGGTATCTGCCACATATTAAGGAAGTCTGTGATTAGTTAATTTTTAACAAAACGTAATGACCTCAAAGTGGATACCAGAACAAAACACACGGTTTAATATAACATAGGTTACAGTGAATAATAAGAGAATTACAACGGTATGACTACCCATAATCAGAAACTATAGACTATATTAATGATGTTTAGGAAATAAACCGTTCCTTCTACATAGACACCGCTAAGGAAGCAATGCATAATGTTTGAGATAATAATTATGATGTCAGATTTTTGTGAATTAGAAAAATAATCCCCTATCAATCTCTTGTTTTGATCATTTTTGTCGACTGTGAATATCGTACTTACAATAACCGCAAAGTTAGAACTTAACGGTACTATCTGAGGCCTATTCTAATTTACATACACAGGAAAAGAAACGACAAAATTAGCCAATGCACTAAAGAAAGCCGATAAAAACGTAAAAATAGCATACAGAACCAATAACAAATTAAACAACCATAATAAACCATAACATTGAATAAAAGAACATTTTCAACAGCAAAAGGAGTTTATAAACTGACATGTAAGGACTTGCAACAAATTTTATATATGAAGGACAAACAGGAGCTTTAATATCAGATTCAAAGAACATTTTCGAGACTTCATTCACGCAGAAGGGAAATCAAGCTATGCAAAACACGTTATCCATGAAGGACATCGCACGTAACAGTAATGCACAGAGAAAATAATCCAGCGAAGATAAACGTACTCGAAGAGATGGAAATCATGAAAGCAGCTCACAACGACAGCGTGATAAACGAAAACGAACCCAATACATGCAACCCCCTCTACCAGATCTTCAGTGAAACACCAGTTTTGAATCCTGCCGATGATAGGACAAGTCCCGAAAGCGCTACAGTTAAATGATTAATTAAGTTGAGGAGACGGACCTTTCAGGTGAATATTCCATAATTTTATATTAATTTTGAATACTACCTCAACGGAACACATCATGAATCTTATAAAAGTTGACTATTCTAATTTCCAAAGCCTTCAAAACATACATAGAAATGCATTGTATAATGGAAATGGACAGCTAATGACAAATGAGGGAAATTTTGAGGAAGTGGCTGAATTAAAATACCTAGGAATAATAATCACAAATAGGAATGAGATGCACAAAGAAATTAAACATAGGCTCAATTCTGGAAATGCAAGCTATTATGCATTACAGGGAATCTTGACGTCCCAACTCCTTTCAAAAAACCTTACACTGAAAATATATAAAACTATGAGGCCTATTCTACCGGTTATATTATATGGATGCGGAACATGGACTCTTACTTTAAGGGAGGAAAGGAGATTACGAGTATTTGAGAATAAAGTTCTTAGGAAAGTTTTTGGACTAAAGAGAGAAGAACAGATAGGTGAATGAGGAAGACTGCATAACAGTGAACTACATGGTCTTTATGGGAAGCCAGATATAATGAGAACAGTTAAGTCTGATAGACTGCGATGGGCAGGACATGTGGCACGAATGGGAATGAAAGACATGCATGTAAGCTTCTTGTAGGAAAACCAGAGGGAAAACGCCTAGTTGGTAGACCAAGAATGAGGTGGGAGAATAACATTAACTATGATTTGAGAGAAGTAGATTATACAGGAGAAGATTGGAAAACATTAGCTCAGGATAAACAAATACACATTTTTAATTATAATTGTTTACAATTTAATATACCATCTATCTCAGATAGCCCCTGCTTACCTTCCCTAGGATAAATATGCCTACTGATGGATTAATATGAACGCGTGCCACTGATCATTATTGAACAAATATGATTGTACCAGCGTATTTTCTTTATACTTGCCCTCTGACGAAATCTCGCTAAACATTTTAAGAAAATATTGAAATATATAAATGATTATATAATAAAACTATATTTAAATTTAAGTGGTTTATATTTATATAAATCTTATTATATAACTATTTCTATTTATTTAAAGTTTATATATGTTATTATTATTTATATATGGCAAATATCTATTAATACATCTGGAAAAAAAAGTTTGGTATATTGACATACGAAGCAGAATAAATGGGTTTATATTGTAACTAATATAATTCTAAAACATCACCATCATCATCATCATCTACAGTCACGGTTTAGACCATTTCTGATCTGTTCCGAATCCATATTATAGTTGCTCCCTCCTCTTTTAAATGGTCGTCCACAACTTCTATGTCCTTGTGGACTGTAATTAAACATCCTACAAAGTATCCTAATCGGCCGCGGTAGACTAGTGATTATGCTCCTTGCGTCTGGTCCCGAGGGTCGCTTGTTCAAACCCGGCCGGGGTAGATGGATTTTTTAGAAAGGAAAAATCCAAGGAGCAAGTTCTCCGGGAGGAACTTTAAGCCGTGGGTCCCGAGTCTGAAGATTTCAGGCTCGTAAAATATCCTTAAGCCTGAATGAAAAGACTTCTAAGCAAAATTTACAGAATTTTCCCGTCCTAGTACTACCTTGGTTTCCTAGATGTCAGTATGAGGCGGAACGCTGACCACGGACCACTCATCTATACGAAAACAAGCGTAACTAAATTAGTATGGTTCAAATTCTTCCCTGTAGGGGGAGAACGCCTAAATCTCTGATAAGGAAAACATGGGCTTACAAGATACAAAGCATCCTCTCTTCACTCATTCTACTAACATGTTCAAACCATTTATTTCTATATTCTTTTATTTTTGTTATCACACTAGT
This sequence comes from Diploptera punctata, assembly GCA_030220185.1. Classification (NCBI taxonomy): domain Eukaryota; kingdom Metazoa; phylum Arthropoda; class Insecta; order Blattodea; family Blaberidae; genus Diploptera; species Diploptera punctata. The sequence goes on along the minus strand of JASPKZ010003825.1, from coordinate 1,101,142 downwards.
TATTTGTAATTCCTCACGAATATCTTCACTCCTCCGTTTGTCCAAAAGAGTACATAACTCTAAAACTGTAGACCTGACTTCAGTTCCTCACAAAATCTTTATCTACTAAATCTCTAAAGTCTCAGACGAGTGCATTAAGAATTTTGAATCATTCTGTATGTATGACTAAAAATAAAATACAATGCAATTGGTCCTAATAAAGGAATTTCAACCCAGCATTTGCCTTGACGATTGAGGGAAAGTAGGAAAAAACCTCATTCAGGCTGGTCGGTACCGGGATTTGAACCCTTCAAATGCTACTGTTCGAGACAGTTTAGTAGGTACTTGGACTAGTTATAAATATAAATAAGAGGAAAAATGGCATGTAAATTTCTTTGAATATTTCATAGATGAATCTAATAGAAACCGTATATTTAAAAATCATATAATTATCGATAGATACCAAGAAAACAACTAAATATATTATCTCACTCAATATAACAAATGAATAATTGCCCCAAAAAGAGATCTAACCCACGAAAATTCGAAAGTTGTGTTTTCAGTGGATTAGTGATCTATCCGGAGAGTATCACGGCATGGTGCATGTAAAATTATCCATACTCATTTCCAGACCTGTTCTATTTATTTTCAAAAGCTGGTTTTCAAGCGAAAAGTGAACAATATGTAACAAAATGACAGAAGCAGTTAGTCAAGTCATAAGTAACAGTGCAGAAAAACAATTGTTGCACATGTGCAAATTCATTCCACTACAGTTACATGGATTCTATCAGAATCCTAGAACAATTGAGTGAAAATAAAAAAAGACACAAATAATGTAACGAAATAGCATTACATTGAAAATAAATATTGAACACTGATTTAGTTAGAAATTTTTCTAACTGAATCAGTGTTCAATTTGTATTTTCTATTTATCATTGTATCATTTTTAGTTCAAAATGCGATAGATAATTTTTCCGCTCTATAAAGACAGATCGTTTTTATACTAAATTCTGTATTAAATTGTTAAAATTCAGTTAGTAACATGACATTTTGCATTCATATTGGCTGTATTATTTTCCAATAGGATGAGAGATTAAAATGTATAAGATATATTAAAATGTATAAGATATAATAAAAGAAATTGCTTCAAAATTAACATTTTTTTTTTCGTTTTCCCGACAATTAGTAGTTTGTGGGTCAGATATGTTACCAAGTAAACAACTAAATATATTATCTCACTCAATATGACAAATAAAAAATTCAATTGATATAAATTTTCCTTGTTGCAGAACAGTGTATCAAATAAATACAAACAAATTTACATGTCAACAACATATATGCTGTATTTATTTACAAGCAAACACGATTATACTCTGTTAAGAGCAAATATTTAAACAACACTTTAAGTGTAAATGTAAATAAAATATCTCTATGTGTTTTCGCGCCTTTATACAAACACTAAACGTAATGATTTCATGGATACAGATGTCGTAAATAGGATGCTTCTGTATTTTTTTTTCCTCAAGTGCCGTGAAGCATGTCGGTCGGTTTACAAGCTGTTATCCAAGGGGCTTAGTTGATCTTAGTCTAATTAGTTGAGTAGGCGAAATAACTAACATTGCTACTGAATGACGAAGCTACACTATAGGTGTGGTAACCAATACTATAAATTAAAAAGAGGCTATTCTCACGATAGATCTAATAGTTCCTGTCAACAAACTATTTGTTCAAATAAAAACTAGGGAATGGAGAGAAATTTATGGAGTTTCCCTCCCATTTTATTGATGGTCAAGTTTTATTGTTTACCGTCGTGTCACTGTCAGGTTTATTTGTTTCTGACTCCAGAACAACACATTATGTTAACGAGATTGTCTGAAGTCAACTGATTTTGATGATCGTACTCAGCTTACTCTATTGCTAATGGATGATTTATTTGGGTAAAGATAAATCTAATAAGTAGACTATAAAATAAAATAAATAGTTTAACTATCCCAAGGAACTATTATGAACACTGGATATAAACAGCATTCGAAACAATAAAAACTGAAGTGTCCACTTTTTAATAGTAATTTTTGTTTAATGATATTGTCACAAAAGAGGGAAGGATTTTCCTCTACATTATTTTGGCGTAAATGAACACATTGATGTTGTTTAAAATCTCACTTTCGCTTTATTTCCGATCACAAATTATCAGTAAACGTTTTAATCACAATTCTCACAATCAATCGTCTTTCATTGTTTATCTCAGTCACAATTATTATTATACTCACTGATGGATCTATTCACCACAATTTCTTGTACACAACACAAGACACTGCTATCGCCGTCAAACCAAGACTGACTGGCCTCCGTCCTATTTATATAGGAGCGAGGAACTTTTCAGGCTTAGGTTCGAGATATTTCGAACATAGAAGCCTCCGGCCACTGATCTTTCCTGAAAGGGGAGGGAGATGTTGTTAGAACTATCTGGACTCACAGTCCTGAAATATCGGTGGTAGACGCGGATCTTTTGACTCGCAAATCCATTCCAACCAATACAAGACCAATGTTCCGCCTTGCCCACGTAATTTAAACGTTGCTCTACGATGCATAACATTATTGTGACGTATCGTAAGAGCGGAGTTTCAATGTTGCGGGTGATGGCGAGAATAGTGATCTCGCATTGGTAGAAATAGAACCGCGCAAATCTTCTATGAGTCTAGACTTCCATTCTGGTTATTTCTTTAAGCTTCAACAACTCCCTATCAGGAAAGTTCAATGTCAGAAGTTTCCATACGAGAAAATTCTTCTCTCAGCCTATATAAACTATTGCCAGGGTTGGAGGCGAGTTAGTTGTGAAGTGAACAGCGATATAGTGAGTTGCGAAAGAGAAGAGAATGCGGCAAGTGGACTCGTCAGAGACTAAAGTAATTGAATGATAAACTTTACAACAAAATTAATTATTACCGCAATTTGCGAGTGCAATGACAGTGATGGTTTATAGAATTAAATATAGTTATTATGAAGTTTTTCGCCATAATCTGTGTTGTTTTATTATGATAAAACGACGGGTAAACTAACCCCACGTTACTTGCCCATGTAAATTCTGCACGGATAGATGGAAAGTGTGATAGCGCTAGTATCATCTAACAAATTCACTTTGGATGAGAGAATCCCTAAACACATGCGAAAGATCATTACATCGTTGTTAAATTAGCTCTTTATTCGATGACTGCTGTAGATGTCGGATCATTTAAAACCACAGTGTCTGTCATCTTTCTATTGCCAGCTTTACAACACAATACAGAAATGGCGGAAGTTGTCAACATGTAATGAGGAAGGCAATGGAGAGACAGTTAATTCCGCAGTAGTAACATGGGTGCCGGGTTATTTATTTGATCAACGACTGCTGCTGATGTCGGATCATTTAAAAAGGAATAGTATTTGACAGCACTTCCCTCCCAGTCGAATAACACAACAAAGGAGACAGGAAGTGGCAATAATAAAATGAAGAGAATCGACACCACATTCCTAGCATATTTTTCGCGTGTAGATTTAACATGGGCGAGTAATACATTACACATTCTACTTATTCTTCTTGTCTATCGTAGTTCTGTCTTTAAGCTTTTAGGTACGTTTATTTGTTCCACGCCACTGGGAATTATAATAGCACGACATGTCGGGAAAGGGATTTTAAGCTTTGGATTACATAGACATACTATCTTGCATATTACTTAAGGACATGGAGGACACATCCGAATGAGTGAATACTTTAAATCGAGGACTTCCCCGAGAGAACACGAACATTTAGGACTGAACACACCATACATTCACATATTTATTTTAAGATGGCGAATATGATAATAATAATGATGATGGCCAGATAATATTTGAGGATCATCTGAGCCTTAAAGTTTCCTGACTTTGTCTTGTAGGTGAGGAAAAATCCCGAGAAATCCATCACCCAGCAATGTTATCCCGACGGGGAATCGAATACCTTACTCGCTGCCTATGAATTAGCGATGCTATCCTGAAACAGAATTCGATAAATAGCGTGATGAAAAACGACTGTCATTGGTTGTAATACAAAATTCATTAAAACGTGATTGGTCAGTGACTCCCATTTGGGCATGAGTTAAATATATCAATTTATTTATTTTTGTACCTTATAAAACAGTAATTCTCAACTATAATAACTTCTGATATAAACTTCGTCACACTATTAAAATTCAAGGCATTTAAATAGTCATAATAATTTGACACATTTGTAAATTCTTACTTTTGTATCTATTCTTAATTTTTTATTTTTCCTAACAGTATTGTTTAAACATCCCAATATTTTATTTTAAAATACAATAGGAAGTAACATTAAGAGGATTGTTTAATAATTAAAACATTTTGTCTGTTCATTCTTACCTCTTAGAGTTGTTTTTGTCGAACACATGTCTCACAGCTTCTTAGCCCCATCGTCAGCGATTACAGACTGAATTTTCGCATGTTGTTGGCCCTGATTCTTGATTCCTGCTCTCTTTGCCTCTGGTCCAATGAATTTACTAATGAGGTTCCTTTCTGCAGAATGGATTACATACTGAATTTTCTCATGTTGTCGACCCTGATTCTTGATTCTTGCTCTCTTTGCCTCTGGTCCAATGAATCCCATTAGTACATTTATTGGACCAATAAATTTACTAATGAGATTCATTAGACCGGAGGCAAAGAGAGCAGGAATCAAGAATCAGGACCGACAATATGAGAAAATTCAGTCTGTAATCTGAAACATATGTTCGACAAAAACAACTCTAAGAGGTAAGAATGAACAGACAAAATGTTTTAATTATCCCAATATTTTGTTTGCATTATTTGCTTGATCGAGGATTTAATCTGTTATTCTCTTACTGCTATTAATTTCTATCCCTAAAAATATTTGAATTCCATGACCTGTTCTATACTTTTCCCCTTCTATTTCTAATTTAACACGACGTGGTTCCTTGGATATTGCCATTGATTTGGTTTTGTTTATTGAGATTTCCATATTATATTTTGTTGCAATTATTCTAAATTTGTACAACGAATGCAACGGCGATTATTATATTAATTTAAAAACACATTCCTCTTTTCTAAAATATAATTTAGTATTGAATGTTTTCTGGTAAGAAAGAAATAATAAGAGAAGACAAAAATAAAAATAATAAACTTGTAGGAATGAAAAGTCCAATGTGCGATTTTGTTAATTAACAATGATGAATTGTTTTAAGTAATTGCACGTAACTAGTTCTTCCCTTGGAACAGCATATGAAATATTACATGATAATTAAACAAGCCGAAATAAGAGCCTGCATCAGGAATACACGTCCAGAAGGCCTCCAGCTATAACTTGTAAGCTGTCCTTTTCAATACGCTTAAGTTCGGTTCCATAAATTGTTTGTGATAGGGTTTAGTACACAGTGCTTGCGTGATTCCACTTGTTCTACTTCATTATCATACGAGTTTTTACTCAGGATGCGCATATTTCCTTCTCCTTAGGCTATTTTTATTTTATCTCCCGTTATTTTATATTTACAATAACTGTTACAGATGATTCATCCCATGCTATAATTAGCTACATTTGTTCAGGGATTTGTTGGAGGTGATTTCTCAATGCTGTAATTTGAGGTTAGCTGCGTGCATGTAGGTTGTTTCCTTGGAAAATACCGCAGTTTTTGGAAAATTATCCAGACTACAAATAAAAAAAAGTGGTCCTGGTGGTTATCACGTTCCAAGGTTAACTAACACACTCACTGGTTCTATCGAACCCGTAGGTTCATGACCTGGGTGGATTACTATTATTGTTATTCAACTTTTATAAAATTCATGATGTGTTCCGTTGAGGTATTATTCAAAATTAAAATATAAAATTATGGAATATTCACCTGAAAGGTCCGTCTCCTCAACTTAATTAATTATTTAACTGTAGCGCTTTCGGGACTTGTCCCATCATCGGCAGGATTCGAAACTGGTGTTTCACTGAAGATCTGGTAGAGGGGGTTACATGTATTGGGTTCGTTTTCGTTTATCAGATTGTCGTTGTTGTAAGCTGCTTTCATGATTTCCATCTCTTCGAGTACGTTTATCTTCGCTGGATTATTTTCTCTGTGCATTACTGTTAGGGTGTTTTCAATATATAACACGTTATCCATGAAGGACATCGCATGTTAAATATTGAAAACACCCTAACAGTAATGCACAGAGAAAATAATCCAGCGAAGATAAACGTACTCGAAGAGATGGAAATCATGAAAGCAGCTTACAACAACGACAATCTGATAAACGAAAACGAACCCAATACATGTAACCCCCTCTACCAGATCTTCAGTGAAACACCAGTTTCGAATCCTGCCGATGATGGGACAAGTCCCGAAAGCGCTACAGTTAAATAATTAATTAAGTTGAGGAGACGGACCTTTCAGGTGAATATTCCATAATTTTATATTTTAATTATTGTTATTATCAATATCCAATTATTAATAGCAATCCGAAACGTTTGAATTACTCTGCCGTGTGCTACAAATGGAGTAACCATAATTAAAATATTAGGTGAACTCTCTAATTTTATTAGCCTATTTGTTATTTAAGTGCTAAGATCATTAGTGTCGCAATTCAATGCTGGGCGTGATAGAGCCAAAACTATCCCCAGAGCTCCCTCTATTCAATATTTAAGTTCTTTTACGTGCCATAAATTTACGACACACGATCCAAGGCTTTAGTTTCCTTCAAAGAAAGCCATATTCAATATTTTCATATCTGCAAACTCTACTAATTTCGACTGGATTTTAATCCGCAAACCTCGGAAAAAAAGAGAGATGAATAGACAGGCGAACGGATAGGACTGCATAACAGGAGCAACATGTTCTTTGTAAGAACTCAGCTGTAATAGGAACAGTTAAGTCTCGTAGATTGCGATGGGTCATGTGACACGAATGGGAAATGAAAGAGCGGCATGGAAGCTTCTTGTTAGAAAACCAGAGGGAAAACGCGCAGTTGGTAGATCAAGGATCAGATGGGAGAATAACAAAAACTATGATTTGAGGGAAGTAAATTACACAAGGGATGATTGGAAAACATTACCTCAGGATAAGGATGTATGGAGAGCTTATAAGCGTACAACCATGAACCTACGGGTTCGATAGAGCCATTTAGTTAGCTAGTTTATTATTTAAAATTGTGCTTAACATTACATAAATTTTCGAATTCACTATTTCGCTAAGAAAATTATGACTTTGATGAAGTAGGCTATATAAAATAATGTAAGTAGTTATATTAATTTATAGCATGATTTTGCGGGAATTTCATAATCACCACCCACTCTCCCGAAATAAAGTGCTCAAGTGGTCAGGTGAAATATAACATTTCGAGTGTGGGATAAAAGTGGGAGGTGAGTGGCATATGGGAATTCTAAGTATTAGCTATGTAACCATCCCACTTAGCAAATAAAACTTGAACGATGGAGGTTCAACCCAAATATCTAAAAATGTGCAGTCATAAAATGTGCACTTGTTAATAGTAGCTCATAGGTCACACAACTTTCACAATGTTAATCAAACACATCACAACTTTCATTTAAAAGGCGGTTATTAATATTTAGACCTGAAACTAACTACCGACGTAATTTGGAGATTCGAGTTATTCACAAAATGTAACTATATGTGAAAAGAAAAATATACGCCTAGACTGGGGTTTGAACCCAAGACCTTTGACTCTCTATGTCAATGCTCTTCCAAGTGAGCTACCTAGGCCTCCAATCTAAACGCGTATTTTTCTCTTATACATAGTTAATTCTCTAACCTCAAATGCTACGAGCCGTTGCTACGATTTTTGCAAATGGCGGCTTCTTTATTAAGAATACTTTTTATTGGGAATTTAAACATTACTTATAAAGTCAGTAGCGCTAAGAGAAAACTACGCGTTTAGATCGGAGGCCTAGGTAGCTCACTTGGAAGAGCATTGACATAGAGACTCAAAGGTCCTGGGTTCAAACCCCAGTCTAGGCGTATATTTTTCTTTTCACATATAATTTGTCCATCATTAAGATTCAATACTAATAAAATTAATTGTTAAAACCGTTGAAGTGGAGAGCCATAAAATAAAATAAGTTAAAATACCTTCTTAGGTAAAATCCGTCGTCCTCAATTTTTAAAATATGTAATCTTAAGGCCTTTCAGGACATGTCCCATCTCCAGCAGTTCATTCTTCGCCACAGCATCAAACATCATACTGGATGCTGTAGCGAAGAATGAACTGCTGAAGATGGGACGGATGTCCTGAAAGGCCTACAGGCATAAAGATTACATATTTTAAAAGTTGAGGACGACGGATTTTACCTAAGAAGGTATTTTAACTTATTTTATTTTATACATCATTAAGATGTTTAAAAACGAATAATATTAACATTAAAACATAACTAACTCACTGGTACCACAGAACCCCCAGGTTTATGACAACGCAGGCATAAACTCTCCCTAAATCCCTATCCTGAATTATCATCATCAACAACAATCACGGATTCAGCCCATGTGGCTCGTTCCGGTCTCATAGATTCTCATTTAAAAAGTTGAATCCATCTCTTTTTCAGTGTACCAAGATTCCTGTCTCCTTTTGGTTTGTAATTAAGTAGGCTATAATTTTTGGAATGCGATGATCTTTCATTCTTTGAACATGTTATTTCCAGTTTTTTTCTGGATTATTTTATTTTATCTAAAAGTTTAAAAATATTTAGCTCATTTCTAATATCTTCAGTTCTTTTATCTACATGTTTGCAGCCAGCCACACTTCTCAGAAATCTCATTTCGACTTTTTCTATGATATTTTTTTCTCTTTTAGTTAAAATCCAACATTCACTACCTTACATTAGTAATGGGACTGCCACTGCTTCATAAAATTTTAGTTTTGTTTCCTTTCTTGTGATCTGGATTATTAACTTCCAATTAGTCCACGCATTGACAGCTCCATGGCACAAGCAGTTAGACGCTCGCCTCACACCGCTGGGGTCCCGAGATCGATTGTCGGTCACTTCAAGGAGGTTTCCTGGTGGACGAAACGGAGCTTGGGCAGGTTTTTCGCGGGGTTTCTCACTTTTCCCCCGCCACAAATTTCATTCCACCGTTCATCTACACTCATCTTATGCATTTCGTTTCATTTAATTCATCCACCCTTGTGATGGTGCGTCAGGAATAGTCGGCCGGCACCCTTGTAGTTCACAAACCTCCATAAATATAAGGGCTTCATCTCACCTCATCCTTCTACCCGAACCTGAATTGGACACTAGTTGAGGATATTTATATTTAGTCCATGTATAATGCACCTTCTTCTAATCGTGGCTAATATTATTCTTGCACTTATTCTTACTTAATATACCGCAACATAGGAAATCACATCACTCCATGCCATATACCATCTCCACTTCTCGCAACTGGAATTCCCTACCACAAGAAATAAGGGGCTGCCGGACATTGGCATCTTTTAAAAGAAATCTAAATTTATATTTGCTCTAAACTCGACTTCATTATTATCCAGTGTAAGATATATATATATATATATATATATATATATATATATATATATTAATTGGTGTTTCCCGTATAATGTATCATATTTATATTATTATTATTATTATTATTATTATTATTATTATTATTATTATTATTATTATTATCGTATCATTATTGTTATTACCCTATAAAATGTTGTTTGTACATGACATTTACATTGCTACATTTATTGTATCTTTAACTGTTTATAATTAGTATAGTGTATATCTATATTTGTCGAATATTTATTTGTATTTGTGCTGGTTGAGTGGAAGAGAGGGCCTTATGGCCTTAACTCTGCCAGAATAAATAAAGTATTATTATTATTCTTGATCTACTTCTGATTTTCCTACAGTAAGTTTCTATGCCCCTACTTCATTCCCCATTCATGCTACATGTCCTTCCATAGCAGTGTACGAAACTTAACTATACTTTTTGAATATGTTTTTCCACAAAGATCATGTAGCTTACTCTTATGTAGTTTTCTCATTAATTTGTAAACGACAGAAGTGCGTTTCTTAAGAAGAATTTAAGAGATCATATCCGCAATACCGATATTAGAGAACAATTAGAAATAGGCCAATATGAATTAACAAATAAATTGACAGACAAAAAGTTAAAATGGTTATAACATATAAATAGTATGGAGACATCTCGTCTATCAAAACACGCTTTACAATATATTCCAAGAGGTAAACTTTCAGTTCAACGCCCCATGATCAGATGGAGGGATATGCTTTGAGTCAGTACAGGCTTACAGCCTAACTTTGAAGTTGAAGATGAAAAAGATTTGTCTCTTCGTTTTATTTTGATCCATAATTTTTCAAGAAGGCCTACTTTATTCACAAATATTCATAATATTTTATTAATGCTTTTAAAATTCATTACCAAACACCATTGAGGTCACTATGTAAAAGTTCTTCTTCTTCTTCACTTCCTGGTTTAGGCATTAGTTGCCTGTTCCGTCTTCAATAATAGATCTAAGACCAACTCTTCTGAGAACGTGTAAAAGTATGTAAAAGTTAAAAAATAAAATTCGTAATAAGTATTTTAAAAATTTAAAAAAATACCATCAATCTTAAAAAAAAGTAAACAAATACATATTGGAGTAGGGAAAATTAATCAACTTTATGTTGCCTCTCACAAAATAACCACGATTAATAAATATACTTACACCTACCCTCATATTTTTGTTTTTCATAGCTGAGGATGACTGAGATATATGGTACAAAATTAATTTTTTTTAATTTTTAGAATTTTTTTCTCCTCTCTTGAAGTAAGAGACGATGCTTTTCATCCATATAACTGAAAGAACAGCCGTTATATATATATATATATATATATAGTATTGTTTAAATTTTTTTTAGAAAAGTTGGGGTGACAAGTCTCTCTGTAATAGTATGTGTTTTCGGAACTGAGCCAAAAGTAAACCAAGAAATAAGTTTGCGACTTATAAATTCAGTGCAATTCAATTAATTTCATTGACGAAAAAATGAATGATTAATCTCATGATTATCAATTTTAAATGTGATATTTCTCATGGTGACTGTATATAAAATAAATAATGAATTTATACAATAGAATAAAAAAAATACAATGATTTAAGAAACATATTTATTATAAATGAAGAATAAGCATTGTTTGCATGAATTCTTTCATCTGGGTGTGCACATATTGTTCACTTGATAATTGGATGTACAAGAGATAAATACACAAATTGCGTGAGGGTTTCCTTAGGGCTATTTCTCACGATAACCACAATCCCAAAGAACAATACTTTCTTCTTTATTATATCATAGTTTCAAATACGTGTGCTAAATGAATGTGATCTGCTCTATTATTACAGAAAAAAGTTAAAATATTAAAACGTATACGTGCAATATCTGTTATCCTCAACAAATTAAAATTCATTAAAATCTTGCAACCTTTCACAACTTCTTGTTCCATCCTCAGCAGTTGATTTTAAAAATTTAATTTTTTACGTAACCAACTCAACTGTGGTTCAGAATGAATTTTAAAAGTATTAATATTATAGGTAGGCTATATACAGATTAGAACAGAACACTATCTTCTTCTTCTTCATCACGGTTTAGGCTTATTTACTAGCCTGTTTCGGCTCCAAATTGCTGTTCTTTCCATCTTTTCTTTGGTCTTCCCGAACTTATTCTTCCTCATGATGAATAGCTGTATGCTGCTTTTGGTATTCTATTCTCAGTCATCCTTGCCAAATGTTCTTTCCAATTTGTTCTGTATTTCACTATTGTTGTGTTTAATTCCTCTACTTTCAGTTGTTGTCTTATTTCTGTGTTGTGTTCTTTGTCTGTTCTTTGATATCCTGCTATTGGTCTGAGGAATTTCATTTCAGCGGCATACATTCTGGCAGATTGTTGTGTTGTCACTGTCCGTGATTCGGATCCATAAGTAATAATAGGCACTGCCATTGTCTTGTATAATTTCATTATTGAGTCTTTCCTGGCTTTATTTTTTAAGTTCTTTTTAGTGTTCCTGTTATATAACTAAACTTATTTATTTTGTTATTTATATCTGTTTCCGCTGTGCATGATATTTCGCAACCTAGGAAGTTGTATCTTACCACTTGTTCTATTGGTTTATTTTCTAATATTATCTTTGTCCGAACTGGATGAGCGCCCTTGAAGGCCATTGTTTTTTATTTTTATGATGATATAACCATGTTGTATTTTTTTTTTTTTTGATTTTCATTCAGCTTATATAGCATTCTTTGTATTTCGTCCTCTGCTTTTGCTATTAAAATCTGGTCATCTGCAAAGGCTACTGTTTTTAATTACTATAATTCCTAAGTTAATTCCCCCAGTCGTCATTTGCTTCCATGATCTTATCTTGTCGTCAAAATAAATGTTAAAAAGTGTGGTTGATAGTGGACAACCTTGTCTAACTCCTCCTGTTATATGTATTGGTTCCCGTTGATTTATTTTTATTTTTGTTTTCTCATACATTTTCTTAATTACTGCTATCATTTCCCTTTATTGTATTACTTCCCTTTAGTTTAAATTAAAGATTTGGCACTGTGTTTTAGTGTCTTGCATTAAAAACGGCATGATTTTTTTTGACACGACTATGGTATATCATAACGCTTCTCTGGAAGAAATATCAAAGTAGGTTTTGGCATGTAGTGGTTGATATTCCCTTTGTAAGCCCAGGTGAAAACTCTGTATAACATTACATAATACTTTTCAACCAAAAATTTATACTTGCATTTTTTCTTGAATTTACGTAAAATATCCTTATACCATATGATGGTGATTAACACACCAATTGATGTTTTTTTATTTCAGGTCAACCTCTTCCTTCGGCTTCAAGATTGATCAAAGTTACTTAAAATTTAGTTACTTCATGAATTTATTGTTGTCCAACCTTTAATTTTTCGCCATTCTTTTTTATTGAATGTCAAATATTCACATTCCCTTTTATCGTTGTTAATTTAAGGGCATAGCATACCTAATATAGGCTTTCGCTTGTACAGCAGTTCGCCCTTGATTCCTGCTTTCCAGAGATTCATATCTTCCCATTGTCCCTCTTCCATACTCCTCTACATCATGGCATCATATATTTCCTCATACCATGTTCTTCTTCTTCTCCCCCTCTTCTTTCTGCCTGATACCATCTAATCTAACACCTGTTTAGGCCACTGGTCTTCCTACATCCGTTGTACATGTCCATACCACTGTAAACTCTCTTTGTTATCCTTTTGATAACAGTTTCTTGTGCATCCATTTCTTGTCTGATAGCTATATGTATTTCGAAAATGTTGCAGCCTGGATATTCTCATACTTCTCCGCAATCCATCCATTTCTGTCGCCAAGATTCTTTTCTGCATCCTTTCATTTATTGTCCAGCTTTCTGATCCATATGTAAGTACACTTTCTATTATTGTCTGTATATTTTTTTTTTCTGGTCAAATTTCTATTCCATAAAAGACCATTCAGGGATCTAATCGCCTTCCTTGCACAATTTACTCTGTTAATAATATATTTTTCACAAGTACCAGATTTATAAGAGCGTTATGGAAAAAGAAGAGCAATAACTGTAGTTCACATATTTTCAGGGTTTTTATTTCTAGTTGGGAGGGTTTGTTTCAATTCTCACGCTCTGTATGAACATGTTAATTACTCTCGCTCCATTTCTTCTCTGATTACGTCTTTCACTTCATGATGTTGATTATGTAAAAGATAGACTATCCAATTTCAATTAAAACAGCGACTGTTTTGCATTATCACTTCATTAATTCCTGTATATAAAAAGGCTCTTGAACTGAAACCGGATTTAAAATCATTAATGATTCAGGGATTCCCTCACCATTATTTTGAAATATTTTCTACATCTAAACCACACATATATTTTGAGAATTTACCTATGTCATGACCAAACCAGGCCCTTGACACCAGAACCTCCTTAGGCTAACGTTTTAACAAGTGAGTTTCTAACTACTTCTCCAACACGTTGATATACACTTGTTCAGGCATCCTTAATGATACAACTAATTCCAATTCCTACGAACACTTGTTAACAATGTATTTACATAGACTATGTGAAGAAGACACGCAACCTGCATCAGCTTGGAGTTAAACAACAAACAAAGAACTATACAGAAGATAACTTTAACATTAACCCTCTTACTAATAATCCATATATAACTTTTTAGCGCGATAGTGCGTTTTGTCGTACTTACAGCAATGGCGACCATGATTGAAAGTTCTACTTCCTAAATGTCGGGGTTGCCAACCTAAATAACTATACTGTAATATTATATAATAAAAAACCATGTGTGGGAAGTAAAACCACTGCCCTCTATGTAATACTATGCAGAATGTATATACAAACAATATCCAAAAGGTAGTGTTAATATACATTATAGGCTAAGAAACAAATCACTACATATTAAATTAACTGAACTTTATTAGAAACAATATAAAACAATAAATACGTACTTCACCGCCATTTTATCACTGATTGGTGTCACGGCCTCCTGTAGTTTCAACTAATAAATATCTCCCACACTGTTAACTTTAGCCAGATGTTTATAATGAACGCGAATATTTCCAACAAAGATGTTATTATTTTACTATTATTTATTAATTTGAAAACACCATCGCGCAAAAAAATAATACAACGCACGTTTGTGAAATATTTTACAGAATCTCGGAAATTAAAAACCGAGCTATCGCTCGGTTATTAAACATTTTCCTTCCTTCTGTAAAAACCATTTCCCAATCTCTCATCGTAATATACTTTTAAATAAGGTTCGTACACATCTCGGTTGAAAATTCTTACTTATAAACACTGTTTAGCTATGTGGTATTTAAGAGGAGTACAAATTTACATGGGTATCGTTATGGGACCTACATATCTTTCCCCATGAATAAGGATTGTATAACAAGAGAAAATGGCGGTGTCTATGATCAGCTGATCGTTTTCTTGTGTTATTGATTACTTTTTCCTTAATTTTCGCGCAAAATGCAATACTTTAACGACTGTTTGATGGGTACGCAAGACATAAATAATATTAATAAAGCTCTTGGTACATAAATAAAGTATTATAAAACGTAAATAAAATAAAACTTACTTATTTTTTCCATACTTCCCCAACCTGGGGATCTCTATTTACTCTTGTCCATACTCATTTCTTATACGATTAATCACTATTTGATGTTATTTTATTTATGTTACAAACAGCATGCAATATGTTCTGACGTCATAATGATTACCAATATATGACGTATTGTATATAAGAGTTGTAATGTAATCCAGTTCCTATATAACATATATTAGTAAGGAAATTATACGTGATCTATATAAGGTTTATACATTGCATAACTAAACAACTGATGAAAGCATGTATAAGTGACTTTTATTGTTAAGACTGAATCTCTTCAACTTTACATTCTGAAAGAGTAGGTTTATATTACATTTGTACCAAATATTAATACAATCTGAATACAGGAAGACGGAACTCTGCATAAATACATGATTGAGAGCACAAGTTTACTACATTTAAAATGTTTGGAAAACAAAATGTTAAATGTTATTAATTCATAATTACATAATAACTCTATAATTACATTTTATATAACTAGCCAGTACCCGGCGTGCGCTGCTACGCCAAAATAAATAAATTATATTTATTTAGTCCACCGCTGTGGTCTCGAGGTAGCGAGCTGCCTTGTCACGCAGCGGGTCCGGGTTCTATCCCTGGTCGGGGCAGTTTTTCTGGGTGAGGTTTTTTCGGGGTTTTTCCTCACCTATAAGACAAATGTCAGGAAACCTTTAAGGCCCAAACGGTCCCCGAAATCATACGGCCATCATCATCATCCTTCACCGGTGTGGAAAGCAACGGGAAGCTACCACACCTTCAATTCCCTAGTAAAACTGGAAAGCATAGCATGAAAATGCTATGATTGCAGTGAAAGACCCGCCCTCGGGCAGAATTAATACGGATGGATAGAACTTCATTCTTTAACCGATCCAATCGTATGCAGCCTTTTGTTCTTCTAAGGTAGTTCATTTCTACTCTTTGTATTCTACTTCGTTTTTTTTCGTCATTACCCAAGCTTCACTCCCATAAATTAATGCAGGAACTGCCAATGTTTTATAATACTTCAGTCTAATTTCTCTTCCTGTTTTGTTCTTGAATGTTTTATGTATAGTTCAGCATATCATTTGAAATTTCGACAGTTTCATATTTATCCCTCTTTCAATTTTTATGTTTATAATAAAATTACAACCAAAATAATTAAAATTTTAAAATTCTATTCCTACTCAGGAAATCGTTTATTTTATGCACTTCCTATATGACAGATTTCGACAGTTTCATATTTATTCCTCTTTCAGTTTTTTGTGTTTGTAATAAAATTACAGCCAAAATAATTACTATTTTAAAATTCTATTCCTACTTAGGAAATTATTTAGTTTATGCAGGTCTTATATGACAGATTTCGGCACGTTCATATTTATGCCTCTTTCAGTTTTTTGTGTTTGTAATAAAATTACAACCAAAATAATTAAAATTTTAAAATTCTATTCCTACTTAGGAAATCGTTTAGTTTATGCAGTTTCTATAATACAGATTTCCTCAAATGAGAGACTAGCTAACTTCTGGACAGCGTGTGTAAAAAGTCATATGTTGTTCACATGTTGAATATGAACCCACCTAAAACGTTGATATGAATAGTAGAGAGACTGGTTTTATGTTTCAACGTTCGCTGAATCATTCTGTTGGAGCACGCGTCGTTGATGACACGCAGATCTGGAAACAACAGCCATCATTATAGATACGGTTTGTCCATTACCCAGACTCCCTGCTGCCTCGTGCGGCGTGCTACATTAGATAAACAATAATTTTAGATGGGGTGCAACCATATCCGAGGTGGAACAATCATCAATTTAAACAGGTGTTGTTCATCAATTCGTGAAATCAATTAAGTTTGCTTTTATTTTTGTCTCCAGAGGGTCTTTTGTAACATCATGCTATGAATGTATACCGTGGAAAAGATCAAATGAAAAACAAATGATGACTAGCTCAAAGGTCTGAATAAAACGTGACAAAAAATATTTAATTTGATTACTCATTTCCATTTCTTCAACATATGGCACGAACGATTCTTAATTAAGCATGTGTACATAATCCAGTGTTATAAAGGCAAACAAAATTATTATTTAGACGTTACAAAAATATAGGTTCAGTAACGAGAGGCTCAAGTTAAAATATGAACGAGGGGGGTTTATGTACTATATATATATATATATATATATATATATATATATATATATTTAGTAGCCGAGCGGTTAAGGTAGGAAGCCTTGGCGCAGAGCTACGGGACTTGCGCTGGTTCGAGTCTCCATGGGGGAAGAAATTTTCTCATGGTATTTCGGCCAGTATGGGACCGGTGCCCACCCAGCATCATGAGGCAATTGGGTAGCTACAATAAGTAGCGGCTCCAGGTTGAGGAACCAGCTATAACGGCTGGGGGACTCGACATGCTAACCACATGTCACCCCTACACTGGCTGTTGATCATCTACCACTGTGATTGACGCATGTGGATGTGAAGGGCCAGCAGCCGGCTGGTAAAAGGGCAACCGCTGAAAAGTGGAAAGACCCTCAATCGGAATATATATATATATATAATATATATATATATAATAAAATGTATTTATTGTGGAAATGATATGTTTAGAGAAAGAGTAATTAGGACTTTAGGGGGGGAGGAGACACGATAAATCAACAATAGTATATTACGATGCGAGGTTGGGAAGTGGTTTTTACAGAAGCGAGGAAAATGTTTAAAAACCGTGTGATAGCGTGGTTTTTAATTTCAGAGATTCTGTAAAACACTTCAGAAACGTGCGTTGAACACTACTTTTTGCGCGATGGTGTTTTCAAAATAATAAATAATAGTAAAATAATAACATCTTTGTTGGAAATATTTGCGTTCATTATGAAAAGTGACTAACGGTAACAGTGTGGGTAATGTTTATTAGTTGAAACAACAAGAGGCCGTGAGACCAATTTAGTGATAAAATGGCGACAAGTACGTATTTATTGTTTTATATTGTTTCAAATGAAGATCAGTTGATTCAAAATGCAGTGATTTGTTTGGTATAATGTAATTAACACTATCGTTTGGATATTTTTTGTATATACATTGTACTTAGTATACATAGAGGGCAGCGGTTTTACTTCCCACACGCATGTTAGTAATATGTAATATTACACTATAGTTATTTTATTACAGTCTAGTTACTTATGTTGCCAACCCCGAAATGTAGGAAGTTGAACTTTCAATCATGGTCGTCATTGCTGTAAGTACGACAAAACGCACTATCGCGCAAAAATATTGTTGTAATATGTAATATGGGCTTTGGGGGGAAAAAATGACACGATACATCAACAAACATGGTTGTTATATAATTATAAGAATCGTCGTTCAAAGTGTACTTTACGTTTTGTTAAACCTACCGCTGTGGTCTCGAGGTAGCGTTCTCCCTTGTCGCGCAGCGGGCCCGGGTTCGATCCTCGGGTCAGGACAAGTTTCCTGGATGATGGTTTTTTTCGGGATTTTTCCTCACTTGTATAACAAATGCCAGGCCCACGAACATCACCTGGCCATCATTATCATAATTAACATATTCATTAAGTTTAGGATTAAGGTCTCTCCTAACGCATCATTACCTTCATCATAATATCGTATATCATCGGTCAGCCTAACTCCGCCTTCTAGGCGCACAACCTCATAAGTGGGTTACAATAACGCCATGCCAAAAGAGAATACCAGAATATCGAAATTACAATGTGTTAGCATTGAATAAAAAATATATATTTATGTTTTGATAGCGTGTTTGGTGTTTTGTTAGAATATAAAGTATAAGTTTTTTTTTACCTAGTAACTACGAACCAAAGCGACGATAATTGTTATAATAGTAGATAAAATACAATTTTAATAAACAAAAATAGAGAAACGGGTGGATGGGGTTCGTTAGTCTTGCAAGACATCTAGGAGAGGCAACTCCGAGATAAAACAGGGCTGAGTTCTGGAACTGGGTGAAGGCAATAGGCCTAGAGAGGAAATCCCGAATAATAAACCCGTAATGAAAACCTGGTAACAACCCACTTTACATAGCTTGCAGTCCCAATGACGAAGCCTCGGATCAAAGACAGAAACAAAATATGGTGAACTCTACGAAATACAATACGGAAATTAATATAACTAAGACTAAATACTTAACAGTATCGAAAAAACCAGAAAGACGTAAATTAGAAGTGGAAAGAACACTTATAGAATAAATATCAGAATTTAATTAGCCTATTTAGGTGTATGAATAACGAACACTAAAAATCTAATAAAATAAGTTAAGAAACAATTTGATAAAGCAGCACACATATCAGGATATATGAAACATTTAATTTGGCGCATCAAACATATGTCAACAGAAAGCAAAATCTGCATATACGAAACTATAGTTCGACTAGTTATCATATATGGAGCAGAAACTAGAGCTGATACAACAAAAACTAAACAAATAATAGGCACATGTGAAATGAGGATCTTAAGAACCATTCAGGGGATAATATTATTTGATAGGATATACAATACAGAAATTAGAGAGAAATGTCTAATTCATAACATAACTAAATTTATTACAGACAGACGAAAATATTGGAAAGATCATAGAGAAAGAAAAGGAAGAAACATACTTGCCAAAAAGAGCGAAAGAAGACAGATCAATATACGGGAGAAGAGCTCGAGGAAGATCAAGAGATGGATAGACAGTGGCTGCACATCCCAAACGTTTTTCTCCGAGGAGCGATTTGGGAAATATGCAGGATGAAAATCCTACAAATAAAGAATAATAATAATAATAATAATAATAATAAGAAGAAGACAAATAGAAGAAAAATCAGTCCCGGGATTTGAACTCAAAATCTCCAGCTATATTCCTTATGAGCAATTGTGCTTATTTCCTTAAAATTGTATAAAACTGTGAAACATAAAGACCTATACATTCATCATCATCAAGTATTAGACCTTAAGGTCTGTTCTGATCTAATTTTAGAATTGGTAGGCCTACGTCCATATTTTACTTGGTCTCCATATATTTCTTCATCCTAGTGGTCGGTAGTGAAAGATATGTTTCGGGATTCTGTTGTTATTCATTCTATAGACGTGGTCCATCCATTCGTCTCAGTAATGTGTAATTGCATCTAATATCTTTAATATATATATTTTTGTTTGTATATCTTCATTTCTTTTCCGATCTGCTATTGTATAGCCAGCCACACCCAACCCTTAAAAACCTAATTTCTGAAGTTTTCTATTCTTCGTTCCTGATTTTTGGTTAAGACCCAGTGTTCCGATTCATGTAATAGGGTTGGAATCGCCATTATTTTACAAAATTAATAGTGAATCTTTTCTAGTTCTTTTGAGACTTCGATATATGGTACCATACATATAATTAGTCCACCGCTGTGGTCTCGAGGTAGCGTGCTGCCTTGTCACGCAGCGGGCCCGGGTTCGTTCCCCGGTCGGGGCAGTTTTTCTGGGTGAGGTTTTTATCGGAGTTTTTCCTCATCTGTAAGACAAATGTCAGGAAAACTTTAAGGCCCAAACGGTCCCCGAAATCATATGGCCATCGCCATCATCCTTCACCGGTGTGGAAACAACGGGAAGCTACCACACCTACAATTCCCTAGTAAAGCTGCAAGCATAACATGAAAATGCTATGATTGCAGTGAAAGACCTGCCCTCGGGCAGAATTACTATGTATGTACATATAATTAAATGTACTTTTTTTGTTTGCAATGTCTTCACTTTTTCCATATGACACATTGAACCCCCTATCTTTAAAATTGTTTACCTGTTCTATTGTTTTATCTCCAAAGATATTTTTACTCTCATGTGATTCATATCCTCGAAAAGCTAAAACTTTTGTTTTTGTCAGGGCCATCTCAGAAACGCGCGAACATCTAAGACAAGACAACCATTCACTCAGCCATTCATCCTAAACAAGACCAATATAATATAGATGATGATTATGATAGCCAGACAATACTCGGGAATAATTTGAGACCTAAACGTCCTCACATTTGTCTTATAGGTTAGAAAAAACCCCGAAAAGAAAAACATCTCCGAAGAAATATTTCCGGATCGGGATTGAAATCCAGACCTGCTGTGTATGAAGCAATACATAATCCCGAGATCACAGTACAGCGATGGCCATGAGAAATAAATAAATTAGATTATGTTTACTTTGGTTGCGAAATTGGAAACAATACTGAATGAGGCAATGTAATCTGCGGCAACCATGAATTTTCCCGTAAGTTGCCTACTTTTTTATAACCATAAATATCTTTGCAAGAATCATAATGTTTATATCACGATAGTTTAATGTTTTTCTTTGAAATTAGGGTAATGCAACATTAACGTTGCAATCCCAATTATTTTTAGGTTTACAGGGAATAACTTTTATTATATGTATAAGATACATTAACAACATCTTGGAATTTTCCAGATAGGCCTAAATTACAAAATGAAGAAAACAAACAGAGCAAATTTATGTACTCTTCCCACTCCTGTGGTCTCGAGGAATCGTACTGTCTTCTCACGCAGCGGGCCCGAGTTCTATCTTCGGTCGGGACAAGTTACCTGGGTGAAGCATTTTCGGGGGTTTTCCTCACCCTCAACACAAATGTCAGGAAACTTTAAGGCCCAAACGGCCCCGACCACTATTATAACCATCGCTATCATACTTGCCTCATTTTGATTAAATTTAGGGTTAAGAACTTTCCTGGTGCATCATTATCATCATCGTCTTCTTCCAAGTATATATCATCGAGGTGCCCCCAATCTCAGAACTGGGTTACAAGTATGCAAATGCCAAGAGAGATTACTATACCGTATTCGGCCTTAGTTTAT
Source organism: Diploptera punctata (assembly GCA_030220185.1). NCBI lineage: Eukaryota > Metazoa > Arthropoda > Insecta > Blattodea > Blaberidae > Diploptera > Diploptera punctata. The sequence continues at coordinate 1,079,173 of JASPKZ010003825.1, read as the reverse complement.
GTTGTACGGTAAAGAAGGTCACAAAATGTATCCTTCCGCACGCATCTGTGATTGCTGGAGCGATGGTACTATTTTAGGCGCCATCTGATGTTTAATGTATTCAACACGAGCGGCCATATTGAAATAACTGAATCTCCTTCTTCGTCAACTGACATTCGCGAAATGGTGCTATATTTAAATTTATATATATTTATACTTACTGTTCACCATTGTCATTTTTTCATATCTTATATTGTGTTTTTTTACTTTATTATTACTTTTTTGCAATAATTTTGTTCATACATAGTAATCTAATATATAAACATGTTTGTTTGTTTGTTCGTACTTTATGCGCGGCCATACTGTTGATCCGATTGTGATGTGATTTTTTGTAAAATGTTCAGGAGTTTCCCGGGATGAACATAGGCTATAAGAGAATTGTGATACTCAACTCCTACACCCTTAAAAATCACCCTTTGTAGTGAAAAACATGAAAATGATTTTTTCTACAATTAAATGGCTTACTCTGCATAAACCATAACAAATACACAACATTAATTTATACAGAATTGAATATCTCAAAAACTTCTACAAAAAAGTCCGCGACAGCATATGTTTACCTTTTATGGATAACTCACAAAAGCCATTTTTGTCTTTCATTGATGCCAAGACGGTCGGGATAAGTAGATTCCCGGACAAGCCGTACCGTTCATCCGATTGTTATTGAGCTTTTTGTAAAATGTTCAGGATTTTCCCGGGAAGGTTGTATATAGGCTATACGACAGTTTTAATGCCTAAGCTCTTTATCCTTAAAAATCACCCTTTCTAGCGAAAAAGTGAAATAAAAGTGGCTTTTTGTACTCGTAAATGGCTTACGTTGCCTAAAACATAACAAATACACCAAGTTAATGTACACAGAATTGAATATCTCAAAAAAATCTACAAAAAAAGCCCGCGACAGCATATTTTTACCTTTTACGGATAACTCACAATAACCATTTTTTGTTTTTCATTGATGCCAAGAAGATCGGGATAAGTCGATTCCCGGGCTAGCAGAGCAGCAGCACGGATATCTCGAAATAACGAATTTGGTCTTTCAGCTCATTTATAATAAAGGAGAAATGCGCACAGACTGTGCAGATATTACATGTGAAGTGCTTAATTGTCTTTGCTATAAGCACTGATTGATTTAAGTCGTTTTTTACAATTCAGAATATGGCACTTTTCACATTTTTGTGAACACAAAACACATATGCACATGTCGTTAGGTTCATGAAATGTCTTGTTGCAGCATATCTTGTGATGGAAGCCATGGACTGCCAGCCTGGTAGTGATATGACGCATTTCACAGTTCGATTCTGTCCATCGTCTGTCTTGCATCGCACAGGTCGCATAGAATGATGATGGTATGTCCTTCTTCTCTTGCAGGTCTTGCAAGAGTACATTGTAGGCCTTACTAGACGGTAAGAGTAGTGTTGTCCGCAGATCTTCTATTAAAAACGTCTCTCTGGTGAGTTCGTAAACCAGCCTCGATCTCGTACTCGGTGATACTCCTAAGAGTCTCTTGAGGTATCTTGACTTCACTTTCTCCATATCTTCCAGTTGCTTATATGTGAGGTATTCCCATATCAAGTCAAGTCCATACACAAGTGCGGGTAGTACCTTCAATCTGAACAAGTCCATAGCGGTGCTGATTGACAGTAACCTGATGTTCCTAATTTCATTCATTGCCCTTATTGCTGCCACCGCTCTTGATCTGATATGTAGCCTGAAGCTCTTCCCGGTTGTTTGTATCGTGAGGCCTAAATATTTAAAGTTGTTAACTCTGTTGAGGATTTTCCCATTACTTTCAGCTCATTTATGCCAAATAGATCGGGATGCATAGATTCCCGGACAATGCCGGGTAATCAGTATACGGGATATCTGAAATAATAACGATATAAATTTATAATTATTTTTCCTCTTACTTATTCAACTAAAAGTAAAAATATTTATTAATTAAATAAAAATAAAACGTACTTTTATTTGATTTTCATATTTATTATATAATTCAGTGACAGCTGTTTCGGTACATTGTACCTTCTTCAGACATGTTAACAAATTATGAATTGTGTTCCAACTGATCTAAGCAACAATACAACAATATTTATTTAAATTTTTTAATTTAACAAAGGGGATTCATTCAAATCAAGTTGAGAATTTAACAGTTTTTTACTACTTTTAAATTTATTAATTTCTACAGCCTCCAAAAGATCTAACTTCTTACCCTTATCACAAATATGTAAAATTTCAAAATTTCGATCGAAACAATGATTAAATTGGAATAGGCGGTTAGCATATTTTGAATTTTCTAAATTTCTGTTATATGCTCTCATGTGTTCCTTTATCCGAGAAATAAAAGGTCTACCAGTTTGTCCTATATAGACATTGTCACAGGTGCCACACTTAAATTTATATACACCTGATAATTTTTCTTTTTTTTGTTTTGGTTTGATTGTTTTTTATTATATTTTGTAGAGTTTTATTAGTTTTAAATGCCACATTAATGTTCAACTTTTTAAAGTGTCCAGATATTTTATTTGAAAGTGGGCCTATGTATGACATTACGACATATTTCTTTATGTTTTCTTTGGGTAAAGTTTATTAATTGCTTTTTTGTAATGAACCTTCTTAATTAAACATTCTATAATTTCAGGGTCGTAACCATTATTAACAGTCAATTGTTTAATAATATTCAATTTATTATTATATTCCAAGGGTGAAAGAGGGATATTTAAAAGTCTATGAATGTAACTATTAAAGGCTGCCATCTTATGAGTATATGGGTGAAGAGAAGAACTATGGATAGTGGTATCAGTATGAGATGGTTTGTGAAAGATACCAAACTCAAACTTATTATCAATGTGTTTTATTCATAAATCCAAGAAATTTATACTATTATTTGTTTCTAATTCCATTGTGAAATTAATACTTCTGTGAATGTTATTAATAAAATTTAAAAAGGAATTCAATTGTCTTTTGGTTTCTGTGAAGCCTGCTATGACATCATCTACATAACGATGCCAAAATAGAACATTTCTAGCTAATACATTCTTATGTATGGTTTGTTCTGTCATCCATAAAATTTTTTATGAACATTTCTAGCTAATACATTCTTATGTATGGTTTGTTTTACAATTTTTTATGGATGACTTAGAACAAACCATACATAAGAATGTATTAGCTAGAAATGTTCTATTTTGGCATCGTTATGTAGATGATGTCATAGCAGGCTTCACAGAAACCAAAAGACAATTGAATTCCTTTTTAAATTTTATTAATAACATTCACAGAATTATTAATTTCACAATGGAATTAGAAACGAATAATAGTATAAATTTCTTGGATTTATGAATAAAACACATTGATAATAAGTTTGAGTTTGGTATCTTTCATAAACCATCTCATACTGATACTACTATCCATAGTTCTTCCTTCACCCATATACTCATAAGATGGCAGCCTTTAATAGTTACATTCATAGACTTTTAAATATCCCTCTTTCACCCTTGGAATATAATAATGAATTGAATATTATTAAACAATTAGCTGTTAATAATGGCTACGACCCTGAAATTATAGAATGTTTAATTAAGAAGGTTCATTACAAAAAAGCAATTAATAAAGTTTTTCCTTTACCCAAAGAAAACATAAAGAAATATGTCGTAATGTCATACATAGGCCCACTTTCAAATAAAATATCTAAACACTTTAAAAAGTTGAACATTAATGTGGCATTTAAAACTTATAAAACTCTACAAAAATATAATAAAAACAATAAAACTAAAACAAAAAAAGAAAAATTATCAGGTGTATATAAATTGAAGTGGGGCACATGTGACAATGTCTATATAGGACAAACTGGTAGACCTTTTATCTCTCGGATAAAGGAACACATGAGAGCATATAACAGAAATTTAGAAAAATTCAAAATATGCTAACCACCTATTCCAATTTAATCATTGTTTCGATCGAAATTTTGAAATTTTACATATTTGTGATAAGGGTAAGAAGTTAGATCTTTTGGAGGCTGTAGAAATTAATAAATTTAAAAGTAGTAAAGAACTGTTAAATTCTCAACTTGATTTGAATGAATCCCCTTTGTTAAATTAAAAAAATTAAATAAATATTGTTGTATTGTTGCTTACAACAGTTGGAACGCAATTCATAATTTGTTAACATGTCTGAAGAAGGTACAGTGTACCGAAAACAGCTGTCACTGAATTATATATAATAAATATGAAAATCAAAACTACGTTTTATTTTTATTTAATTAATACGTATGGATTTTCATCAAGTAAACACCAACTCAATTGATTATGTAAAAATATTTTATCATTTATTTAGGCGTAGCAGCGCATGCCGGGTATTAGCTAGTATTATATTAAATGTAGTTTGATCAGGGAGCTATGTTTTTATCTACGCCGCTGGACAACGATGTCATTAGGTTCATGTGGCCAATGAAATCACACTTAGCCACGTGCTTCTGTTTACATTACAACCTAAACTAAGGCCGAATCCAGGTATAGAAATGTAATGACAACGTAGCAGCATTGTCCCATATTCTGTGAGCATTACTTTTGTTTTTCATGCTTGCGCATTGCGTTCTATCTCGAACCTACTATATTTCAGTCTTATTGTAGGGAACAGTAATTATATTGAACTCGCATGTGTGACGACACAGATTATTTCTGATTACCGCTACAGATAGGCCTAATACATTAACATGCTTGTTCTAGTAATAAAATTAAAAAAAAAATCACATATTCTACATCTGAACAAGAAACAAAGAACCTGTTTTTATTGATTTCTAAAAAGTTACTTTTAATAGGTGTTACATGAACTTCAAATGTAAAAAGTAAATTTATTACAGCTTCTACGTCATCAATAAAGAAATAACGGACCTGTCCTATTTTTTCTTCATCCTCCCTATAACTATAAACATCACAACTGTGTCTCAAGTAAACGAAATGTTTACATTACAGGAGAGAAAAGTGTTAAATTCAATGTACGTTACAGGCGTATGTGTGTGACATTAGGCTGTTTATTACTTGTGTTGTGGGTGAAAAATAAAGGTTGATCACCTCAAATCCCCTGGATTTACATACTCCTCTCACCGAGCGAACATAAACTTCATCTGGGTGGAATAATAATGCACACTACAGCACTATTCGACTCGGCCCACCGTCTTCAACACTATATTGTTTATAGTAATCATCTTTAAGTCTCGAGCCACTACCCTAAATGCTGCAAAACCATTCATTTTCACCTCAGAAAAATAAACAAGTAATTTGATATAATATTAACATTTGAGGTAATAAATGGACCACGTCAAATTTTCATAAGTAATGCCATGAGTAATTTCCAAATTATCGATAAATTCACGACTCACGAAGTGAGGAGTGAATTTATTTAGATAATTTGGAAATTAAGAGTGGCATTTGTTAGGACAGTTTAACGAATAAAATTAAGCTCTTTACTCACAAATCATTATTTAAATACAATTATTTTAAAATATTTATATATATATAATGTAAACGGCGATGTTTGAAAACAAATGAGAAACGATTCCTAATTTTAATTATTGTTCCTAGGTATTTGAATTCAGCCACTTCCTCAAGATTTCCCTCATTTGTCATTAGTTATTCACTAATAATCCAGAGGGTATAAATGTGTGGGACGGCCAAGAGAACGATGGAGAGATCAGTTTTCTCTTTGAGATCGGAACGAAGCTTTTGCAGTTCAATCCGTGAAGAAGAAGAAGAAGAAGAAGATGATGAAGAACAAGAAGAAGAAGAAGATGATGATAAGATTTTGTTCCTGTATGCAATGATAATGTACAAGATTTTGTTCCTGTATGCAATATATATTGATGGCAGCGTATTTGGTCATGTGTTCATTGAGTAGAAAGATCTCTCCAGGGAGCTACGTAATGGCATGTCCTACCTGACTGGGCGTCTTCGCTAACTTCCGAATTGAGACCGTCACCTTAAGATAAATTGCGTTTATTGTTTCTCTTATAAAAAGAAAAAAAGTATATAAATTTGTATGTCACATGAATTGAACTCCCCACAAAGCCGTGTAGCATGTACTTGTATGTAATATCCCAGGGCGTATTCAAACTTCATGGCCAATGGCTGTATAAATTTTTACGACTCGTCCGTTACGCCTACTGCTGCAAAGCTAATGAACATAGTATTACTGTTTGCGACAAGTTACATCCAGGATGGTTAAATTCTGATGAAGATGAAATAGAATAAAACCATTTTAAGATACAATAACAGAAGGAAAGATTATAAAATAATTCAATGTTTAATAAACTGAAATCCACTGTGCTGGCTCATGGTGGAATACCCACTTTCGGACTAGTGTTCTGTATTTAACACCTGGCGGGATTCAAAATTTTAATTGGAATATAGGAATGTAGGCCTATACTGACCGAAATTCCATGAGACAATTCTGCACCCATGGGGACTCGAATCAGGTGATTATAATTAGTGATATACAATATTTTTTACCACATGATACTCTTTATTCTCATCATAGCCAACTTTCCTTAAGCAGTAATTTCAATTTCAACCTTTAAAATGTTATAATAATAATAATAATAATAATAATAGTAATAATAATAATAATAACAATAATAATACATAAAATATGTAACTAAACAACAATTTATAATAATAATAATAATCATCATCCATGAAAGTATTAGGCCATGTGGTCTGTTACGGTCTGAAAGAGGAATTTTCCATCCAGTACTATTTTGGACGTCATATTATATATTTAATTCGTTAAATTTAGAGTAAATCAAAATACATTATAAATATTAATTGTATTGTATTTATAACATGTAATCGTTTATGTATATTGTAATTTAGATGTAAAACTATTTTTTTTTGTATTTTTTAAAACCTGGTTGAGTGGCAGACAAGGCCTTATGGCCGTAACTCTGCCAGGTAAAATAAAGCTATTATTATTATTATTATTATTATTATTATTATTATTATTATTATTATTATTATTATTGTTATTAAATGTCCAGCAGTATTTCGATTTCGAGTGGAATTTCACTAAAATGGGAGGTTGAATTGGAGTAAGCAATCATTAATTGCTTGCAATGCGAACCTAATCGAAGATTCCAGTAAACTACATTTGAATAGGTTACAGTATGATGAACTCGTGTGTACTCTGAAGCTGGCCTATAAATGGAAGCAGAAAGTTCCCATGAAGTGAACAAGTCTTGACCGAAGTTTTTGTTGTAGATCATTAAGAACCGCTTGGCCCGAATATCGAGATCTAATTACTGTACTTACATGTTACATGATATGTAACATATGTTGCGCTCGGGTGAAAATGCTCACTTGTATATAATTAAAAAGGAAAAGTGAGTCTAACTTATCCTTCAGTCAAACAAGTAGGTGTCTAAGTGAACTTTTGCTTTTGACTTTCTGATGAATGACCATAATTTTACTACAAAACAAACTAATTGGTGCAAGCAGCATTGGCAACTGCACAGAATGGACCGTATGTGCTATTAATTCTAAATTTCTCCGGTATAAGAACCGATTTTGTTATTAATAAGCTTTATTTTATGCTGATGATATAGTACTATTGACCGATAGAGAGGAGATACTAAAGGAAAACACGCGCACACTATTGAGTAACACTAAGAAATTAGGACTGGAAGTAAATATCAATAAAAATAAATAAATGGTCACACGTAGAAATATATTATATAATGAAAATGGACAGCTAATGTCAAATGAGGGAAATTTTGAGGGAGTGGCTGAATTCAAATAGGCCTTCCTAGGAACAATAATCACAAATAGGAATGAGATGCACAAATAAATTAAACATAGGCTCAATTCAGGAAATGCGTGCTATTATGCATTGCAGAGACATTTGATGTCCCAACTCCTTTAAAAAAAGCGTTAAGCTGAATATATATAAAACTATTATTCTACCAGTTATATTATGTGGAATCGAAACGTGGACTCTTAATTTAAGGGTGGAAAGGAGATTGCGAGTATTTGAGAATAAAGTACTTAGGAAAAATTTTGGAGCAAAGAGAGATGAACAGACAGGTGAATGGAGAAGATTACGTAACAATGAACTACATGGTCTATACAGCAAGCCAGATATAATAAGAACAGTTAAGACTGCGATGGCAGGACATGTTGCCCGTATGGGAAATGAAAGACATGCATGGAAGCTTCTTGTAGAAAAGCCAGAGGGAAAACACCCAGTTGGTAGTTCAAGAATGAGGTGGGAGAATAACATTAACTATGATTTGAGGGAAGTAGATTACAGGGAATGATTGGAAAACATTAGCTTAGGATAGGGATGTATGGAGAGCGTATGTCCGCGCGGCTGTGAACCTACGGGTTCAATAATGCCAGTGAGTGAGTAAGTAAGTAAGTAGGCCTAAGTAAGTAAGTATAAGAACCGATTTTAATATCGTGAGCTTTTATTCGGTCCTGGAAAAAATAATAGACGATAACGTGCTAAAACGTTCATAAAATGTATTCATTCATTTCTTCGTGTTTAAAATTGTTTCAATAAATCGCCCCTCACGGAGGGACCACAATATGTAAACAATTTTTTAAATACACCATTAGTCATCGGTTACATATAAACTAACAATTAAAATTCGGTTTTATATATTGATGAGGTAAAGACAAAGAAGAACGATAGTTTTTTGTTTTTTTAGGATCAATTATATAGAAAGGTGGAACATCAAATAAAGAAATAGCAAAAAGGATCAGTAATGGAAGAAAAACCATAGGAATGTTAAACTCAATATTATGGAGTAAAAATATAATTAACAGAACAAAACAACTAATATATAAATCCATACTAGAAAGTATAATGTTATATGGATCGGAAGTTTGGTCAATGACAACAACATTCCAACGGAATAACTACAGTTGATATGGATTTTTGGAGAAGAGCTGCCAGAAAATCTCGACTGGAAATACAGAAATTATAAAATGGATCAATACAGGAAGAAGTTTAATGGATGAGATTGAACACAAGAGGCTAATGTGGTATGGACACGTAAGAAGAATGTAGGATGGAAGACTATCAAAGGACGTCTATACACGGAAAATTGAAAGAAGGAGCAGAAATGGAAGACCAAGAATAACCTGTAGAAGAATAGTATTCAGAATTCAATGAAGAAATCTGGCGTGACGGATGAAGAGACAGAGGATAGAGAACGATGAAGAACTTTAATTAAGGGGAATTTGAGAATGTTTGTTAACTGATAGTCTATGAGTCCGGAGTCATTTATGTATTTAAAAACTCATGTAAATTATTAAGGTTGGTTGGAGAAAACCCTCTATGATGAGGAAAATTCTCAAAATGAATGAATGATTGACTATTAAAATATTACAGTTTTAATATATGCCTATACTAAATTTAAACAAATATTTTTCTTAATAATAGTAACCCAACTCTTCCCCAGCTTAAACCAAATCCAGAGATGGTACAAAACCTCTATTACACTGGTCAACATGATTTTTGTCTCATGAGTACCAATAGTTGTACTTAATGCAAATTTTTCTCCATCACCCACAGCTTTTTTTTTATTTCAATTTCAATTAATGGATTTAAATAATTATTTTTTAATAAACGTTTTTTCGTCCATTTGTCCGATTCCGATTGAGGGTCTTTCCACTTTTCAGCGGTTGCCCTTTCACCAGCCGGCTGCTGGCCCTTCACATCCACATGTGTCAATCACAGAGGTAGATGATCAAAAGCCAGTGTAGGGGTGACATGTGGTTAGCATGTCGAGTCCCCCAGCCGTTATAGCTGGTTCCTCAACCTGGAGCCGCTACTTATTGTAGCTACCCAATTGCCTCACGATGCTAGGTGGGCACCGGTCCCATACTGGCCGAAATACCATGAGAAAATTTCTTCCCCCATGGAGACTCGAACCAGCGCAAGTCCCGTAGCTCTGCGCCAAGGCTTCCTACCTTAACCGCTCGGCTACGGCGCGGGACACCATTTGTCCATTGTAAAATAAAAACCAAATGAGCTAACTCAAATGATTTCAGCTATGGAAAAGAGATATCAAGGCAAATGGAATCCTAATATGCTGGCCGATTATTTTTGGACCATCAAGAGGGATGCTCCACAGGCGAAATATAGCAGAAAATCGTAATTTCTTACTTTCTAGGTGAGTCCGAATGTTCGAATATTGTGTAGTTACGAATGTAGAAAATATTGAAGTGTTTGAAATTATAAATTCCTGTCTCTCGGGAACCTTACGTGATGGAGAAAACCCGATATCATATTTGAATTCAGGAGAAAAAAATACTATCAGGATCACATATTTTTCTTTCTGAGACAAAATAAAATTTCTTTTTTGTTGCTCAGTGTTATTGAAGGTCTGTGATGTACAAGGATTCCGGCTGGCCAGGCCTTCGCATGATCACAGGAAATATGAAATGAAATTAAGCTAAGTGGATGAGCATGGAGTAAGCTGAGGATTAAAAAACAAATGTGCTAGTGAAAACGGGAAAAACACTGAAAAAATAAAATGCTGTGGCTTTGATTCATCCACTGTGATTCTCGCGTAGAGTGCTCGAGATAAGACACGAACTCAAACTCCATAGTAAAAGGTCGGCTGTCTAATAACCACTTTCGTTACGTAGCCGCCTATTATAGGCCTAAGTATTTTTAACTTTATTGTAAAATCCATTTTCCTGATAATTTCAGGATATGTTTAAAATCCTACTAATGTATTTATACATTTCTTTTTATGTCATTTCAACTAGTCTAAAAATAATTTATGAAAAAATTAATTACATTGAAATTGATTCATAAATAGGCCTACTATAAAACTTTAAAATCCATTTATGTTTTATTATATTTTCTGTTTGTATTATTTTAAAGTTTTTTTTTTCCATAAATGAAAACCCTTTTTTTACCTTATGGTATATAAAGGATATAATTCTATAACATCCCTCAGGGGTCCTCATCTAGGGGATATGTGGATGGCGACCACAAGGTGCCCAAGCTGAGCAAAACATTTCTTCCACTTACTTGTGTTTTGCACTCTTTTAACTTTACTATCTAACCTCTCTTGGTTAACTCTTGTTTTTTTCGACCCCGATGCTATTAGGGCATCCGAGGGCTAGGGAGTCTTTCCTTTCTTCCATTTCTTCTTTCCTTTATTTTCTTTTCTTCTCCAGAAAAGCCTGACCAGAGGCTATAAGATGGCAGCCCCATCACTGGTCTTGCCTTCCTTTGGCCAGCAACCAATCGAAGGGACTATTATTATGCTTTCAAGTCTTATACGAGAATTTCCCGGAAGGATCAAAACGCTGGAGGGAAAATTTTCTATAGGATCGTAACAGGCCTTGGCCTAATACTTGGAAGGAAGAAGAAGAAGAAGAAGACGAATTCTATAACATTATGAAGTAAATATACATAAAACAGTAGAAGAAAATACAGTTATAAAATAATATTATAACAAAGATGAACAGAGTAAAATTAAATTAGATTTGTGAATAAACACTATTTACAAAAAAATGAAGTAATTATTACATTTTTCATTATTAAGAATATGATGAAGAGGTCTTGAATAATCTTTTTTCATTAAAATTCAAATAGGCCTATGATTCAAGTTTGTAACGTTCAAACCACGACATTGGGCAATTAAATAAAACATGTTTTACTAATCAATTGAGTTGGTGTTTACTTGATGACATGTTTTACTGTTAGAATATGTTCTCCACATTTACAAGTTGCATTTGATAATGTAAATTTATATAACTATGCCTGAAATGCTACATGTCTGGTGAAAAACTGAGTTAATGTGAAACTGGGAACTACAGGGTGTCCCATTCAAACCTCCCACATTTTAATTAATCATAACTAATAAATTATGCGGAATTATGAAATGAGGCCGGTATTAAACGAAACAGAAGCTCATGAATTTTCATTACCACACACTAAAACACCTCTGAATGTGCACCATTCAGTAGCACGAACAATATCAAATCTGTATTCGATTTCGTGCCACTTTCTGTCCAACATGTCCATTGGTACTGTGGCAATTGTGTCAAGGATACGGGTTCGCAAATCATGAAGATCTTGTACTGGAGTCACAAACACACGATCTTTTACATACCCCCAGAGGAAGAAGTCCAGTGGAGTGATATCTGGCGAACGTGGTGGCAAGCAAATTGGTCCGCCTCGTCCAATCCACCTATCTGGGAAGGATTCGATTTTGCGTTCCCCACATCCTTACATTGTGCCGATTAACAGATCCTGATACATGGAATGTTGCCTCGTCAGAAAACAAGACGTTCCCAAGAAATTGAGGGTCCTTGCCAGTACGATCCAGCATTTCAATAACGAATGCCTGTCGTCGTGGCCTGTCATCTGGCTTAATTTGTGAACAATTTGCACCTTGTAGGGGTACAAACGAAGCCGCGTATGAAGCACTCGATGCACAGTTGATCTCGGCACATTGAACTGGCGGGAAGCTTGGCGAATTAATTGTTGTGGACTTTTCTTCAATCTTTTCTTCTAAAACACATGTACGAGCACCTCCTGATTCTTTTTAACGCTTCCAGTCGCCAGAAACTTCTCAAGCCATGTCTTAATAATGGTCGTCCCACCAAGAGCATTTCCTCCATATTCCCTCCGGTAATTTCTTTGCACTGTAATTATTGACTTCGTCTCTGCATACCAGAAACCAGTTTGCGTTCGTTATTGAAGTCGCCATTTTTTATGTCATTATTGTGCAACATGCGACAGATGAATTAACTGCAACAATGAAAACAAACATTCTTTGAGTTTCTCTATCTTTCAATACCAACCTGACTTCATAATTCCGCATACTTTGAGAGTTATGATTAATTAAAATGTGGGAGGTTTGAATGGGACACGGTGTATATTTGGGGACTTAAGTCTGTTGTAGATTGTTGGGAAAATAATTCTCAGTTTTCTAAAGGCTTAGAATATAAAAACAAGCCCAATAAAATAAAAACTAAAGAGAGAGGAGAAAAATTAATTACTCTGTCAAAAATAAGAACGTTTCACTTCCAGTCTTAAGAAGTTACAAGCGTCAAATATGGGACAGAGAAGAAGATTAAGAGTGTGTGTACCAACCAAATCTCCGTTCATGCACTTCCAAACCATTTATCATAGACATCATTAGTGCGCTGCCAAATAGTGTGTCGCTTAGTTGCACAGATAATTTGAATAATCAATCATATAAGTTAATATTTTATCACAATATATTCGGTTTTAGATACAAGAGAGACGATAACTATGCTAACAGGTTTAACAGGCCTGTGCTTCCGTCCTCTCCCAACTTGAGACTCAATTTATCTGCATTCCGACACACTTGTCGGATCTTTCTTTCTGCAAATGAGAAGATACAACTAATACTTTGAAATTTAATCCACACGTAGTGTTACATCTGGCGCTAGACCTTTACATTATACCGCGGCTATTAATCAGCCGTGATTGTATCTATTTAATGAATGGATATTTACAAAATGCAAAACACTTAAGTCACTACGAAATAAATTATGATAATATTTTAAAGAAAAATGATAAATGTGGATAAAACGAAATAGTTAAAAACGCTCATATAATGCAATCACTAGATTTGGGTTTTATGCCTATTTTCTGAAGAAAGAAGGCCTATAGATAAAATTAATTATGTTGATACTAGTTTAATTAAAGTCATACTCCCTGAAAAAAGTTTAATTGTGGCTGAAAATTCCTATTTCACCCACTGATTACTATTTTGTGTTTCTTGAAGTTAAATTTGCCTTCTTAAAATTTGTGCTTAAATATATCATTGGTAAAAATTAGGTGTTTTTTAAACCTAAAATTGCATTTTTAAATTAAATTAACGTAATTCGTCACTGTTCACGTTGCCATGATTTCGGAAATCTTCGGAATTTTATCTATCTATTTATCTTCGGGTTTTTACAGCTGCTGCCGTCTTCCCGTGCCAAACCTCCAAAGCCTATGATCTTGAGCATCTTCAATGCTTGGCCCTCTTGCTTGCATTAATGTCTTCATGTTTTCCTCCCATGTTAACTTCGGTCTCCCTCTCTTCCTCCTTCTCGTCGGATGCCATTGATATAGTTGCTTTGGTCATCGCTCATCTTCCATTCTTAAAACATATCCTAACCACTTTAATTCCTTCTCCTCAATTCTTTCAATTATGCTTTCTTCTGCTTCCATTATATTTCTAATTTCCTTATTTGTGACATGTTCTAATTTTGACTTTTTGGCACTTCTGCGTAAATAATCCATTTCTAGAGCTATTAGTCCATTCTTGTACTTATTGATTGTCCATACATTGCAACAGATTCCACCAATGTTTTACCAATATAGTTTTTGTGTCTTTCCAAATATGCTTTTGTCAGATCATTAAAAATGTAAAAATACGAGAATTTTACTGTGTGCTGGGTTATACAATTAATATAGAAAAGATACGTTATAATCAAAGGTGTTGATAATGAGTAAAGGAAATAATAAATAATAAGCATATAGAAAGAAGTTTCACAATATAAAATGCACTCTAAATAAATTAAATACAAAGGAGAATAAAGTACAAAACAGTATAGGATAAATTAAAGCTGAGAAGGAAATTAAAAATATGGGATACAACATGAACCAAATTTATGTTGTATATCATATTCTTAATTTCCACCTCAGCTTTAATTTATCCTATACTGTTTTGTCAACATAAACCAAATTGTCCACCGCTGTGGTCTCATGGTAGCGTGCTGCCTTACCAAGCAGCGGGCTCGGGTTCTATCCCCGGTCGGGACAGTTTTTCTGGGTGAGGCTTTTTATCGGGGTTTTTTCTCACCTGTAAGACAATTGTCAAGAAAACTTTAAAGCCCAAACGGTCCCCGAAATCATATGGTCATCGCATCATCATCATCATTTTCATCTTAGATTAAGCTTAGGATTAGGGGCTCTCATGGCGCATCACCCATCATATAACCGGGGCAAGGTAACCCCGCCTTCCAAGCACCCCAACCTCAGAAGTGGGTTACAAGTACACCAATGCCAGAGAGAACACCAGGAATGTCGAAAGGCAACCTGGGGCATTTGCAAAAAAAAAAATTGTTTATACTGAAAAAACTAAAATAATCTTGCTCGTGAAAATGAAATTTTGATAACGAAGTTAAAGAATAGGGACAGTAATCTACAGATACACTTATTAAATAATTTATAATTATATTTTATTTTTTAAGTAATGACATATTACAGGTTACTGTTTATCTATCATTTTAAAATATTTAAATAACTAATTAGATTCGCTAATTTAGAATTTCCCCTGTATTTTCATCGTCATCACCATAGTCATTTTACGAATTTAGGCCATTTGCTGACTTGTTTCGGCCTCGACAGTGAATTTTTTTGTCGCAATATAAACAACTCAAAAACGCGGTGATTGGCTTTATAATAATGTTATATGACTATTAAGGTTAAATGGCAGAACTGTATAAATCGTATAAATATAGTAGATACATACTCTTTCATAAATGATAAACACAACAACCCCTCATCAAATTTGACCCTCAAACAATTTTTGATTCTGGATGAAAACAAAATTATATTTCTCCAAATATGTTTAGTGCTCAGAAGAATACCCCCAATTTGGAGCCCTAGAACAACATTTACTTTAAAAATGAATACCCAAGGGCCTCCCGAGGCCTGTAGTGGGATTACTTTACTTTACTACTTTTACTTTCAAAAACTCATTAACACAAAAATAAAATGTCATAATTATTTTCAAGACTGAATAAATTATAATACTTACTTACTCACTGGCACTATCGAACCCGTAGGTTCATGGCCGCGCGGACATAAGCTCTCCATATATCCCTATCCTGAGCTAATGCTTTCCAATCATTTCCTGTATAATCTACTTCCCTCAAATCATAATTAATGATATTCTCCCACCTCATTCTTGGTCTCCCAACTGGGCGTTTTCCCTCTGGTTTTCCTACAAGAAGCTTCCATGAATGTCTTTCATTACCCAAACGTTCTACATGTCCTGCCCATCTCAGTCTACGAGACTTAACTGTTCTTATTATATCTGGCTTCCTATAAAGACCATGTAGTTCATTGTTATGTAGTTTTCTCCATTCACCTGTCTGTTTATTTCTCTTTGGTCCAAAAAATTTCCTAAGTACTTAATTCTCAAATACTCGTAATCTCCTTTCCTCCCTTAACTCTGCCAGAATAAATAAAGTATTATTATTATTATTATTATTACTATTATTATTACTATTATTATTACTATTATTATTATTATTATTATTATTATTATTATTATTATTATTATTCTCAAATACTTGTAATCTCCTTTCCTCCCTTAAAGTAAGAGCCCATGTTTCGCATCCATATAACTGGTAGAATAACAGTTTTATATATGTTCAGTTTAACGTTTTTTTAAAGGAGTTGGGATATCAAAAGTCTCTATAATGCATAATAGCATGTATTTCCAGAATTGAGCCTATGTCTAATTTCTTTGTGAATCTGATTCCTATTTGTGATTATTGTTCCGAGGTATTTGAATTATAATGCTAATAAAATTATTGAACATTTTCCAATACTTTATACTGTATATCCGTCATTAACAATCACTTCTCTTAAATACAACAGAATATAATTATAATCCATTTTGAAATAATGTTTACTTTTACATTTAAGTCAAGGAGGAGCTTCACGTGTTGATGTAGAATCTCTGCGAGCGTGGGTTTGAATCCTGAATTATTATTCTCTTTCTACCAGACGTCAGCGGTTTCTTTCCCATTAAAATAGGCGTGGAAGTCACTTTACGTTACTTCATATGTATTTTTACAAGCTTTTAACTTAGGAGTAAGTAAGCATTAAATTTAAAGAAGACGTTACTCCTTAATACCTTTTTACTATTACATTGGACAGGTTCTAAATACGTATTTTTAAGTCAAATTAATGTGAACATTGTATCTAAGGTCTTCGTTGTATCTGTCTGAGGAAATACATTTCATCCTATTTTCTGTGACCATGAAAGTGGCCATCCACTTATAGCCTGACTCGATAATTACTTAAGAACAAAGCGGTATTGAAATAGAAGATCTTAATGTATAAGAGGATAACTTAATTTCTTGTGAATTTTTTAAAATATTTTATATAGGAACAAAGATACAATTATACGGTATAAAATTATAAAATGTTTACCTTATAGGTCCGTCTCTTCAACTTTGTAAAGTATTAATTATTTGTAGGCCTTTCGAGACTAGCCCAATCATCAGCAGAAGGAGGAGAAATTAGATCTGAATCTACTGATGATGGAACTAGTCCCGAAAGGCCTACATATAATTAAAACCTTACAAAGTTGAGGAGACGAACTTTGAGATAACAATTTATAAATTAAATTTTGTGACTAATACCTCCATCCATAATAATTCTTGCCCGAAGGCAGGTCCTTCACTACAATCATAGCATTTTCATGCTATGCTTGCAGCTTTACTAGGGAATTGTAGGTTTAGTAGCTTCCCGTTGCTTTCCCACCGGTGAAGGATGATGATAATGATAAGGATGATGATGATGGCCATATGATTTCGGGGACCGTTTGGGCCTTAAAGTTTTCCTGACTTTGTCTTACAGGTGAGGAAAAACCTCACCCAGAAAAACTGCCCCGACCGGAGATTGAAACCGGGCCCGCTACGTGACAAGGCAGTACGCTACCTCGAGACCACACCGGTAGACACTAATACCTCAATGAAATTTTATTAATGTTGATTATATAGGAATGAAATTCATCCATATTTTGGTGGAAGGAAGATATTAATTCTTCCATGTTATCACCCTCCATAAGCCTTACAAACTTAACACATGTATTTTTATTTTTGAGTGTGTGATTTCCAAAAATAATTAAATTGTGAATTATCTCATTTTCGCCCGATGGGCCTAGAATGTCCTTGGCTCACCAGCTAGTAGCTGGTATGAAATCCGTATGTGTCAATCACACAGGTAATCAAACAGGCTATGACATGTGGTCAGAATTTCTGGTTTCTCTGCAATTATAGTTGCTTGTAGTTAGCCGGAATCACTATTTGTATCTAGTTATCCAAATTTATCATTATGCTTGATGCGCATTGATCCCAAATACTAATTGAAATTCCATGACAAAATATATTTCCTATTGCCCGAGTACAATAGTTTCCATCAAGGTGTCTTAGATCGCTTGGCCATTGTTTAAACATAGCTTTTTCCAACTTTTCGCCACACATTGATTTGGTCTTTCAAGGAATTTACAAGAATAAAGCGATCTGGTAACAAGTGGCCACGTAACTTGCGACTTATTACATAATTCTGATTAATCTAAATTTGGGTGACGACTTATAAAAGTCCCCGAAATGTGACTAAGATATTATTTTATTACAGAAATTGGAACAAATATGACTTTCTTATAGAATATCTATAAAAATGTTATTTATTACTCGAAATAAATATTTAAAGAAATATGTCATATCATAGGAATCCGTCCCTTAGTTATTACTATAATTAACTCACTGGCTCTATCGAGGTTCATGGCTGAGTGGACATAAGCCCTCCATACATCCCAATCCTGAGCTAATGTTTTCCAATCATTCCCTGTATGTTCTACTTCTTTCAAATCATACTTAATATTATTCTCCCACCTCATTCTTGATCTGCCAATTGGGTGTTTTCTCTCTGGTTTCCTAAAAGAAGCTCTCGTGTCTTTCTTTTACTCCCCATTCGTTCAATATATCCTACCCATCGCAATCTACGAGACAACTCATCTTAGTATATATGGTTGCCTATGAAAATCATGTAGCTTACTGTTATGTAATCTTCTGCATTCACCTGTCGGTTCATCTCTCTTTGGTACAAAAATATTCTTTACATTATTCTCAAATATTCATAGAAGTTTTGCATCCTTATAATATAATTGGGAGAATAACAGTTTTATATACTTTCACTTTAATGTTTTCTGAGAGAAGCTGGGACGATAAGAGTCCCTGTAACACATAATAGCATAAATATATTTCTGGAATTGAACCTATGTTTAATTTCTTCGTGCATCTCATTCCAATTTGTAATTATTGATCCTAGGTATTTGAATTCAGTTATTACTAGGGCCTATATATTTTGTAAATCAACACGCATTTAAGTAATTTCTAATAATTCTATTTCTACTCTTTTATTAACTACCTCACTGGCAGTATCGAACCCGTAGGTTCATCGCTGCGCGGAGAGAAGCTATCCATACATCCCTATCCTGAGCCAATGTTTTCCAATCATTCCCGTGTATAATCTACTTCCCTCAAGTCATAGTTATTGTTATTTTCCACCTCATTCTTGGTCTACCAACTGGTTTTCCTACAAGAAGCTTCCATGCACGTCTTTCATTCCCCATTCATACGTAACTATTTTATTAAGAATATTAAATAAATTAAACTAATACATTTTGTAGGTTACATTCCTAACTTAAGGGTTAAGATGTTGCATTAAGCCATTACGCTGTGTTTGTTGCTCTGGGCGCGTGGGTTCCCGCTCGAAATTGGTCGTGAGGGTGCGGTCCTTCACAATAATAATGCCGTAACGCTTGTTAACTTTAAAGTTCCAACTAACACATGATGCATTATTATCGTGAGCAGGCTGTGTATTTTATCCGATTGAAATTTGATCTGACTTGTCCTACTGCTGGGGCTACTCCCACGCACTGACTCTAGGGTGGGCTGTGCTCTCCCAAAATGTAACAGTTTAATATATTACATCTTATGTCAAATCTAACCAGCATACTAATGTACAAATAACAAGCACTACATATTTCACATTTCTTGAGTTTTAAAGCTAAAGCAATTTGACTTCCGTAGAGGAAGTTCGGGTAATGTGGACCGTTCGGTTTGAGTGGACCCTGATAATATTTTTTTTTAAATGGTACTACCCTCAAACAGAAAATAATTTAATATCTTCCCCTTATCAACTTTGACGTGTTCAAGACCAGTTTCTTTTATTCTTTGTGCGAAGAAGAGTTTATCTTCTTCTTCTACTACAAGGTTTAGGCTATGCAGCCTGTTCCGGCGAAGTTAAAAGTGGAGTCCATCTTCTACGTGGTCGGCCAACATCTCTTGTTCCTCTGGGATTATACAGGTAGGTTCTTTTTGGTATTCTTTCGTTGTTCATTCTCATTAAGTGTTCTGTCCATTTCTTATTATTTTCGCTGATTTTATCTTCAATTTTATATATATTTAATTCTTCTCGTATAGTTTCATTCCTTATTCTATCCGCTCTTGTGCATCCTTTCATATTACGTAAAAACAGCATTTCCTCCTAAATATAGGTGGTACCGGGGAAATGAAATACCCGGGATGAACCAAAATCAGCATAGCGTCTGTTCCAGAAGAAGGGTTTATTTGTGATATTTATCAAAACGACCATTTTAAAAGTCTTTTAAGCTAAGAATTAATTCTTAATTTATGCTACCGAATATTATAAATATTGAAAAAAACTTCTAAATATATTATATTATGTAGATGCTGTCTTAATACACCGATGGGTTTGGTTTGATATTATGTGACATGGCTGCTGTATAAAATAATTAAATATAAGAAAGGAATTCGGTTAAATTGGACCCTTGGGTCCACTTTACACGAATACGTATATTTTATCAACAAGGGTGTCATATGTAAAAGCCATAAAGTTAATTCATTTTATTTAACCCGTAAATTGGCAAAACACAAATTTCTTCTGTTAGATATTTGAATGTGGCGGACCGCAGTGAAAACGGAATCTTGTATAAGTGCTTTATTAGGTATATTGTATAATTAGACACACATTTAATTAGTTTGTTTTTATTCAATTTCTTCTGATTTATTTAAAATATTAAATTAACTAAACCAACTGATGTATCTAAAAGGATACATTACGAATTTAAGGGTTAAAATCCTTGTAATTTTACCTGAATCCAAAGACCGTCGCTGTCTGATGATGAATGACGTGTGAATGTTATAATCAGCGATAATTTTTCTAAACATTAAATAAATATCAACGCTTTCTAATTACGATCAGCCATAAATACTTTCAGATTAATTTGTGCCTGTCTGTATAAATTAATAGAGTAAATAAACATAAAATAGCCTAAAGGCTAGGATGGACTCTGAGGTCCCACTTTACCCGAATACGGAGGTTAAAGTGGACCTTTCTTGTAATGTAAAAAAGCTTATAAATTATGAAGATGTTTCTTTTTTGAATAAAATAACAATGATATTTCATAGTTATAACACTAATGATACTCACTATAATTAAACACAATTCAAATCCCTTAATTAAAAGAAGAAAAACAACAAATTCAAAATATGGGTCCAATCACCCGAAGTTCCTCTATATGTACAGGGTGAATCATAAATATTACTATACTTTTGATCGCGTTGTGTGATGAAAATATTACCATTACAGGAAATATGAAATTAATGTTGGAAACACAATTACATTACAACAATGGAATAAAACAAAACAGTATTGAACTTATGTCATTAGTCAAAATGGCGTTGAATATGCAACAGCAAATTACAATTGCTGCATGGGCAATAACGTATGCTAATGATCGTGAGGCCGCAAGACGGGTAAGACGTGAGTTTAACGTAGCATTGTAGCCGTCAACTGTTGGGAAGTGGACTGCTGGAAACTGGAAGGATGCAGAAAATCAAACCTTATGGAAGGCCTCACATTAGCACGGATGCAAAAACAACTAAGAGAATTGTGGAGGCGTTCGACGCTATGTCTCAAAAATCAACCCGCCAAGCTGCACGTGAGCAGTGGTTTGTTTTGTTCTATTGTTGTAATTTGAAGGATTTCCTTTCCAATGATAACATAATATTTCCTTTAATAATAATATTTTCGTCACAAAATGCAATGAAACGTATAGTCATATTTCTGAATCACTCTGTAGGGTCCAGTCTTATTTTTGGAACAATGGCAAACGAACATATAAGTTAATCAAAAGGACTACAAAGACGTGAACTACGTTATATTTATCGACAATCCATCCATAGTAATTCTGCCCGAAGGCAGGTCCTTCACTGCAATCATAGCATTTTCATGCAATGCTTGCAGCTTTACTAGGGAATTGTAGGTGTGGTAGCTTCCCGTTGCTTTCCACACCGGTGAGGGATGATGATGATGATGATGATAATGATAAGGATGATGTTGGCCATATGATTTCGGGGACCGTTTGGACCTTAAAGTTTTCCTGACATTTGTCTTACAGGTGAGGGAAAACCCCGATAAAAACCTCACCCAGAAAAACTGCCCCGATGGGGATCGAACCCGGGCCCGCTGTGTGACAAGGCAGCACGCTACCTCGAGACTACAGCAGTGGACTATCCACAATAAAATTAATAAAAACAGTTAAGTCACGTAGACTGCTATGGATTGGATATGTTGCACGAATGGGGAATAATAGAGGGGCATGGAAACTCCGTGTAGGAAACCCAGTGGGGAAGCATGCAGTAGATACAGCAAGATAATAATATTAACCATGATTTGGAAGAGTTAAGTTATAGAGGGGATAATTGGAAAACATTATTTGAGAAAATACAACATGGAAATATCCTCACAAAAATAAAAAACAATGACCTTCAAGGGTGCTCATCCAGTTCGGACAAAGATAATATTAGAAAATAAACCGATAGAACAAGTAGTAAGATATAACTTCCTACGTTGCGAAATATCATGCACAGCAGAAACAGATATAAATAACAAAATAAATAAGTTTAATTATATATCAGGTACACTAAAAAGAACTTTGAAAACTAAAGCCAGGAAAGACTCTATAATGAAATTATACAAGACAATGGCAGTGCCTATTATTACTTATGGGTCCGAAACATGGACAGTGCAACACAACAATCTGCCAGAATACAAGCTGCTGAAATGAGATTCCTCAGACCAATAACAGGATATCAAAGAACAGACAAAAAACATAACACAGAAATAAGACAACAACTAAAAATAAAAGAATTAAACTCAACAATAGTGAAATACAGAACAAATTGGAAAGAACACTTGGCAAGGATGACTGAGAATAGAATACCAAAAGCAGCATACAACTATTCACCACGATGAAGAAGAAGCTTGGGAAGACCAAGGAAAAGATGGAAAGAGCAGCAATTTGGAGCCGGAACAGGCTAGTAAATAAGCCTAAACCGCGAAGAAGAAGAAGAAGAAGAGGAGGAGGATTATTTGAGAATACGGCTTATGGAGAGCTTATGTTCTCGCGAACATGAACCTAACTGTTCAATAGTGTCAGTGAATTAGTTATTTAATTATTTTCAGTCTAATTTAAGAATAGGAACGATTTATTCGTCTCTGATTACAACGATTTTTAAGGGCGTAAAATTATAATTGTCACTTCTTGGAAGTCGTGTTTATATTTTATACAATTTAAATATTAAATAACATTTCTTCTTCTTCCAAAATTTTATATTGAAGCAATTACCAGATAATTTTCAAAAAAACGTTAAACTGAAAATATATGAAACTGTTATTCTACCAGTTATATTACATTGATGCGAAGCATGGATTCTTACTTTAAGGGAGGAAAGGAGATTACGAGTATTTGAGAATAAAGTTCTTACGAAAATTTTTGGACCAAAGATAGGTGAACAGACAGGTGAATGGAGAAGACCGCATAACAATAAATTACATGGTCTTTATAGGAAGCTGATATAATGAGAACAGTTAAGTCTCGTAGTCAGCGATGGGCAGGACATGTGGCACGAATGGGGAATGAAAGACGTGCATGGAAGCTTCTTGTAGGAAAACTAGAGGGAAAACGCTCAATTCGAAGGCCAAGAATGAGGTGGGAGAATAACATTAACTATGATTTGAGGGAAGTATATTATACAGGGAATGATTGGAAAACATTGTCTCAGGATAGGGATGGATGAAGAGCTTATGTCCACGCGGCCATGAACCTACGGGTTCGGTAGTGCCAATGAGTTAGTTAGTTAATTACCAGATAATATGAGGAACAACCCAAATCCAGTTAGAATTAATAATGTAAACTTCCGAATATCCAAAAATTCAAAAAATTGTTGATAGTAGATTTATATTAGGCCTATGTAAACTTGAAGACCCGCGCCGTATTTGAGTAGTTTAAGGTATGATGCCTTGATGCAGAGATACGGTACTTGCGTTGGTTTCGAGTCCCCATGAGGGAAGACATTTTATCAATGATCTTCGGCCAGCATCGGACCAATGGCCATCCAATATAGTGGAGAAATTGAGTAGCTACAATAAATAATGATTCAAAGATGGGAAAACCGCTATAACATCTGTAAGACCCGATATGCTGATCAGATGTCACCCCTATAATGGCAGGATGAACGCCCATCTCTGTGATTAACACATGTGGATGTGAGGTTAACAGCGGGCTGGTAGGTGAAGGGATTTCTTGGCCTGTCGCACCTCCAGTGAAGTTAATTTCAACCCGAAATAATAGATCTATGAGCAAACTATTTTGGGATCTTGTCCCGTCCATGTTTGAAATTTGACTATAATGTCCTGAGTTATTATAATAATAATAATAATAATAATAATAATAATAATAATAATAATAATAATAGCTTTATTTTACCTGGCAGAGTTAAGGCCTTAAGGCCTTGTCTACCACTCAACCAGGTTTAAAAAAATACAAAAGAAAGGTCTTAAATCTAAATTACAATATATATATATATATATATATATATATATAAAACGATTACAAGTTATGAATACAATACAATTAATATTTATAATGTATTTTGATTTACTCTAAATTTAACGAATTAAATATATAATATGTACAAGATATATAAAAAAACGAGGAAAAGATTAATGACATAGTATAAAATCAAATAAATAGAGAAAAATTAATTATTAGACAACAGGTAACTGTATAAGCGTGACTTAAAGGTGCCAAGTGTGCGGCAACCCCTGATATCTTGAGGAAGGAGATTCCAGGAGCGTCACTGGAATTCCCTACCACAAGAAATAAGTAGCTGCCGGACATAGGCATCTTTTAAAAGAAATATAAATTTATATATGCTGGTTTAAGCAGCATAAGCAATTTAAGCGTCAAAGTAGGGACTTTATTTCACGTTTTTTTATTACAAAGAGTGATTTTTAGGAGTGAAGGGGTTGAGTGTTACAACTTTCTTATAGCCTATGTTCATCCCCGAAATCTCCTGAACGTTTTTCAAAAAGCCCCATCACAATCGGATGAACGGTATGGCAGAGCACGCTTGCCCGGGAATCTACTTATCCCTATCTTCTTGGAAACAACGAAAGACAAAAATGGTTATTGTGAGGTATCCGTAAAAGATAAACATATGCTGTCCCGGACATTTTTGTGTAAATTTTTGTAATATTCAATTCTGTGTACATTAATTTGGGGTATTTGTTATGGTTTAGGCAGCGTAAGCCATTTAAGCGTCAAAATAGGGACTTTATTTCACGTTTTCGCTACAAAGGGTGATTTTTAGGGGTGAATAGGTTGAGTATTACGTACAAATCCCTTATAACTATGTTCATCCCGGGAATCTCCTGAACATTTTGCAAGAAGGAACATCAAAATCGGATCAACGGTATGGCCGCGCATAGAATACGAACAAACAAACATTGATTTTTGTATATTGGATTTATTATTATGAAAGCACTGCCTAAGTGTAATAACAGGTAACTCATGACAATCGCTAAGAGAAAGAAAAATATTAAGTTATTCTAAAGAATAAAATTTACAGCTGATGATAATGGTACTTATGCACTCATTTGAGTGTAATGTAACCAAATAGGAGTCAATGACCAATGTGATTACATTTCAATGATTTTTCATTTACAACCAATCACAGTTGTTTTTCACCTCTATTTTATCAGTTTAATTTTATCACTTTAAAATCATGCTCCTCCTTTTTAACATTCTGAATAGATCGTAGCATTATTTTGCAGCGACTGCATGTGGCTACCAGATTGTATAGGCTATATAGTGCACGAATGTTAACACATGGTGTTGCGGTATATAGGCCTAATATAAAAACATTTGTAGCGATTGATTATACAAAAAAAACCGCTGTTTGTACTTTTTTAAACGAATTATTTCCCAGGAAATTTTTACAATATTGCGATCCTTTGGCAATAAATAATATGATCTGGTTGCAGTGATGAACAAATGAAGCGTAACAATCGTTTCTCATTGTTTTCAAACATCGCCGTTTACATTAACTATATAAATATTTAAAGTAAGTATATTTAAATAATGTTTTGTGAGTAAACGGCTTAATTTTATTCGTTAAATATCCTAACAAATGCCTCTATTGATTTCCAAATTCTCTAGATAAATTCACTTCTCACTTCGTGAGTCGTGAATTTATCGCTAATTTGGAGATCACTCGTGATAAAAACTATAATAACATTCAAAATGGAATAAAAAGTATAACAACACCTACTCAAAATTTTAATGTATGTCTTGCAAGCCAAATTCCTTTAGGCCAAAGATTATTATCTGAAATACAATGCAAGAGAACCAAGCATTCATGCAATATTTAATTCTTTTGATTTAAGAAAAAGCTATCATTCCGTTGATCAAATATCCAAGCACCAAATTATACAAGTGCTAAGAGCTAGAAATCTCCATTAAGAACAAGTTTGCGAACCGGGGTAAGAAACACTGAAATCTCAATTCCAGGAAAGAACAAGACAATTGATGCAAAGAAAAAAAATAAAATAAACACTTGCTTAAAGGTGTTGGGAGATAATTCAGATCCGGCCTTAAGTTGGGGACATGTAATTGAAACCATGTTAAACTCATCCCATTCGTCCACTTAATGTAATCTATAAATAAAATAGCATAGACATACGTTGAAATCTTACTCCTAAGTGTTATTTCCAAAGACTTTGGATATGTTACTATAGACTTAAATAAATTTTATGTTTGTTAGATAAAAAATGTCGGATCGATCAATTGAATTCTGTTGTGGCATCTAGTATCGAATATCCAACATATATTAGAGGAATTTTACATTCTTGTAACTATAGTGTAGCAAACTTACTGGCACTGTGGAACTCGTATGTTCATGGTCACGTGAAAAAACACTCTCTCTATATCCCTATCCTGAGTTACTGTTTTCCACTCATCCCTGTATAATGTATTTCCCTCAAATCATGGTTAATATTATTCTCTCATCTCATTCTTGGTCTGTCTATTAGACGCTTTTCCTCTGGTTTCCCTACAAGGTGCTTCTATGCTCCTCTTTCATTCCCCGTTCATGTTACATGTCCTGCCCATTATGGTCTATGAACTTAACTTTCCTTATTATATCTAGTTTCCCTTGAAGATCACGTAGTTCACTGTTTGTAGTCTTCTCCATTTGCCTGTCTGTTCATCTCTCTTCGGTCCAAAAGAACTTTATTCTCAAATATACTCGTAATCTTTTCTCCTCACTTAAAATAAGAGTCCATGTTTCACATCCATATAATATAACTGGGAGAATAACAGTTTTATATATTTGAGTTTAACCTTTTCTAGACAAGTTGGAACGACTATTTAACTCATGCCCCAAATGGGAGTCAATGACCAATCACGTTTCAATGATTTCTGTTTTACAACCAATCAGAGTCGTGTTTCACCAAATATTTATCAGTGTTATAATTACCATATTAAAGAAAGCTCCTCCTTACAATATTGCGTTCCTTTGGCAATAAATAGCATGATCTGGTTGCAGTGATAAACAAAAGAAGCAGTAGAAGCGTACCTATAGTTTCTCATTTGTTTTCAAACATCGCCGTTTACTATAGTTAAATAATGATTTGTGAGTAAACAGCTTAATTTTATTCGTTAAATAGTCCTAACAAATGCCACTCTTGATTTCCAAATTCTCTAGATAAATTGGAAATCACTCGTGGCATTACTTACGAAAAACTCCCTGTGATGCATAATAGCGTGCATTTCGCGAACTGAGCCCATGTTTAATTTTTTTTTGCACCTCATTCCTGTTTGTAGTTATTACTTCTAGTTATTGATTCCAGCCACTTCTTAAAAATTTCCCTGATTTTTCATCAGCTCTCCACTTTCATTACATAATTTATTTGTATGTGTAACCACATATTTAGTTCTACTATTGTTTACTTCCAGTCCCAATTTTTTAATATTACTCAATAGAGTATGCATGTTGGTCCTTAGTTTATTCCACTATCACCTAATAATACGATATCATCAGCGGTGGCGGATCTGTGAATGCCTTGCTAATATGCAAGGTAGGAGGTAAATAAAATACCTCCCACGGACCTACAGGCTTATCCCAAGATAGGGGCGACTAAAAAGGCGTCTGCACTTCGGAAGGGGCGGCTACGTTAGAAATATAGTCACACTGTCGTAGAGAATACCTCAGGATTACAGTCAACGACAGGTGCATCATCACCCATCCACGAGCAACACAACCTCAAGGACCTGGTTTAAGGACCTCGGGATAAGAAAGAATAAGAATATCAAGGTCACTTATCTGGTTTCCCTACAAGCTTATAACTAGAGCTAGGAATTTTAGGTGCAAATTTTGGTGTGAAAAAGGTGCAAAAAAAGGTGCAATTTTAAAATAAAAGTTGCAAATTTCCCATGTAAATAGTCATTAAAGATTACCAAAACCAATTACAACAAGTAACTAACGAAACAAAATTCACGCATGTTGTCTTATATTAAAGAGTCTGTGTAAGTACTTACACTACTTATATGCTGCGTAACACGAATGCATTGATGTTTTTCATCAATTGTTATTGAAATATCACAAAGAATGCACCTGATAACAGATCCGTCATTCTGAATTCCATCTGCACTAAACTTTTTAACAATATCACGTAGTTTATAGGAGTTCACTTTCGGTTTCGGCATACTGTATACTGGTAACTCAGGAAAATAGCAGACCGCACTAGTCAAATATTATTTTGATCTGAAACATTTATTCACGCACTCAACAACCTTCCTTGCTTGAACAATAGTTTTCGCATAACTGTGGTGCAGTGAGGCGCAAACTAATTTAAAAGGAATAGCCTAACGGGACTGCACTGAAGTGGAAGTAATGTGATGTGGACTGATACCACATATCGTTACCAACCCTTGAAATCGTCATCATCATCATCATGAACAAATTCGTTTTAGGCCATGTGGCCTGTATTTGAATAAATGTAATATATATATATATATATATATATATATATATTTACTCAGAGATCCGGGTTCGAATCCCGTCCAGGCATTTATTTTTCTTATCATACCATATTATTTTGGTAATAAAATGTTCCAAAGGAGACAAAAAAGGTTTGAAAAGGTGCAAAATGTGCTACCATTAAAGAAAAGGTGCAAAAAGGTGCAACTAAAACACAGTTAGGGACATTTATTTAATGTTTTCTTTGCAATACTAGCTAATTTGAACATTACAGTAACAAAAAAAGTGCAGCACGTAAAATTCCTAGCTCTACTTATAACTAACTAAATAACTCACTGACACTATCGAATCTTAGGTTCATAGCCACGCGGACATAAGCTCTCCACACATTCATATCCTCAGCTAATATTTTCCAATCATCCCCTGTATAACCTACTTCTCTCAAATCATGGTTAATGTTATTTTCCCACCTCATCTTTGGTCTCCCAACTGGGGGTTTACCCTCTGGTTTTCCTACAAGAAGTTTCCATGATCCTGTTTCATTACCCAGTCGTGAGCATTTGGTATGGATTCCCTGAAGTAATGCCTACCCGGATAATCGAATGGAGACTATTTTACCTCCGGAAAATTTTACCCCAATGGAACCCATGTCCGTCTTTCTTGACGTTTGTATTTTTACGATGTAAGATCGTCACTCTTTCGAAGATAAAGATTATAACAATTAATATTATTTAAATGGAATATCTCACGACAGAACTAGAGAATGAAGAGAACAATTCAATGTGAAAATGTGGAAATTAATAAAATTGAAAAATTCATATATTTAGGATCAATTTTAGAATCAGATGGGAAACGTTATAATGAAATTGACAAAATAACACTGAGCAACAAAAAAAAAGTTTTGTTTTGTCTCAGAAAGAAAAAATATGTGATTCTGATAGTATTTTTCTCCTGAATTCAAATATTATATCGGTTTTTCTCCATCACGCAATTCCGAGAGACAGGAATTTATATTTTTATACACTTTATTATTTTCTACATTCATAACTACACAATATTCGAACATTCGCACTCACTTAGAAAGTAAGAAATTATGATTTTCTGCTATATTTCGCCTGTGGAGCATCCCTCTTGATGGTCCAACAATAATCGGTCAGCTTATTAGGATTCCATTTGCCTTGATATCTCTTTTCCATAGCTGAAATCTCCCGAGTTAGCTTGTTTGGTTTCATTTTACAATGGACAAATAGATGAAAAAACGTTTATTAAAATAATAATTATTTAAATCCATTAATTGAAATAAAAAAACTGCGGGTGATGGAGAAATTCCGAATACATATTTGAAAAGACGATAAAAAACTGCATTAAGTACAACTATTGGTACTCATGAGACAAAAATCATGTTGACCAGTATAATTAGTGAAGGAAGAACATTAATTGAAATGTTAAATTCAGTGACATGGAGTAAAAATATTACAAATAAAACCAAGACATATTTAAATAATTTGTACAAAGTGTTATGTTGTATGGTATAGAGACCTGAAATTTATGTGGACAGCAAGCAAAAAAAAAAAAAAAAAATCGACAACAGAGATGGATTTTTGGCGAAGCGTATCAAGAAATTCAAGAAAGGAGAAAATTCGTAACCAGAAAATTAGAGAAATTATGAATGTTAAACATAGTATTATAGAAGTAATAGGAGAACGAAAATCGAAATGGTATGGGCATCTCAAAATAGGATGGAGAATAATAGAATGTCAAGAATGATGCTGGATTGGAATGCTGAAGGCAGGAGGAGGAGGAGGGGGAAACCCAGGGAACGGTGGATATATGAAGTGAGAAGAAACATGATCAGCAGAGACCTCGAAGAAGAAGATGCTGAGGATATAAATCCTTGGCGGAGCAAAATACATTTGGGCTGAAGGATACATAACATTAATAAGGTTCGTGATGTTCTATTGCGGAACATGGATAACACATATACAGGAATAGAAACATCAAAATTAGCCAATACATAAAGAAAGCTGACAAAAACATAACAAAAGAAATAACCTAATAAGCAATAACATCGAAGAAGACTACATTTTTAATAGCAAAGGAGTTTATAAATTGACATGTAGAGATTGCAACAAATTTTATATAGGAAGAACAAACAGATTTAAAGGACTTTTCGAGACTTTATTCACGCAGAAGGAAACTCAAGCTATGCAAAACACATTAACCATGAAGGACATCGTATGTTAGATATTGAAAACACCCTAACAATAATGCACAGAGGAAATAATCCAGCTAAGATAAACGCTCTCGAGGAGATGGACATTTTGAAGGCAGTTAACAACGGCCATCTGATAAATGAAAACGCACCCAGTACGTATAACCCCCTCTTCCAGATCTTCAGTGAAATACCAGTTTTGAATCCTGCTGATGATGGGACTAGTCACGAAAGCACTACAGATAAATAACTAATAAAGTTGAGGAGACGGACCTTTTAGGTAAATATTTCATAATTTTATTTTCTGGGTGAGGTTTTTATCGGGGGTTTTCCTCACCTGTAAGACAAATGTCAGGAAAACTTTAAGGCCCAAACGGTCCCCGAAATCATATGGCCATCGCAATCGTCATCATTCATATTCATCTAAGATTAAGCTTAGGATTAGGGGCTCTCCTGGCGCACCACTATCATCATCATCATCATCATCACCCATCATATCATCAGGGCAACGTAACTCCGCCTTCCAGGCGCCCCAACCTCAGAAGTGGGTTACAAGTACGTCATGCCAGGAGAGAAACCAGGAATGTCGAAAGACAACCTGGGACATTTGCAAAAAAAATATATTTTTTAAATTGAAGGATAACTACTGTAATGTACAGAAAATCCTTAATAAATAAATTATTTAACAAAAAAAATACTAAATCTAGTTGAGCCTACCAATATCTTGAGTTGATATTTCCAAAAATACTAGCGAAAAGTATTCCTGTATTAAGACATTCCATTAAGATTGTATGTCTACATTGCATTTGTAGATAACAGCAGGTGTTCGCTATTACCGCTGTGCTATCTATAACTATGTAAAGTCTAGACTAAATTATTTACTTTATAAAGCAATGTGTTAAGTGGGAGGATAACGTGGGTTTGTTTACATTCAGAATTGATTGTGTCAGATCACTTGCTTTTATGAACCAATTTCAAGTCACTTGGATGCTTTGCTTTCAATTAAATCCTTACTCCGGTTCTTCTAACATGCATGGGCGTGTCTGTTTGAATTTTAAAAGTGTTAGTTTAAGAATTCAATTCGCTCTTCGTGAAAGATATTTTATCTGATTGAAAATGTCTCCAATAGAAGCCGCTCTGGACTCCATCAATATGTCAGCAAAGAATTAAGAAGTTGATCCAATAAAAACTTGAGTTGTAAGCTGTGATTGGAAATTAATTTTAAATAAACCTGTCTCCTTTAATGTAAATCCTAGGGAGATGCTATTCTTTTGCCATATTATAACATCTCTTCATCTGAATATCGTTCAGATATTTCTTCTTCTTCTCTTCTCTTCTTATTCATAATTTGTAGGATTTTCATTCTGTTTATTTCCATAATCACTCCTCGGAACAAGACGTTTTGGATGTGCATCCACTGTCTAACCATCTCGTTAATTTATTTTCTTTTAAACCAAGACATTACGTTCCAAGTAGCAATTCTTCAAATGTTTTTTTCTTTTTCCAAATCATACTCCTTTTCCTAGCGTTTGATTTCGTCTTTGATCCGAGGCTTGATCCTTGGGACTGCGAACAATGTATAAGATATACTTTGAAGTGGGTTTTTAGCCCGTTTTCATGGCGGGTTTATTAATCGGGGTTTCCTCCCTAGGCCGATTGCCTTCACCCAGCTCGGGAGCTCAGCCTGCCCCGTTTTATTTCGGAGTTTTCTCTCCTAGAGGGTTGTCTTGCAGGACTAACGAACCTCATCCGCCCGTTGTGGATTATTCTTTGTTTCCTCTCTCCTCTTATATGGCCAGCACCTTACGCTTCCTGGCTCTATCGCCTGGATCATTGGGTACTGGGCTCCTCCCCCACGACAAGGCGATAATCTACAGGATATAGGCCTATTTCTATGGCTTCAAAGTGTACATTTTCGTTTAATTAAGAACCATTTTTCAAGTTATTCTTTGTATCCCGGGATGATATAACGCTTATACCGAACATGTATAATTTTAATTCTTTACGTTCATATAAAGTGACCGACATATGAAACATTTCAATCATATTATTTAGTTCTATGCTATGATTGAAAATTAATTTAAAACCAACGTATCTTCTATAATGTAAATCTCAATATGTTATTATCTTAGCGTATTATACCATCTCTTCTTTGAAGAAGTGGCTGCATTGCATTGCCTAGGAACAATAATTTCAAACAGGAATGAGGAGCGCAAAAAATTAAACATAGGCTCAATTCTGGGAATGCATGGACTCTTATCGTCCCAAGGTCCCTACATCTCTTAAAAAAAGTTAAACTGAAGATGTATAAAACTGTCATCCTTATATTATATGGATGAGAAAAGTGTACTCAAACTTTAAGTTAGGAGAAAATGTTACGAGTATTTGAGAATAAAGTTCTTAAGACAATTTTTGGACCAAAGAGAGATAACAGACAGGCAAATGGAGAAGACATAACAGTGAGCTGTATGATCTTTATAGGAAGCCAGATATAATAATAACAGTTAAGTCTCGTGGACTGCGATGGGCGGGAGATGTGGCACGAATGGGGAATGAGAAAGGGCCATGTGAGTTTCTTGTAGGAAAAGCAGAGGAAAAAACGCCCAATTGGTAGACTAAGAGTGAGGTGGAAGAATAACATTACCATGATTTGAGGGAAGTAGATTTTGTAGAACTTCAATCTTGTATCCTTCCTTGTTTTATGTTTTAGTGTCTATGAATGGTGCCATATATCATTTGAAATTTTGATAATTTATTGTCTATATCATTTCTTATTCCATATCCAGAAGATACTTCACAATCTAGGTAATTAAAATGTAACAGTTGTGATAGAGGTTTATTTTTTATCATTATTTTTGACTTTATGGCCAATTTTCTAAAAAATAAAAATAATTACGATATAAATCTACAACTAATTTGTTTACTTATTTGTCTAAACATAAAAACACATTTAATTTATTTAGGCGTAGCAGCGCACTCCGGGTATTAGCTAGTATTTTATATTAAAGAAGAGACTGTAGGAATAATGAACACAAATTAGAGTTGTGATGAAGTAGAGACAAGCAGACCACACATGGCGGATTGAGATTTAAGTTGACAGCTTACATATCCAGTATTAATCTTATCTGAATACCACGTGAAATGGATTTTGCTAACAATAAATATTTAAAATTATCCCAGATAACACATATCATAAAGAGAACAGTTTGGAAGATTTAGTAGTTTCCATGAATACTGTACATTTCTCTTTAATCTATCCTATAAATATCATTTCTGAAGGGTCTTTCTCCCCAATACTAATTTAGAGGATTCTGTGCAATCGTGCTACCAATACAAATCCAAATAAAAAGAACGAAATAAAAACACACAATTTATTATTGCAGTATATGAATAACTACACGATATATATATATATATATATATATATATATATATATATATATATATATATATATATGTGTGTGTGTGTGTATGTATGTATGTATATATATATAATATATATATATATATATTTGAGAATATATTTATTGTATAATCGTAAAATTAGTTTTCTATATCTCATTATTTTCCATTGTATTTTATATACGTCCCGCGCCGTAGCCGAGCGGTTTAAGGTAGGAAGCCTTGGCGCAGAGCTACGGGACTTGCGCTGGTTCGAGTCTCCATGGGGGAAGAAATTTTCTCATGGTATTTCGGCCAGTATGGGACCGGTGCCCACCCAGCATCGTGAGGCAATTGGGTAGCTACAATAAGTAGCGGCTCCAGGTTGAGGAACCAGCTATAACGGCTGGGGGACTCGACATGCTAACCACATGTCAACCCTACACTGGCTGTTGATCATCTACCTCTGTGATTGACACATGTGGATGTGAAGGGCCAGCAGCGGCTGGTAAAAGGGCAACCGCTGAAAAGTGGAAAGACCCTCAATCGGAATTTTATATACATTAGACAGGGACAATGTCTTGCTTGTATACATTTTATTATTAGTTTTAGTCTTAAATTTAACTAACATTAACTGGTTGCATTATAGATCGTAATATAATAGATATTATCTTTTTGATAAAGTTTTTATTTAGTATTTAATATTTGAGTTCATTGAGATTGTTATATTCTGATGTAATATATGTTTGTCCTGGTGAGTGGAAGAGAAGGGCCACATGGCCTTAACTCCACCAGGCTAAATAAATCTAATCTAATCTAGATTTAGAAAAAAATACATTTTATATGGGATATGAAGCAGAAACCGAAGATATAGTATTAGAAGATCAGAAGGGGATACTGTATTAAAGGATGTGAAGAATTTGAGTATCTGGGAGTAAAAGTGGATAAAGAGGATAAATAAGAAAATAATAACATGAACAGAATAAATAAAGGTAGAGCAATAACAGCAATGATAAATGGAGTCTTATGGAACAGACACATAACGAGAAAAAAATAAAAATATATAATTCAATAGTGAGAAGTACAGTCACATATCGAGCTGAAGTTTGGAAATTCAACAAAAACTTAGAACAAAAACTTATATGGATGGAAATGGATTCATTGAAGAGAGCAGCAAGATGTTGAAAATTAGAAAAAAATAGAAATACTGTCATGCGAGAAAAAATGAATATTAGATATTCAATAGTAGATTACATAAGATAGGCACACAAGCAATTAAATTGGTATGGGCATGTACAACGAATGCAAGAAGAAAGGTTACCCCATAAAAATATTGGAATGGTGCCACCTGAAAGAAGAACAAAAGGAAGATCTAGAAACTCGTGGATGCAAGAAATAAAAACAGGAATAAGAACAAGAGGACTGGAGGAAATGGAGTGGATGGATAGAGACGAGTGGAGAAGAAAAATAAAAATTTAGGCACCGAACGATGTGTAAACATTGCAAATCTGTAGGCCTATATAAATAAATAAATGTACCCCATACATCCCACTTGGGGACATCGGTGCTCCCTAGAGGGAGGTTGTTAACCAAGCTAATTTAGTTATACTTATTTACCTACAGGTATCAACGAGTGACATGTGGTCAGCACATCGCCTCAATGAGACACCTGTTGATAAACATAACTAGATAGAAAAAAAATGTTCGCACCTGAACCCGGAATTTGAACATAAAATCTCCAGCTCTAAGCGCTGGTGCTCTACTATTTAGGCATAATTCCCGGCAAGCACAAATTCCCTCTATTTAATCCCCGTGTACCCACGTAAATAGAGAAACTTGTGGTCACAAGACTTAGTAGGAATTATTCTACTGCGAGGAGCCATTATGGTGATGTTTTGCTGAAAAAATCAACTAATCACAAACCTAAAATTGATTTTTTTTTCCAAAACAAGTAGTTCGATGGTATTGCGCCAGAGCGTAAATCTGGAGACCTCGGATCAAAATTCCGGTTTAGGATGACCATTTGCTCTTTATGTTGTATTAACTAGCCCTGTATTAACCTAGCTAAGAAGCATAGCATGAAAATGCTATGATTGCAGTGAAAGACCTGCCCTCGGGCAGAATTACTATGGATGGATATTAAACTATATCTAGTTAAAATTTATGTTATATTTCTTCAGGATAATACAATGTGATATAGTACCTGGTGATAACTAGAAAGCGCATTCTTTTTCATTGTTTTCAATCCATCCATCCATAGTAATTCTGCCCGAGGGCAGGTCTTTCACTGCAATCATAGCATTTACATGCTATGCTTTTTAGCTTTACTAGGGAATTATAGGTGGGGTTGCTTCCCGTTGCTTTCCACACCGGTGAAGGATGATGGTGGTAATGATAAGGATGATGATGATGATCCATCCATAGTAATTCTGCCCGAAGGCAGGTTCTTCACTGCAATCATAGCATTTTCATGCTATGCTTACAGCTTTACTAGGGAATTGTAGGTGTGGTAGCTTCCCGTTCCTTTCCACACCGGTGAAGGAGGATGATGATGATAATGATAAGGATGATGATGATGATGGCCATATGATTTCGGGGACCGTTTGGGCCTTGAAATTTTCCTGACTTTTCTCTTACAGGCGAGGAAAAACCTCACCCAGAAAAAACTGCCCCGACCGGGGATCGAACCCGGGCCCGCTGTGTGATAAGGCAGCACTCTACCTCGAGACCACAGCGGTGGATTATGATGATGATGGCTGCATAATTTTCGGGACCATTGGGCCCTAAGCTTCCTGACATTTGTCTTAAAGGTGAGGAAACCCCCCCCCCAAAAAAAAAAACTCACCCAGGAGCCTGCCCCGATGGGGAATCGAACCCAGGCCCGCTGCGTAACAAGGCGCACGTTAGCTCGAAACCACAGCGGTGGACTGTTTTCAATCATAAAACTAAAATAAACAAAAATTCAAATATATTAAAACAGGATAGATTACAAAACATTATTACTTACTTTGTACACTTGACGGGTGGCCCTGGATGTTAACTATCTCCAGACGTTCTAAGATACGGATTATGTCTATTCAGTTTTCTTGGAAACGTCAATAGCAATTATAGACGATTCACCCACATGTGGTGACATGGCCTCCTGACCCGCAATATTATTATCATTTTGCTATATTGTGCGCTACATCAACTTGATACAACTGCGCATATTGTTTGTTTGTAATACACCGCTTAGCACCGGCTGAGTTTTCAAAACTATATATTTGTTAGACCTACCTAATATCGCTTTCTATTTTAATCTGAACTCGATTTAATTTATTTGCATACACTTAATTAACATCCGTGCATTTCTATTAAGAAGCTAATCGCATCACCAGACGGTGAGCTATAAAACCTGGAATTCTGGCAGGAATATGGCAACTCTGAACATAAACTGAATACTTTTCGGCCAGTAATCGATCTGTAGGATATTATGTCGTTTTCAAGACTCGAAAATAGGGGAAACCGGAGATTAAAACAAAAAAAGAGTATACTTAATTACTCACTGGCACTGTCGAATCCATAGATTCATGGCGGCGCGGATATAAGTTCTCCATACATACCTATCCTGAGCTAATGCTTTCAAATCATTCCCTGTATAATCTACTTCCCTCAAATCATAATTAATGTCATTCTCCCACCTCATTCTTGGTCTACCATCTGGGGCGTTTTCCTCTGGTTTTCCTACAAGAAGCTTCCATGGAGTCTTTCATTCCCAATTCGTGCCACATGTCCTGACCTTCGCAGTCTACAAGACTTAACTATTCTTATTATATCTGAATTCCTACGAAGACCATGTAGTTTACTGTTATGTAGTCTTCTCCATTCACCTGTCTGTTCACCTCTCTTTGATCCAAACATTTTCCTAAGAACTTTATTCTCAAGTACTCGTAATCTCCTGTCCTCCGCGCGGCCATGAACCTACGGGTTCGATAGTGCCAGTGAGTTATATATATATATATATATATATATATATATATATATATATATATATAAAATATATTTTAACTAAAATTAAATACATTAATTGAAATTGAAATAAAAAACAGTGGCTGATGAAGAAATTACGAATAGATATTTGAAAACACGATAAAAACTTCATTAAGTACAACTATTGGTACTCATGAGACAAAAATCATGTTGACCAGTGTTATCTACAAAAACCTTTTAGTATCATTATAGCATGAAAATGCTATGATTGTAGTGAAGGACCTGCCTTCTGGCAGAATTACTATGGATGGATACGGTAGATGCTGATGATAGAAGACTATTTCCTGAAAGGCGAACATTTTTAATGTTTGACGATGTTTTATAAACAGAAGTTTGTTTTAGATGAGGACGACTGATACAACAGGTAGCAATTTTATAATTTACATAGATACATAAAATGAATGATAAAAAAGGACATATCAATGAAATGCATACAATATTTCTGGTCGAAAAAACCGTAAAATTGAGTGTAATCTTAAAATATAAGATTTACATGTTTATAAGAAAAAATAAAAGAGTTTTACCGGTGATTAATAATATTCAATCGTTTAATTAAATAAAAATACAACTTAAAGTTTTATGCGATTTTCATATTTATTAAAATATAAATTAGTTACAGCTGTTTCGGTACCTTCTTCAGACATGATTACAAATTAATGAATTTTGTTATTATAGTACAAAACAACTGTAACTATGGAACAATTCTTTTTATAATCTCTATTATAAATTTCAAAGAGGAGATTCATTCAAATGTAGTTGGGAATTTAACAGCTTATTATCAATTTTCAATTTATTTATCTCTACAACTTCTAAAAGGTCCAACTTCTTTCCTTTGTCACAAACATGTAAAATTTTAAAATTTGAATCAAAACATTGATCATATTGGAGTAGGTGGTTAGCATACTTTGAATTATCTAAATTTCTGTTATATGCTCTCATATTTGATAATTCAAAGTATGCTAACCACCTACTCCAATATGAGCATTGTTTTGATTCAAATTTTAAAAATTTACATGTGTGTGACAAAGGAAAGAAGTTGGACCTTTTAGAAGTTGTAGAGACTATTTAACTCATGCCCCAAATGGGAGTCAATGACCAATCACGTTTCAATGATTTCTGTTTTACAACCAATCAGAGTCGTGTTTCACCAAATATTTATCAGTGTTATAATTACCATATTAAAGAAAGCTCCTCCTTACAATATTGCGTTCCTTTGGCAATAAATAGTATGATCTGGTTGCAGTGATAAACAAATGAAGCAGTAGAAGCGTACCTATCGTTTCTCATTTGTTTTCAAACATCGCCGTTTACATTAAATGTATAAATATTTTAAAATAACTATAGTTAAATAATGATTTGTGAGTAAACAGCTTAATTTTATTCGTTAAATAGTCCTAACAAATGCCACTCTTGATTTCCAAATTCTCTAGATAAATTCACTCCTCACTTCGTGAGTCGTGAATTTATCGATAATTTGGAAATCACTCGTGGCATTACTTATGATAAATAAATTGAAAGTGGTAATAAGCCGTTAAATTCCTAACTAGATTTGAATGCATCGCCTCTTTTAAATTTATAATAGAGATTACAAAAAAAATTGCTCCATAGTTACAGTTGTTATGTACTATAATAACAAAATCCATTAATTTACCATGTCTGAAGAAGGTACAAAGAACCGAAAACAGCTGTAACTAATTTATATTTTAATAAATATGAAAATCACATGAAACTTTAAGTTTTATTTTTATTTAATTAAATGAGTTATGGATTTTCATCAAGTAAATGCCAATTTAATTGATTAAATAATAAATTGGTGTAGTAGTACAATGAAACAATTCTTTTTTATCGTCTGTAGGTCCAAAAACTTGGAGTGCAATTTAACTCTTTACATTCGAGTAAATTAATACATTGAAACGATTGTATATGTAAGAAAATGTCATGACCTTTTTTAAAGCTAATCTGCAATTCTTGGACCACCTGCAAGCGAAAACCTACGTGTCTCCGTCTCAGAATTACAAAAAAATTGGTTATTTAATTTGTTTGTTTAACCATTAAATAAACATATAAGTGATTTAACACTACGTTACGACCATTTTGCTACTACTTGTTTTTAGCTACCTGAAATAGCTAAGAAAAAAATTACAAGACGCAAAGTGTATTGGATATTTTATTACAAGACTCCTACTGGGTTGAAAAATACATTTTTACATATAGTGGCCGCACATGCAGTAGCAAATTTGCAAGATAAGACCGCATCGGCTCCCTGAAGCGGTATACATATTCATCGCTTATTCAAGAAACAACCTGGACAAGTTTAAGTTAATAATTAATAACTCATAAACGAACAAAATTATAGGTAATATCAAGTGTAAAACGTCCCTAATATCTTGTAATTCAAGCAGTTAACAGATTTGCTTTTTTCTCTAAGATCGAAGCGAAAGATTATTCATCTAAGATATAAATTTTTTAAATTATAATTTGAAATAATGCGGTTTGACAGGTGTAATTTGAAATCTTCTTATAAAGGTCCCTTACCATATTAGATATAACAATATATAATATTATGTATAATTTCAGTATTTTACGGTGTTATGAAATGGACAAATGTAACATTACAGCACTGTCCACTGTAATATTGACGAAAGTGACGCAACATTCATAAGAATAATAAGACTAACTATACACAGAGTGCAGCATAAGTCAGTTAACCGAAAATGCAAATAGGCCCAATATTATTTTCTGTAACTTACAACATCTATAAAATAAATAATAGTTTTAAAAACTAAAACAAGACGCTTTACTAGAATACCTAACTAAAAATAAAAAATAAATAATAGTTAAAAATATAAAAAAACACGCTTTAATAGAAACCCGAAATAAAAAATGAAAAATAATTTTAATTTTCCAACACGCTTGGGATAAAATTAAAGTGGTCAACGAAAAATCATCCCCAAGAGATCTAGAATAAAACTACAGTTATCTACAAAAAAATTACCATCAAAAGCGTGGGGTGGTCTATATCCAATTAATATATTTGATAATAAACAGATATTGGTTAAAGTAATGCCTCTAAGAAGAAAACGTAAAAACCATAAAAAGCACCCCACGCTTTTGATGGTAAAATTATTTTTTTTTTGTAAATGACTGTAGTTTTATTCTAGACGTGTTGGAGATGATTTTTTTGTTGACCTCTTTAATTTTATCCCAAGCGTGTTGGAAATTAAAATTATTTTTTCATTTTTTAGTTCGGTTTTCTAGTAAAGCGTGTTGTTTTATTTTTTAAACTATTATTTATTTTTTTATTTTTAGTTAGGTATTTTAATAAAGCGTGATGCTTTAGTTTTTTTAAACTATCATTTATTTTTTTAGTATTTAGTTTAATTAAATGTCATAAACCGGAATCCCATGAACTTTAATTGCTTAATACTCTTCTAAAAAATCCTCCGGGCCGGATTTGAACCAGCGACCTATGGATTAATGAAATTATATACCACTACAGTCCACCGTTCTACCAACTGAGCTCTGACAACGATTGACTAAGAAGTCGGTAAGTCTGCAATCTATTATTCCGGTTTTTTTTCTGATGATTCTGGTCAGGATTTAGAAAAAAAATGAAATTATTGTATTGTCACGGGCCCTTTATAAGTATACAAAGTTTCAAGTCGATCCAATGTTTTTAAGTGGGTGAAAATCGTGTTCAAAGATTCCGTTACATAGATAGATGGACAAATACAGGTCAAGCTAATATAAAGCGTGTAAAAACTACGGAAATTGTTCAAAATACCTGATGTAGTAATGTTTGAGATTATATTCTGAAGACCCGTATTCAATCCCCAATTTCAGCCATTCTGATTTTGTTCCTTGCAGACATGTGCAGTGGTTAACTAACTTATGGTGCACCTGTAT
Organism: Diploptera punctata; assembly: GCA_030220185.1. NCBI lineage: Eukaryota > Metazoa > Arthropoda > Insecta > Blattodea > Blaberidae > Diploptera > Diploptera punctata. The sequence goes on along the minus strand of JASPKZ010003825.1, from coordinate 1,036,423 downwards.
TTGTTTACCTTAGTTTAACCAATCAACTTAGAGTCAGTTTCACCAACATAGGTAACTGTATTACGGTAGTTTTCCCCATATAAAATACATGGCTTAAACTGGCGTAATACAGTTACCTCTATTGGTGAAACCGACCCTTAGAGCGAAAAGAAAATTACAACGCCTTCGCTTCCAATGTTATCTTTTTGAGAACAGCACTCTGAAGGTCACGTGTTAACAATACACAAAATAGGCTTATCAATAATAAAAATAGTTTTTGCACGATAGTGCGTTCTGTCGTACTTACAGCAATGGCGACCATGATTGAAAGTTTAGTTTCTTAAATTTGGAGGTTGCCAACCTATAAATAACTAAATAACTATACTGTTCTATTCTATAATAAATCTGCCCGACGGCAGGTCTTTCAATGCAATCATTACAGCTGTACTAGAGAATTATAGGCGTGGTAGCTTCGTAATGCTTTCCACACCGGTGAAGGATGATGACAATGGCCGGATGATTTTCGGGGACCGTCCGTTGGACCCTAAGCTTCCTGACATTTGTCTTAAAGGTGAGGAAAAACTCTGAAAAAAAGTCATCCAGGAGCTTTTTCCGACCGAGAAACGAACTCGGGCCCGCTGCGTGACAAGGCAGCTCACTACCCTAGACTACAGTGGTGGACAACTATACTGTAATAATACAAATTGTCTACCTGGTGCGGGAAGTGCCCTTTATATATACTACGTACAATGTATATACAAAAATATATCCAAAAGTTAGTGTTAATATACTTTATACGATATAAATAACTGCATTTTAAATGAACTGAACTTTATTTGAAACAACACAAAACAATAAATTCGTACTTTCGGCCATTTTATCCACGATTGTTGTCACGGCCTGCCGTAGTCTCAACTAAATTATTTTCGGCATCTACCGTATAAACATTGGCCAGACTGTTAACGTTAGACAGTTGTTTATAATGAACGCAAATATTTCCAACAAATATATTATTTTATTATTAATTATTATTTTGAAAACACCATCGTACAAAAAATAATGTACAACGCATGTTTGTGAAGTGTTTTACAGAAGCGAGGAAATGATTCAAAACCGAGCGACAGCTCGGGTTTTAATCATTTCCTCGCTTCTGTAAAAACCACTTCCCAACCTCGCATTGCAATATACTATTGTTTCTGCTACGATAACGCCTCGGAGGTAAATGGTAACCTGAGAATTAAGCCTGGAACGCTTCATATCTGAAAGTTCTTGAAAATGCCACATAAGTTGGTACAGGATCGAACACTTCTAATTACTCCTTCGAAAGAACTCGCGACCTCCAGAAAGAAAAATGGAATGATAGAAAAAGAAATTCTAAATAAAAACAGTCTCCACTAGGAATTTATATAAACGACCTCTTATTAAAGATTTTCTTTAAATAGTATTAATAGGACTTTATTAGACAAAAAGTAAGATATTTACAATATTATTTATAAATATGGGTCACACGGGCAGTAAGCCGTACGTGCTGTTGACAGTCCGTTACAATAAAGTAATAATTGCTACTAGTGTGAAGAAAAATAAACAACAAAAAAAGCAATAACATTACAATTACATAAAGAAAACACAATAATATTACAATTAAATAATAACACAATAGCATTATACACTAAAAAAAAAAACATTACAATCATCATCATCATAGTACATTCACGAATTTAGGCCATTTGTTGACCTGTTTCGGCCTCAAGAGAAACACCATCCAGAAGTCTTTTGAGTGGACGTCCTGGTCTTCTTCTTCCTGCAGGTTGATATCTTAACATTTGTTTGGGTATTCTGTGATCTTCCATTCGATGAACATGTTGCATCCATCTTGACTTATAATCAGAAATTTTGTTTTCTAAAGATTCCATGTGTAATTCTTCTAAGATGTCTTCATTTTTTTCGTGATCTAGTAGTGTGTATCCTGCGGTCCTCCGAAGATATCTCATTTCAGCAGATCTAAGTCTCTGTATATCCTTCTGTTTCAACGTCCATACTTCGCTACCATACAAAAGAGTTGGAAGAGCCAGTGTTTTATACACTTTCAGTCTTGAATGCTTTTGGACTAACTGTGGCTTGAAGATAGAATTTATTAACCCTAAAATTCTTAAAAATTTAGATATTTTTGCATTTACATCCTTTTCTTCTTCATATGAGATATTGCATCCTAGATATGAACATTACAATTACATAAAGAAAACTCAATAATATTACAATTAAATAATAACACAATAGCATTATACACTAATTAATTTATATATAATTATTAAGAATTAATGGTATTGCATTTTGATAACATATATTTATTCATGAATGAGTGTTGTCCTTATTTTCCGCGTTTTGTCCTTCCGCGTTTTGTCAGAAATTTGTAAGAGGTTTTATCCAATTTTCTGGATTTACAATAACTCGGTAGCATGCCAAATCTTTCCCGATTTGAATTTAGAGATCTTTCCGGAAAATAACTGACGTCCCCCCCCCCTCCAATTCTAAATCATTATATTTTCCTAATATCTGTCGCTCATCTTCAAAGTTTCCCGCACATTTGGACATATTCGCATATCGCTCGTGATCGTCGCTAATTTTTTAGAAATTTCCATGCCCCTAGCCTAAACCAAGCAAGCCCTGATCTCTCCTTAAATTCTAGTTTGTTCTTTAAATAAGTAACGTACATAGATGAGGTAATTCCGCCATAGGATGTAGTTCTACGTGAGGAAGTGGTGATTCCTTTATAGACAATCGGCATAAAATGTCAGCCTATTTTCACAGTCCTGTATGTCGGCCACCATTAATCTCAGGAATTAGAGGTTGAAAAAATTATATGACCAAGGTGAACCCATCGGAAATTGAACCTGGGACATTCTGGCTTCTAAAATAGTCCCTTAACCCATTGCGGCTAGCGAATTAGCCAATCCCCTTTCATACATAAATTAAACAATATTATTAAACATATAATAGAGTAGGTTTTCACTCACACTTGCGGCCATGCTAGGGCTTGGACACTGCGTGGACAGTGGCGAGTTGATGACTCAATGGGGTCTTGGCATTCCATCTTTTCCCGCCTATCGCTCGCAGTTCGAGTGAAACTCACTGAAGTTATTTAATAACGAATTAAAATATTTTTCAAATTAACCTTTTAACTAAACCAGATATAAATAAGAAAAGTTGGATTCCTCATAGACTGCAATTGGCATGACACATGACACCAATAGAGAATGAAAGAGCAGGGGTATGGAGGCTTCTTGTAGGAAAAACCAGATAAAAACGTCGCAGTTAAGTAGACCAATAATGATATGCGAAGAATAGCATTAACCGTGAATTGGAAGGAAGTAGATTGCCCAAGGAAAGATTGGAAATCATTCGTTTCAGGATAAGTATATATGGAGGGCTTATGTCCGCGCGGTCATGATCCTACTGGTCAATAGTGCTAGTGAGTTAGTTATTTATTAACTTTTAAATGAATTGAAAAAAATTGATAATTACATCCAGTATATCTCCCATATTTTGGGTAATGGCCAAAAAATTACAAAGTAGAATACAAAGTGTAGAAATGAACTTCCTTAGAAGAACAAAAGGCTGCACAAGAATGGATCGATTAATGAATTAATATATAAGAACAGAGTTAAATATATATCCATTAAATTATAAAATCAAAGAATATAGAGAAAATGGTTTAGACATGTAGACAGAATGAACATAACAAGATTACCAAAATCAGCATTTAACTACAAGCCAAGAGGTTCAAGGAATGTAGGAATGCCAGTGAAAGATGGACAGAACAACTATGAGGCGGAACAGACATTTTGCCTAGCCCGTGAAGTGAAGAAGAAGAAGAAGAAGATTTTAATTAGGATTTTCATGACAATTCACAAATTACTCAAAGAGCAGAAATGGACATTCTTAGAATTAAAACCCTTAAAAATAGATTTGACTTTGTAAATATCGGGATATTAGAAAACAGTGCATGATTCAGTCTATTATAGAACGAATCACCGGTGGAGAAGGGAATGGAATGAGCATACCAATAGAACATATAAGGAAAGATTGTGGGAATTGTTAGAGATGACGAACCTTTAGGAAACCCAGGAGTATCTGGCAAAAGACGACTCTGGTATAGGTACATAAAGATGAACGAATGAAGAATCTTTCCTCTCTAGAAAGGGTGAAAGCGAGATATATAAAGGCAGTATTAGGAGTGTCAAAAAGTAACACATTCAAGACTCGCATACCTACTGGCGAAGGAAACTTTCCTCATCGACGACCTCAGAACAAGCGTACTCTTGCCCAGCACTAGCGCATCTGAGCAGCTGCTAGCAACATTGAACAGAAAAAGGGAAGAAATACATCCAGAATTCTACAGCACCGGGGCAATGGTGGACCGTGCGTGGACAAAAGAAAATTTCCAAATGAGGCACGTCATCACTAGGTTGGCAGTCCATGGATTCCACCACCTGATATGCAGCAACACAAAATTTCATGAAGCAAATATAGACTGTAAATGTACGCTATGCGAAAAATCGTGTGACCGATATCACATTGAGCTATGCACAAAAAGAACAAAGACAATGTGTGAATATGCAAATATGTAAATTTAAAATGTATTCTACTTTAAATCCTGGCTATTTGGCTGCAATAAAATTATTATAAAGATGAACGAGCATTAGGCCTTCTAGTAATGAAAGAAAGAAATAAAGAAGGAAAGAAATTGAAAGAGATGATAGCTTTTTACACTTTAGAGTATAATCAATGTTTGATAATGAGTTATTTGTTACAGAATGAGTTATAACTAATTCTCTGGCACTATCCAACCTAGGTTCATGGCCGCGCAGACATATGCTCTTTATACATCCCTATCCCATGATAATATTTTCCAATCATCCTCTGTATAATTCATTTCCCTCAAATCATGGTTACTGTTATTCTCCCACCTCATTCTTGGTCTACTCAACAATATGAATTATAGCTTGAATAAGTCAATAGTTTAATCATCATCATCGTCATCATAATCATCATGAACAAATCCGTTTTAGGCCATGTGACCTGTGACGTAAACCTGAAGAAGATGACCTAGATTTTCCACCAATGAGATGTTTTGGTCTTCATTGGTTTTATGTCTAGTTGGAGTATATTGGAATGCCAATTTTGGAAGTCTACTTTTTTTCATTCTTCTCAGATTATTTTTCCATTCTTGTTGGTATCTTTCTATATCTTCATCTCTTGGTACTCCAAGTTTTTCTCTGATAATAGTGTTCCTTTGGTGAAAATAGTTTAATATAAAACATGAAGAGATTAAAAAATTATAATAAAGTAACTGGGAGTTTTCCTTTTTGTTTTCTTACAAGAAGCTTTCATGCCCATCTTTCATTCCCCATTCGTTCCATAAGTCCTGCCCATCGCAGTCTACGAGACGTAACTGTTCTTATATCTAGTTTACGAAATTAGTTACGCTCTGGATTATACATTCTGGGTTTAACTTACTTTCCTAAAATAAAATGAATAATCATTCAATAGTTTCTTCCGGATTTCTCTCTGCATTCAGATTTACCGGAATGTAATAAAAATAAATGTCTATTAATCATTTAAGTTAAAAAATAATTGGTAAATTGGCAAAAGATATAAATTAGTGGACGCTCGGACTAGAAATCTGATCGTGAAGATGGTCATGACACTTACGGAAGTTATGATCACGGAGATGCACAATTGGCAAGCAGGAGATCCCCCACGAAGTGCTGGATCTGTGAAAGTGTACGACCCTTGCCCTCCTCCGGGGTGAAAGGGCCATGAGCTGTCTGTCTCACCTAACTTGAGTGATGTCTCCAAGCTTTTACCTTCTCGCATTCCAATACACAATTGATAACAATTGTTCATTTTAACCTAGAGGTTCATAGTTCAATTCCGAGATCGTCATTTTTTTACAGGTCTTGGAACTGTTCCAATCTAAGTTCATAGGCACCTATGCACCTTGCAAGAAATTAGTGTTCAAGTTCTTCTAGATATCTACATAATGAAAAATATTTCAATATAACAGTGAGGTACATGATCTTGACTATTTAACTCATGCCCCAAATGGGAGTCAATGACCAATCACGTTTCAATGATTTCTGTTTTACAACCAATCAGAGTCGTGTTTCACGAAATATTTATCAGTGTTATAATTACCATATTAAAGAAAGCTCCACCTTTTTAATATTCTGAACAGGTCTGACCATTATTATGCAGTGACTGAGCCTGTGAGAAATACGGCTACCAGATTGTATATATAGTGCATGAATGTCACCACATGCCGCATGTGGGAGTTAATATAAAAACATTTGTAGCAATTGATTATACCACCAAAAAAAGAAACCACTGTTTGCACTTTCTTAAATGTATTTTTCCCAGGTAACAATCCAGAAAAATATAATTGTCATATTTACATCATACGACATCAGAAATGAATTAATATAAAGTTTGATGTGTTTCATTTTTTCTCCACTAGAGATCATTCTTACAATATTGCGTTCCTTTGGCAATAAATAGTATGATCTGGTTGCAGTGATAAACAAAAGAAGCAGATGAAGCGTACCTATCGTTTCTCATTTGTTTCCAAACATCGCCGTTTACATTAAATATAAGTTATAAATATTTTAAAATAACTACAGTTAAACAACGATTTGTGAGTAAACAGCTTAATTGTATTCGTTAAATAGTCCTTATGATAATATACCAGAATAACCTCCTTGCATTCCAATACACAACTGATATAAATTGTTCCTTTTAACCTGGAGATTCACTGTTCAATTCCGAGATCATCATTTTTAACAGGTCTTGGAACTGCATCTAAGTTCATTGGCACCTATACACCTACAAGAAATTAGTGTTCAAGTTCTTCCAGGTATCTACATAATTAAAAATACTCAACATTACAGTGAGCTACATGATCTTTATATAAAACCAGATATAATGAGAACAATTAACTCTAGCAGACTCCTTTGGACAAGACACGTGGCACGAATGGGGATTGAAAGAGAGGTATGGAAAATTCTTGAAGGAAATCCAGAAGGAAAACACCTAGTAGGTTGACCAAGGATTATGTGGGAGAATAACATTAACTGTGATTAGAGGAAAGTAGACTGTACAGGGGATCGTTGGAAAACATTTTCTCAGGATATGGATGTATAGAGAGCTTATGTCCGAGCAGCTATGAGCCTAAGGGTTCGATAGTGCCAGTTTAGTAAGTTATAGAACACTGTACAAATAAATATTGCTCTATTTTGTTCTGGTACTTAGATTATTCTTATTTTTAACATTCTTCTTCTTCTTCTTCTTAATAAGGCTTTATAAGTTCAATTGGAGAATATTTTGGCCTTCTCAACGAGTTCTTTCCACACTTTTCTATTCTGAACACATTTGTTCCATTTTTTGTTTCGTCTTCATAAATTTTATATCATTTACCAACATCATCTTCCCATATTTTTTTTGGAGTCGTCCAATATATTCAGGAATTAATGGCTTCCATTTGTATATCTTTTTTACTGTCCTTTCATCATCCATTATATATATGTGTCCAATCCACTTCAATCTTTGAGCTTCAATTAAGTTAATTGTAATTCTGCATTTGATAATTCTATTTATTTCTTCATTTGTTCGAATTCTCCGTGATCCGTCCTGAATCATTATTGCTCCAAACATTTTTTTTTTAATACTCTCTTTTCAAAGAGTAAAATCTTTTGCTTTTTTGCATGTTAAGTGTCCAAGTTTCACAAGGATTGGTTACAACTGGTCTCATAACTGTAAAGTGTAGTTTAAGTTTGGAGCCTTAGTGATTAGTTTACTCTTAAATAATGATACATTTGCAAGAAAAAACAAAGCTTTGTTATCAAGTGCTATTCGTTTTTTATTTATTTTTTTAAACATTATTCCTAATATTTCTTGATTTATTAAGGTTAACCTCCTATTTATTGTCATCATCATCATCATCATCCGGTTATTGTATGAAATTAAATATTAGATAATGATCTGTTTCAGTAAATTGACTTAATTTTATTTCTAGAAGCTTCAACATCTTAAGCCATATCACGATTAACATTTTGGATGCATACCAGAACATCATGTACACATTTCTACACATTTTTTTATTCATATTCTCAATAAAAATTTGCCGATGTTAATTTTAAATGAATTGTAATGGTGAAATGTTTTAGAGTATCAGGCATTTGCTATTATTTTATTTATCAGCATTTTTTTAACAGTTAAAGTAATTCAAATCTGAACGTGAAGGCCCCGACAAATATTGCTCAGCTCTTTTTTTTCAGGCTTTAGGTACTTTTATGTGCCATAAATCTACGACATAGAACACTCGTCTTTGGTTAAATCTATGCTGAGGATTCTAAGTTCTGAAAAATCCATTGATTTCGGACGGGTTAGAACCCCCAAATTTTGGAATCGAGCATGGAAACTACCAGGAATTGAATTTATCTAGAGGATTTGGAAATCAAGAGTGACATTTGTTAGGACTATTTAACGAATAAAATTAAGCTGTTTACACAAAAATCATTATTTAAATATAGTTACCGGTATTTTAAAATATTTATTATTACATGTAAACGGCGATGTTTGGAAACAAATCAGAAATGTGAGGTTATGTATATTCACTGCAACTTGATTATATTATTTATTGCCAAATAGGATCACAATATTGTAAGAATGCACCCTAGTGGAGAAATAATGAAACAAATCAAACTGTATATTATAATCAACATTATAGGTTATTAATTATCTTTTTAGCAAACAACTCAGTAAAATCAAGGAATTTGTTCATTATTTGCTATATTCAATGTATTTGTTGGAGGAAAATAATGCTCTGACCTGTTCATTTATTAAAAAGAAGGGGGCTTTCTTCATCACAAAAGCAGAAGCTGATAAATAGAAATCGATAAAGAGCGAGGTGAAACACGACTGTCATTGGTTGTAAAACAATATTCATTGAAACGTGATTGGTCGTTGACTGCCATTTGGGGCATGAGTTAAATAGACTATGATATTTAACTACATACGCAACATGAAGAAGTGGCAGCCATATTGATTATAACGAATATTCTATACAAAAACAAAGATTGATACAGTGCAACCAAACATAGAGTATGTACTAATTACTGTACACATATACTTCAGAATGTCAGAACTTGCTATTTATTTTTTGGGCGTTGCATTCTTTCACAGCTTAGAGTGCTTAAATTACATTAGATTAGCTTTTAGGTTGATCTTTCACAGGTTAGAGTACTTAAATTCCATTAGGTTAGCTTTTAGGCTCGTTAATATCGTGTATATGTTGGCTGCATCCCGTGATTCCATAGTCTAATCCGCTTCGCGTTTGTTCGCGCATGCGCATGGCGTATGATTGGAAATGTGAAAATTTTCTTCGCATCACATGTTGTAAAGAATCGCCGAAGTTTGTTCAAAATGTAATTTTCTCCTTTTCAAACACATGTAAAATAATAAAATATATTAGATGCATTAGTTAGAGAGTTAAAGTCAAGAGTGCAAAGAGCTTAGAAGTGTAAATAATAGCAATGATTATAATGTAATCTGCCTCCACATCACTTGGCGCAGGACCACGTGGGTGTCTGGCAGGTGTAACATTAACAGCCTTCCAAGAAAATACCATGAGTGGGTTCAAATGCTCCTCTATTCTCAAACCACCAGTTAGCTTATAAAAACACAAAATTATAAAAAAAAGTTATCTTCTCCCTTTCCTAACAAGGGATATACTGTCACTCGATCTAAATACTTTTTAATCATTATTTATTAGAATATTACGATGCAAGGTTGGGAAGTGGTATTTACAGAATCGAGGAAAATGTTTAAAAACCGAACGATAGCTCGGTTTTTAATATCCGAGATTCTGCAAAACTCTTCACAAACGTGCGTTGTACATTATTTTTTGCGCGATGGTGTTTTCAAAATATATAAAAAAATATATATGCGTTCATTATAAACAATTGAGTAATGTTAACAGAGTGGAAAAAGTTTATTAGTTGAAAGTACAGGAGACCGTGAGACCATTATTATTGATAAAATGGCCGCAATTACGTATTTATTGTTTTATATTGTTTCAAATAAAGTTCAGTTCATTTAAAATGCAGTGATTTGTTTCGTATAATATATATTAACACTACCTTTTGGACTTTTTTGTATTACATTTAATTCGTTAAATCTAGAGTAAATCAAAATACATTAGAAGTAATAATTTATTGTTATATAACATGTAATCGTTTATGTTTATTGTGATTTAGATGTAAGACTATTTTGTTGTATTTTTTAAAACCTGGTTGAGTGGCAGACAAGGCCTTAACTCTGCCAGGTAAAATAAAGCTATTATTATTATTATTATTATTATTATTATTATTATTATTATTATTATTATTATTATTATTATTATTAAAACGAAGATATAAGAACAGAACTTAATATATTAAATCTCTGTGAAAGAATAAAATATAAAAATGCTTATCTTCAGCACGTATTACGAATGAATGAACAGCGCATACCAAGAATAATGTATAATTATAATCCAAAAGGGAGAAGAATGTTGGGAAGACCATTCACGAGATGGAAGGACGAATTCGACCTATAATGAGATCCTTAAACCTTGTTGTTGATGATTATTATTATTATTATTATTATTATTATTATTATTATTATTATCTATAAAAAGTGGGGCTTTAACCTCCTACTGCCCCAAGAGTCTCCTATGGTCTGTAGTGGGATCAATTTACCTTGACCTTACTCAATAGAATCAACAGCTGTGGTCTCGAAGTAGCGCGCTGTATTGTCATGCAGCGGGCCAGGGTTCGATTACCGGTCGGGACAGGCTTCCTGCGTGAAGATTTTTCGGGTTTTTTCCTCACCTGTAAGACAAATATCAGGCACCTTAGGGCCCAACGGTCCCCGAAAATCATCCGGCCATAATCAACATTATCATTATCATCATCTTTCACTGGTGTGGAAAGCAACGGAAAACTTACCACACCTATAATTCCATAGTAAAGATGCAAAGCACATCATGGAAATGCTATGATTGCAGTGAAAGATCTGCCCTCCTCAGGTAGCATACTACAGATAAAGGATATCCTAATCAAAAGAAAAACCATGCGACCTGCTCGCTTTTCATTGGTTATGGATACCGACGTACGATATAGAACCAGTAAGTACGCGAAAATGCAGTTCCCTTCATTAAATTAAAATATGTCCTCTGAAATTCAATAGTGAGAAGTACTGTCACATATGGAGCTGAAGTTTGGAAATTCAACAAAAACTTAGAACAAAAACTTATGTCGATGGAATTGGATTTCTTGAGGAGAGGAGCAAGATGTTCAAAATTAGACAAAATAAGAAATACTGCCATAAGAGAAAAAATGAATATTGGTTATTCAATAGTAGATTTATACGGTATAAGCAATTAAATTGGTATGGGCACGTACGACGAATGCAAGAAGAAAGATTACCCAGGAAACATTAGAATGGCGTCCACCTGGAAGAAGGAGGAGAGGAAGACCTCGAAACTCGTGGATGCAGGAAATAAGAACTGGAATGAGAGCAAGAGGATTTGAGGACATGGATTGGATGGAGAGAGACGAGTGGAGAAGAAAAATAAAACTTTAGGCACAGAAAGATGTGTAAACATTAAAATTCTGTATATAAATACATAAATGTCCTCTGAATCGACTTGTTATTCTTCGTGAATGAAAATAATATTCAAAACATAGAAAATATTCTAAAATATACTTAATCAATAATTTCAACGTAAAATAGTTTATCGCATAAGGATGACGCATTTGAGTCATGCTTCAGTCGATTCTTATGCAACAAAATGGCTGAATGTGTCGAGGCTTCAGTTGCTGTGTCGCTATCTACATTTTTATAACACAGGTCTGGCAAATATTTGACTAGTGGTCTAAAACAGTTATTTTAAATGTATTTCACAAGTTCAGTGAAAAATCTCACCAGCTTTCTTGTAATCTACCCCATTCAACGATCACATGTTTAATATACTTCACACGTGCTGCCTGTCAATGTGACAGTAATTGTGGCGCGAATGGCGGAAGGATATATTTGACATTTGTTTATGTTAGGATCACTCTAAGAGCAGATAAGGTATTGATAGATACACAATAGAATGTACACGTTATCACAATAATTAAAAGGTACTATTTAACTCATGCCCCAAATGGGAGTCAATGGCCAATCACATTTCAACGATTTTTTAATTTACAACCGATCACAGTTGTGTTTCGCCTAGAATTTACCAACTAAAGTTTATCATAATAAATAAAGAACCTCCTTTTAACATTCTAAATAGGTCATAGAATTACTTTGCAGTGACCGACGCCTTAAGAGATACGGCTACTAAATTGTATATAAATAGTGCATGAATGTCAACACATAGCGCATTAAGGAGTTAATATAAAAACATTTGTAGCAATTGATTATACCACAAAAAAAATAAACCACTTTTTGCACTTTCTTAAACGAATTATTTTTCAGGGAATGACGTTGTAGAAAAATATAATTTACATCATAGGACATTAAATTAATTAATACCTATAACGTTAGTTATAAATTTCTCCACTAGGGTGCATTCTTACAACATTGCGATCCTTTGGCAATAAATAATATTATGATCCGGTTGCAGTGAAAAACAAAAGAAGCAAATGAAGCGTACCAATCGTTTCTCATTTGTTTTCAAACATCGCCGTTTACATTAAATATATTAATATTTTTAAATAACTATAGTTAAATAATGAATTGTGAGTAAACAGCTTAATTTTATTCGTTAAATAGTCCTAACAAATTCCACTCTTGATTTCCAAATTCTCTAGATAAATTCACTCCTCACTTCGTAAGTCGTGAATTTATCGATAATTTGGAAATCACTCGTGACATTACTTATGAAAAATATATAACCTATACGTTTTGGAGTCACTAATGAAATTTTCTGGTGGCCTTGAACATGAAGTTTACAATCTTCTGAAAATGTTGTCCTGAAAATATGTGATAGGTTTATCTTTACACAGCATGAATGCTTATGAGCAAGCCAAAAACATGAACAATTCGATTATTTTATAACTGTATTCAAACAAGCCCACGACATAATGCACGTGGCTTACAAGGTAGCTTATGTGTACAGCCATGAGGAGGGCAGTTCATGAAGCTCTAGGTAATATATTGCCAATTTTACTATAACACTGACTTGTTCTGGCACATGCCATTGCAGTTACAATACTCATGTTCAGCTTTTTCTTGGCTAAGACTATAGGTTCCATTTATTTCACACTTAAATAATTCATTAGTGAAATTTATCACTACATCAGTATTCACAGCGTGAGAATACCACATGTCTAACTTTCAATATTGCTGAGGTAATAACAGTGCTATTGTAGATATGGGTGTACTTTCAAACAGATGGCACGAATAATAATCCCATCCCTCACATCTTCTCTGGAAACACATCCTATTACGCATATAGCAGAATTTTAATATTATAATAAATATGAAAGTTTAAGTTAATAATTTTGTATTTTAAATTTCTTTTAATATTTTAATATAACTTAAATAAAGAAAAACATCTAAATAATTCATTGCTGGTTATTGTTGAATAAAAATGTCTCAGTAACAATTAAAGAAATTGTATTACATAACAGTTTTGTAAAGAATGCTTTTAAAAATTATTTTCAGTCGTTGTTGTAAAAATTATAAATCCTTCTTTTATAACTGTAATAAGAAAACCTGCTTTACTTCATATTTTTAAATGAAAGTAAACTAAATTCTGATTGGATGTTAAAACAATTAACTTTCTTATTTAACAAACCTTATATTTAAAGGGCTATTAACCAATAGAATTTAAATATAACATCAGGTGATGTAATAATGTTCTTTAAAATTATAAAAGGAATTACACTATTCATTCTTCATACAATTTTCAACAAAGATAGAAGTAAGAAGAGATCTCCTGATAAAATGTAATATTTAATACAAGAAGAATAATAATTGATTCAAGAAAAGAAAACAATTTATTTTTAATTGACGGTGAAGAATAATACCGCCTACATTTACTTAATCTGCTGGGAACTTTACGAAGTAAATAAAATGTGAAATTCTTTCTGCAAGAAACAGTTTTTTAGTGATTTTTAAAGTGTTTTCCTATTCAGTGTACCAACTACCAACCCTAAGAAGAGAATCCGGCTCTACCGAAAATTAAACCCAACCTGAACCAGTAATTCTTTTTAGGACACCAATCCTTCAAAATGTTACTACAACATCGGGCATGAAAATTACTGCGTCAAAATGTCACCACAACATGTGTAAAAGCATTTACTTCTTCACGCAATAAAGGGACTCTCCATTCGAAATCCTATCAACATTGTTAAAATAATATATATGTTTTTGTCTAATACCATCAGGTTATCTTTTATGACGTTTCTGAGATTCTCCCTGGCGTTGGCGGAATTGTAATCCATATCTTAGTTGGGGCACCTGGCAGGCGGAGTTACGTACCCCGATGATATGATGGGTGATAGAGATAATAAAGCGCCAAGAAAATTCTTAACTTGACCATAATCTAAATTGCAGACCATGGGTAACCACAGGAATAATTCATAGGTATATATATATATATATATATATATATATATATATATAGGGCCTACATGTATATAACACTGGGGAACAAAAAAATATTTTTTTCTTGGTGCCTGAAATTTTTCACCTGATTCTGGGTATTTCGGCACTGCTGATTCCAAAAATGTCATCCATTTTGTTGCAGCAGCTCTAGTTTGCAAGATATTGATGATACTGCTCTTATGTACCACCATTGTAAATCGATTGTTTGCATAATACTAATTGATTTAATCCAAGTTATATTCATGTTGTTGTTGCCGTTTGCATATGTAATTTTACTAATTTGACAATTGTTTATCCTTTTTCTAGACTGACATGGCTTCAACACGAAGAAATGTGTGAATAATCCTGATGTGTTTTGTTTCATCTGTGGGGAGTACACATTCACTCAACAAAGAAAACCTATAACTGACTTTGTAAGAAAGAGCTTATTTGGCCTATTTCAAAGTACAACTGGGAGATCAAGATAAGCCTTGGGCACCTCACATTGTATGTAAAACGTGCACAGAGCATCTACGACAATGGACAAATGGGAAACGGAAATGCTTGAAATTTGGGGAACCAATGATCTGGCGAGAACAAATTAACCATAGTGATGACTGCTATTTTTGTTCAGTCAATGTAAAGGGCATCAATAGCAAAAACCGGAATAGATGGGTATATCCCAATCTACGCTCCGCAAGACGCCCTGTTCCACATTCAGAGGAGATACCTTTCCAATTTTTACCAGTCTTCCAGAGTCACCAGAAGAAGAGGATGATTCAACTGAAAGCTATTCTGAGGGAAATGACAGCGATTTCCCAGGACCTTCATCAGTTTCATCCGGTTTTAGTCAAGCGGAACTGAACGACCTCATAAGGGATCTAAGTCTTCCAAAGAAGTCATCTGAGTTGTTAGCTTCCAGGCTGGCAGAGAAACAATGTCTGTTACCGGGAACAAAGGTCACAGTCTATCGCAAAAGAGAAACAGACTTCCTGCCATTCTTCACAGTAGAAAATCAATTTGTTTTTTGTATGAATGTTGAAGGACTAGTTGAATGCAGGCTTTCACGGCCGGTAATCATGATGTTGAGTGATTCCGGGTTCTGTGGCCGTGGTCCATAGTTGGTGTTGATACCAGACGTTTCGCCCTCAACTGCGGAGGGCATCTTCAGTGGCGAGTGCTTCTAGGCGTGTTTCCTGGTCGGAAGCTCTACTTAGAGTGAACGCTGCGGGTGTTGTATTGATACTAGTGGTGGGAGCAGGGTGAGCGGGCGTGGCTCTTGCTGATTGGCTAATGGTCGTCTCCTTGTTGTCCCTAGTGTTGATGCATTTATTTTTCTAGTGTACGGTACCAGGCCTTAGACAGTTTAATACCTTCCTCTTTTCTGTTAATATTTTCCTTATGCTTGTGTATTTCTATAGCCTCTCGATATAATCTAGGGAAATAATAGGAAGTTGTGGCTAAAACTTGTGTATCATCGAATAGAATCTGGTGTCCATTCATAATGGCATGTTCTGCTACAGCCGATTTATCCATTTCTCCTTGTCTGCAGTTTCTTTTGTGTTCTGATAAACGGGTGGCTATACTTCTTTTTGTGGTCCCTATGTATGGTTTACCACACGAACAAGGAAGTCGATATACGCCGCAAGTGGAGAGAGGTGGCCGAGGATCCTTAGCTGAGCGAAGGCAGTCTTCTATTTTTCTTGTAGGTCTGTAAACTGTTTTTATGTTGTATTTTCGTAGGAGTTTTCCGATACGATCTGTGACTCTTTGTACATATGGTAAGTAGGCTATGCTGGTTGAGGGTGTGTTATCCATTCTGACGTGCTGTCTTCGTGGATGTATGGTTTGTCTTATTTCCTTGGATGTGTAGCCATTTTTCTGGAAACAATTGAACAGATGGTGTTGTTCTTGTTTAAGGTGTTGTGGTTGGCATAACTTAGTCGCTCTGTCGAACAGTGTCTTAACACCTCGCTTTTGTCTTGGATGGTGGTTAGAGTCTTTGTGCAGATATCGGTCTGTGTGTGTAGGTTTTCTGTAAACTGTATGTTGAATTTCCCCATTGCCAGTCCTTATTATTTGAACATCCAGGAAAGGAAGTCTTCCATTATCTTCTTTTTCCATAGTGAACTGTATTTTGTTGTGTCTGCTGTTAAGGTGTTGAAGGAAACGTTCCAATTCTTCACTGCCATGTCTCCATACTACGAATGTGTCATCAACATAGCGAAACCAATGTTCTGGAGACTTGGGAGCTGTTTTTAGTGCTTCTGTTTCGAATTTCTCCATGAAAAAATTCGCTACTACTGGGCTTAGAGGACTGCCCATGGCTACAACAGCTACTATGAACAGACCGACGGAGTAGCCATGGGCAGTCCTCTAAGCCCAGTAGTAGCGAATTTTTTCATGGAGAAATTCGAAACAGAAGCACTAAAAACAGCTCCCAAGTCTCCAGAACATTGGTTTCGCTATGTTGATGACACATTCGTAGTATGGAGACATGGCAGTGAAGAATTGGAACGTTTCCTTCAACACCTTAACAGCAGACACAACAAAATACAGTTCACTATGGAAAAAGAAGATAATGGAAGACTTCCTTTCCTGGATGTTCAAATAATAAGGACTGGCAATGGGGAAATTCAACATACAGTTTACAGAAAACCTACACACACAGACCGATATCTGCACAAAGACTCTAACCACCATCCAAGACAAAAGCGAGGTGTCATTAAGACACTGTTCGACAGAGCGACTAAGTTATGCCAACCACAACACCTTAAACAAGAACAACACCATCTGTTCAATTGTTTCCAGAAAAATGGCTACACATCCAAGGAAATAAGACAAACCATACATCCACGAAGACAGCACGTCAGAATGGATAACACACCCTCAACCAGCATAGCCTACTTACCATATGTACAAAGAGTCACAGATCGTATCGGAAAACTCCTACGAAAATACAACATAAAAACAGTTTACAGACCTACAAGAAAAATAGAAGACTGCCTTCGCTCAGCTAAGGATCCTCGGCCACCTCTCTCCACTTGCGGCGTATATCGACTTCCTTGTTCGTGTGGTAAACCATACATAGGGACCACAAAAAGAAGTATAGCCACCGTTTATCAGAACACAAAAGAAACTGCAGACAAGGAGAAATGGATAAATCGGCTGTAGCAGAACATGCCATTATGAATGGACACCAGATTCTATTCGATGATACACAAGTTTTAGCCACAACTTCCTATTATTTCCCTAGATTATATCGAGAGGCTATAGAAATACACAAGCATAAGGAAATATTAACAGAAAAGAGGAAGGTATTAAACTGTCTAAGGCCTGGTACCGTACACTAGAAAATAAATGCATCAACACTAGGGACAACAAGGAGACGACCATTAGCCAATCAGCAAGAGCCACGCCCGCTCACCCTGCTCCCACCACTAGTATCAATACAACACCCGCAGCGTTCACTCTAAGTAGAGCTTCCGACCAGGAAACACGCCTAGAAGCACTCGCCACTGAAGATGCCCTCCGCAGTTGAGGGCGAAACGTCTGGTATCAACACCAACTATGGACCACGGCCACAGAACCCGGAATCACTCAACATCATGTTGAAGGACTGTTAATGAAGCTGGGTGTAAGAAAATACACACCAAGTGAATGGCGGTTATTTATAGATAGCTCCAAACGCAGCCTAAAATGTGTTCTTTTGCATAATGGGAACATATACAGGTCAATCCCAATTGGTCACTCAGTTTCTATGCGTGAAAATCAACATACAATAGCTACAGTGCTAGAGAAGATCTCTTACCGTGATCACCAATGGGTAATGTGTGTCGATCTCAAGATGGTGAATTTTCTTCTAGGACAACAAGGTGGGTACACCAAATACCCATGCTTTATATGTTTATGGGACTCTAGAGCCAAAGATCAACATTGGGTGAGAAGGCATTGGCCTCTTAGAGAAAGCATGACCGTTGGAGAAAAAAACATCGTTGCAGAACCTTTGGTTGACAGAAACAACATCATCTTGCCACCACTGCATATTAAACTTGGTTTAATGAAACAGTTCATCAAGGCGTTGAATAGAGATGGAACATGTTTTGGCTACATATGTACAAAATTTCCTGCACTGAGTAAGGAAAAAATAAAAGCAGGTATATTGGATGGACCACAAATCCGCCAACTTATTAATGACCATCAATTTCAAGACTCAATGAATGATACTGAAGCAGCCGCATGGTCTTCGTTCTGTATGGTAGTGAAGAATTTCCTTGGAAACTATAAGTCTCCTAATAGTGATGAACTAGTGGAGAATATGCTCACTGCTTTTTGTGCACTAGGTTGTAACATGAGCATCAAATTACACTACCTACACAGTCATTTGGATCGATTTCCAGACAATCTTGGAGATGTAAGTGAGGAACAGGGTGAGCGTTTTCACCAGGAATTAAGTACAATGGAAGAAAGGTATCGTGGACGGTGGGATATACATATGATGGCGGACTACTGTTGGAGCATCCACCGAGAATGTCCAAGATCATTGCATCGGAGGAAATCACAGAAACGGGGATTCTGCGACCTGATGGAGGAAAATTAATGATTCTAACGAGACTAATGTGTAAATAAATTATGGTAGTTATATAGATACAGTTGTTTCATGAAAAAGAAAGTATTTGTTCTTTTGTATTTAATTGTATGCGAGTAATATAGTTGTATATGTGGACCAGTATTTTTGAACTGGTATATAATTTGAATAAACTCTATCTCAAAAACTAGAGCTGATAGGACGAAACTGAAATCATCTTTGGAATCAGTGACCCAAATATACCCATAAATAGGTGAAAACATTAAGGCACCAAAATCACTGTTCCCCAGTGTAATTATTCTGTACGTGTGTTTGTCACTGAACTCCTAAACGACTGAACCGATTTTGACACAAATTTTTGTGTGTGTCTAACTGGGTCCCCAGACGGTTTAGATTCACAATTGGACCCTCTAAGACTATTACATATAGTGGTTCACCTGAAGTGAAAATTGAAAAATCGCTCTAGCGGTCACATTTTTCGTTGTTTTACAACGAAACTCCCTATATCCTATTAAAATAAACCGAGGTAGTAATTTTTTAAAAAATGAGCGAAATCCGACAATTAGAAGTGAAGGTTAACTTGAAACCCGAATTTAAAAACTGCCTAAAAAACTGGACCGATTTTAATGAATTTTTTGCATATGTTTGAGTAGGTCCCTGGATAGTTTAAATTCACAATTGGACACTCTAAAACCATTAGGTGTAGGATTTCACCAGAAGTGAAAATTTAAAAATATTTCTAACGGTCACAATTTTCGACTTTTCACAACGAAATAATGCGCTCTGCATTGTTTTGAAAGAAAAATATGGCCCTATATGTGAGAATAGTGTCTGGCGAAAACACTATAATCAGGAATTGTATGTATTATTCAAATATGTGGAAATTAGTAAATCATTAAATTAACCAGACTACGATGGGCAGGGCATGTAAGAAGAAAGGAAGAGTTAGAAACATGTAAAAGGATATGGTTCACTCAATCAGAGGGTAGAAGAAAAAGAGGAAGACCGTAACTACGATGGATGGATGAGGTGGATGGAAATGTTAGAGAATTGGGATTGAGGACCGAGCTAATTGGAAGAGGCTCCTTGAGGAGGCCAGGACTCAGGAATGAGTTGTTGCGCCAGTGATGATGATGATAATGAATAAAAATTGGGTTTCGGACTGCGTCCTTACAATCACATGAATTTTAACTGTTGAATCACTTGGTCAGAGTGAATCCTGGTTAGAAAATAAAGACTGATTTTGTTTATTATAGCTATTGCTTAAATTATAGCATAACCTTTGTCGACAGGCGATGTAAATTAATAATAATGGGCATAACAGTCGTGGGCAAGTAATATTTACTTCGTAGTACAATATTTATAACAGTAATTGTAAAAATATCGGGAACTTGTTCATGTAACATGTAACTCATTTAGCATAATTTGTCTCTACATGGTAACATGATTCATAAACATCATCGCAACAAGTTTGGATTCAGGTTTATTGTTCTGTGGATGCGCCTACTTCGATTCTTATATCGAGTCTTAAAGTTTATGTGATCTTGTATTAGTCTACAAAGGTTGAAATAGGATCGGCGTGTTATGGAACATCGGCCAGTGAAATCAGGTCTACGTCACAAGTACGGTACTTTACTGTCTTTCTACAATAGACTAGTTCAATTATATACGTGGGTAGCGTTTGGTTCAACCATCATGCCGCGGTTCAAGAGAGAAGTACTGCATAGTCAATTTAGGTAGATTATGCACAATGTGAATACGTTTTTTTGAAGCAAATGTGTTAAATTTATTTTGCTTATCGTGCTCAGCTTTTCTTGTTTTGCAGATTGTACGCTATAAGTCTTTACTTATGTTTTCCGTCTCGCTATAGTTGAGATACCCTTTTATCCTATTCTGGCCTTTCTATACTAATGTAATGTTATAACTAACTAGCTAACGAACTCAACTGCACTATCGAACCCATAGGTTCATGGCCGTATGGACGTAAGCTCTCCGCACATCCTCTATTCTGTACTAATGTTTTACAATCATCTCCTGTATGATCAACTTTCCTCAAATCTTGGTTCATGGTATTCTCCCACCTTATTCTTGGTCTACCTACTGCGTGTTTTTTACTCTAGTTCTCCTAAAAGAAGCTTCCATGTCCCTCTTTCATTTCTCATTCGTGCCGCATGTCCTGGCCATCAGAGTCTACGAGACTTAACTGTTTTTATTATACATAACTTCCTATAAAGATCATGTAACGCACCGTTATCAAATCTTCATTCACTTGTCTTTTCATCTCTCTTTGGTCCAAAATTTTTCCTAAGAACTTTATTCTCAGATACTCTTAGTCTTTTCTTCTCCCTTAAAGTATGAGTCCATGTTTCGCATCCATATAATATAACTAGGGATTAACAGTTTTATATATTTTCAGTTAACTCTCTTGAGAGAAGTTGGGACAAGAGTCCCTGTAATGTATAATAGTATGCACTTCCAAAATTGAACCTATCTTTGTTAGTCTCATTTATATTTGTAATTATTGATTCTAAAGTAAAGTGATCCCACAACAGGCCCGGAGGCCCTTGGGGTAGTAGGAGGTTAAGGATCCCACTTTTTCTAGACAATCGGCACTTTATGTCAGCCGGGTTGTCAGCCCTGCGTGACGGCCGCCTTTACCCCCAGAACAAGCGTCTAGTACTCATTTCCGTTAGAGGCTGAGTCGATCCCAGGGCCATAGTGCCGCCAGAGGGTTTGGGTCAGTTAAAAAATCCTGACCCCAACGGGACTTGAACCCTCGACCCTCCGGCTTGTAGCTCAGTGCTTTAACCACTACGCTACGGCGTGTACCAATTCTAGGTATTTTAATTCAATCACTTCTCTAAAATTTTTCCCATTTGTCATTAACTATCATTTCCATATTACAATGTATTTCTATGTGTGAACATATGTTGTTATAGCATATATTTGCATTAATTAATTCATTTTTATTTAGGTAATTCCACTCTGATCTTGATTGACGACTGATCAATAATAGTTGAAGTGAAGTGTTCTTTTACATATCTAATAACAGTGAGCAACAAAAAAGAAACTTTTTTTTGTCTCAGAAAGAAAAATATGCTATTCTGATAGCATTTTTTCTCCTGAATTCAAATATTATATCGGTTTTTCTCCATCACGCAAGGTTTCCGAGAGATGCAAACACTTTAATATTTTCTACATTCGTAACTACATAATATTGGAACATTCGGACTCCCCTAGAAAGTAAGAAATGATGATTTTCTGCTATATTTCGCCTGTGGAGCATCCCTCCAACAATAATCGGCCAGCATATTAGGATTCCATTTGCCTTAATATCTCTTTCCCATAGCTGAAATCTCCTGATGAAAGTGTTCCCCGTGCTCTTAGCTCAATGGACAAATGAACGAAAAAATGTTTATTAAAAAAAATAATTATTCAAAATCCATTAGTTGAAATTGAAATAAAAAAAAACTGTGGGTGATGGAGAAATTCCGAATACCTATTTGAAGACACGATGAAAAACTGCATTAAATACAACTATTGGTACTCATGAGACAAAAATCATGTTGACCAGAGTAATAGAAGCTTTGTACCACATTTCCTTCATATCTTAACCAGTTACCAGCAATAATATTTTTGGTTTGACCTTAATAGTACAATTTATTAGGCAGCTCCGTGGAGCAGAATAAGGTTTAAAATAAGGTTTGAAACTCGCCCTTAACCTCTGGCTAATGAGTTCGCGACTAGGTCACCACATATGTGGTTCGTAATAGACGAATCGAAGCTAGAGCAGGCTTTTCTCGGAAACTCTCCCATTTTCTTTCCCAAAAAAGTCATTACAAATTCATTCATTTTTTAAATAACAAGTAAAGCAGTAATGACTTCGAACGTTCTTTATAGTGTTCATGAATATTGAAGATTTAACTGGTCGAGGCACCATCTATATATAAATCCATAGTAATTCTGCCCGAAGGCAGGTCTTTCACTACAATCATAGCATTTTCATGCTAAGCTTGCAGGTTTACTAGGGAATTGTAGGTGTGAGAGCTTCCCGTTACTTTCCACACCGGTGAAGGATGGTGATGATGATGATGGCCATATGATTTCGGGGACCGTTTGGGCCTTACAGTTTTCTTGACATTTGTCTTACAGGCGAGGAAAAACCCCGATAAAAACCTCACCCAAAAAAACTGCCCCGACCGGGGATCGAACCCGGGCCCGCTGCGTGACAAGGCAGCACGCTACCTCGAGACCACAGCGGTGGACTATTTAAATGTAGTTATTTTAAAATATTTATATATCTAATGTAAACGGCGATGTTTGAAAACAAATGAGAAACGATTGGTACGCTTCATCTGCTTCTTTTGTTCATCACTGCAACCAGATCATATTATTTATTGTCAAAGGAACGCAATATTGTAAGAATGGACTCTAGTGGAGAAAAAATGGAACACATCAAACTGTGTATTAATTCATTTCTGATGTCCTATGACAATTATATTTTTCTGGAATGTTATTACCTGGGAAAAAATACATTTAAGAAAGTGCAAACAGTGGCTTTTTTTTTGGTGATATAATCAAATGCTACAAAAGCTTTTATATTAACTCCCGCATGCGCTACGTGTTGAAATTCATGCACTATATATACAATCTGGTAGCCGTATTTCTTAGAGAGTCAGTCACTGCAAAGTAATGCTATGACCTATTCGGAATTTTAAAAAGAAGGTGCTTTCTTTATTGTGATAAATTTTAGTTGGTACATTCTAGTCGAAACACGACTGTGATTGGTTGTAAATAAAAAATCATTGAAATGTGATTGGTCATTGACTCCCATTTGCGGCATGAGTTAAATAGTCATAAGTAATTTCAGGAGTGATTTCCAAATCATCGATAAATGAACGAGTCACCAGTCAATTTATCTAGAGGATTTGGAAATCAAGAGTGGCATTTGTTAGGACTATTTAACGAATAAAATTAAGCTGTTTACTCACAAATCATTACTTAAGATAGTTACCGTTATTTTAAAATATTTATACATTTAACGTAAACGGCGATCATATTATTTATTGCCAAATAGGATCTCAATATTGTAAGAATGAACTGTAATGGAGAAATAATGAAACACATCAAATTGTATATTATAACCAACATTATAGATTATTAATTTATTTTTTTAGTAAATAATTCAGTAAAATTAAGGAATCTGTTCATTATTTGCTATATTCAATGCATTTCATGGAGAGTCAGTAGACCTGGTCAGACTATTAAAAGGATGAGCTTTCTTTATCACAAAAGCAGGAGCTTATAAAGAGAAATCGATAAAGAGCGAGATGAAACACGACTGTCATTGGTTGTAAAACAAAATTTATTGAAACGTGATTGGTCATTGACTACCATTTTGGGAATGAGTTAAATAGCCAATAAAATTGGAAACAGTTCATTCTGCCGTTTTTAACTGCAAGACTGTGTTTATGGTAAATCTCCATAGTGCAAGAGTTAAACTTCTTCCAGAGAAGCATGTGATGTACAAAGGCCATGTCCAAAAAAAATATCTGCCGTTTTAAATTCAAGGCACTAAAATCCAGCACCAAAGCTCCCATTTATACTACAGAGAAGTAATACATATACGTGTGTTAATCATAGAGGTAGACGATCATCCTGCAAGTGTAGGAGTGACATCTGGTCAGCATGTTGGGTCCATCAGCCGTTATAGCTGGTTTTCTAAAAGTGGTGCCGCTAGTTATTGTAGAGTAATTCAGAAATATGGCTATACGTTTGATTGCATTTTGTGACGAAAATGTTGTTATTAAAGGAAACATGATGTTATCATTGGAAAGGGAATCCTTCAAATTACAACAGTAGAACAAAATAAAACAAATCACTGCTCACGTGCAGCTTGGCGGGTTGATTTTTGTGGCCTAGCGTCGAACGCCTCCACAATTCTCTTCGTTGTTTCTGCATCCATGCTAATGCAAGGCCTTCCAGGAGGTTTGATTTTGTGCATTCTTCCCGTTTCCAGCAGTCGTTTTCTCCACTTCCCCACAGTCGACGGCTGCAATGCTATGTTAAACTCACGTCTTGCCCGTCTTGCGGCCTCACGATCATTAGCATACTTTATTGCCCATGCAGCAATTGTAATTTGCTGTTGCATATTCAACGCCATTTTGACTAATGACGTAAGTTCTACACTCTTTTGTTTTATTCCATTGTTGTCATTTGAATAATTGCCTTTCCAACGGTAATTTCACATTTCCTGTAATGGTAATATTTTCATCACACAACGCGTTGAAACGTATAGCCATATTTATGATTCACCCCGTAGATACCGAAATCCCTAATGACGCTGGGTGCTAATTTAGAATACTATCATCAGTTACACTCCAAAACAAATATACTTTTTTGAGATATAAAAATGTCGGATTTAATTATGATTATGGTTGAAATTCGACCACTTGGTGAACATTAGTAGTAATTAATATGCAAACTGGCACTGCAATACATTGCAGTATATTTATGAAAATAAGTGGATTTTAAAAAATAAACAGTTTGTAACTTAAAATATGTTTTGGTACGAAACACCTTGGATCTGCTTCTTCAAATTTTCTCTCATTTGTCCATTAACTGTTCATTTCCATTACATAATGTACTTATATATCTGAACATATATTAATTTTATTAATGTTTACTTCCAGTCCCATTTTCTTCTTCTTCTTCTTCTTCTTCCTTTCCAGGATTAGGTCAGTGCGACCTGTTCCGGTCTCAAGTCCATCGTTTCCTTGGTCGTCCCGAAGATCTTTTTCCATGTGGTTTGTAGACGTTGATCTTTTTGGGTAATCTTGTATTGTCCATACTGTCTAAATGTTCTTTCCATTAGTATTTGTGCTCTTCTAGTTTATCGAGTATTCAAAATATCTCCAGTTAAATTTCTTATTGATTCATTGTGTAATATATTCATGCGTGTACATCCTTTTACGGATCTTAAAAATTTTATTTCAGTGGCTTGAATGTGTGAGATATCTTTTTTTGTAAGTACCCAAGATTCAAATCCATGTAAGAGAACAGGAACAGCCATAATTTTATAAAACCTGAGCTGAGTTTCTCTTCGAGTCTTTCGGAGGGTTCTTCTTATGGTGCCACACATCATTTGATATCGGTTTAATTTATTGTGTAATCCCAATCGTAGCTGTATGTTATATCTGAACCAAGATAGTTTAAGTGTGCTATCTGTTATATTATTTCATTATTGATTACTGTTTTTGCTCTGACTGGTACTTTGCCCTGAAAAGCCATAATTTTAGTTTTTGAAGTTGAGATTTTGAGATTATAATAGAGTCCTAATTGATTCAACATGTAAATGGCTCTTTGTAAAATGATCCTCTGACTTGTGTATAATTACCAGATCGTCCCATTTTCTTAGTGTTATTTACATTATATAACGCATTTTCCTTAATAGGTCCATATATATACTTCTGAGTATCTTTCTTTCACAATCAGCCAGTTCAGCCAGAACCAGGTTTCACATCTCTAAGTTAACACCTGTTTAATTAGTGTTTAATGCAAAATGGATTTTGTTTCACGTGTCAAATATTTTGAATTTAAATATTTTATTTCTTGAAAAAATAACGTTTTTTAACGTTTGTATTCTTTTATTTATTTCTTCCTGGATATTATGTTTATTTAGTCCCATTAAACACGAATCCATAGATTAAACGGTTGTGAAGTAATGTAAGTTTTACTGTTTGGCACTCGCTGATACTAAGTGTCAATTCTGACAAAACCATCACAATCTTATTCAATAACACATCGCCATTGGATTATCTACATTCATAAATTGGCGAAATTATAATTTCTCCTACCTGTTATTTAAATGTTCCGGACCGCAAAGAAAAGAAGATAATGTAAAACGCTAAGTTATTATTGTACATGATTAATTTGACACAAATGTAATTTCCACCCGTTTGTTTTTCTATTATTTTATAAATTACTAGCTAACACCCGGCGTGCACTGCTACGCCTAGATAAATGATAATGTGTTTTTGCGTTTAGTTGAATAAATAAAAGGAAAAATAATTATAAATTTATATCGTTACTAAGAGCACTAAGAGACTGGAGGAAAAAAATGTCAAATAATGGGCATACCCATCCAAAATACACATGTATATTCACTAAATTTTGCAGATAACCAGGTATTAATAGCACAAGACCACGATGGCATAGAATATATGGCTAAAAAACTAAAAGAAGAATATGAAAAATGGGGACTTTATTATAAACATTGAGAAAACTAAATATCTGTGTACAGGAGAAGAAATGGAAAATATAAATTTCAAAAATGGAGAAAAACTAAAACCTAGTATTGAATGCACTTATTTAGGAACAAAATTAGATCATCCAGGCGATAACACAGTGGAAATTAAAAATAGAATCGCACAAACAAAACAAGCAATAAATGCTTTAAACTCTGTTTGGTGGAGCAAAAATATTACAAAAAATAGAAAATTACAAATATATCAAACCATAATTCAGAGCATTTTAACATATGGTGCTGAAGTCTGGCAAATTCCTACCAGGGAAAATGAAAATAATTTTAAGTACAGAAATGGATGTTTTAAGAAGATCAGCTGGAAAATCTAGAATGGATAGAATACGAAATAAAGAAATAAGGGAAATTATGGGTGTACAAGAGGAGCCGGACATCACAGATATTATAGAAAAGAAAAGATTACAGTGGTATGGCCATGTCAAAAGAATGCCAGAGCAAAGATTGGCAAAACTTGTTATGGAATGAATCCCAATGGAAAGGAGGAAGAGAGGAAGACCGAAGAAAACTTGGATAGAAGGGGTACAAGCAGCTATGAATATCAGAGGAATGGAGGAAGATCAATGGATGGACAGAGAGGAATGGCGTTTGGTTTCCGGAAGACGGCGGCAGCTGCCATGATACCGGATGATGATGATGCTGACTAGCTAATACCCGGCGTGCACTGCTACGCCCAAATATATGATAATGTGTTTTTTGCGTTTAGTTGAATAAATAAAAGGACAAATAATTATAAATTTATATCGTTGCTATTTTTAGGTACTCCCTGCTGATTACCCGGCGTTGCCCCAAAATCTACTTACCCGATCTTCTTTGCGTAAATTAGCTGAAATACGAAAATTGTGTTTTTATGTTTAGTTGAATAAGAAAAAGGAAAAATAATTATAAATTTGCTCTCTTCGTTATTGCAGCTAAAACAACAAATAAACAAATTAATTCTATTTTCAAACTACCTTTCATACAATCCAAATAGTAAATCAAATTTCATCTTCCAAAATGTAATATTCAAGCAATCACTATAAGTAAAGCTACATCGTAATTATTTTAAATACCCCGTGCTGATTATCCGGCGTTGCCCGGGAATCTGCATATGCCGATGTACTTGGCATACATGAGCTGAAAGACAAAATTCGTTATTTTGAGTTATCCGTATAAGAATAACCGCCGCGCGCTGCTATGTTTGCCCGGGAATCTACTTACCCCGATCTTCTTGGCATCAACGAAAGACAAAAATGGTTACTGTGAGTTAACCGTAAAAATGAACATATGCTGTCACCGACTTTTTTTCTAGAGTTTTTTGAGATATTCAATTCTGTGTATATTAAGTTGGTGTTATTTGCTTCGGTTTAGGCAACGTAAGCCATTTAAAGGTACAAATAGCTACATTTTTTTCACTTTTTCACTACAAATGGTGATTTTTAGGGGCGGAGGGCTTGAACATTAAAACTCTCTTACAGCATATAAAAGTCTCTTATAGCAAAATCCTGAACATTTTGCAAAAAGCCCCATCACAATCGGATGAACGGTATGGCAGCGCATAAAATACGAATAATCAAACAAACAAACATTAATTTTTATGTAGGCCTATTAGATTACATCTTATAAGAAACAGAATGTCCATGGTGCGACAGGCGTTGCCTTTCAGCAGACTGCTGATCATCTTACATCTACATATGCTAATTACAGAGGTGGATAATCATCCAGGTAGAATAAGGGTGATATATGGCCAGTAAATTTATAATTTACCTCACTCGGTTAATATTATTCTATTGGCTTATCTATTGATCGCTTTCCTTCTGAGATTCCTAAAATAAATTGTTATACTTTTATCGTTCTACATTTCTGTCACATGTCCAGTGCATTGCAATCTTCGAGACGTAACTGTTCTTATTATGTCTGTTACCCTATAAAGATAATAAGCTCACTGTTTTGCAGATTCCTCCATTAATCTGTCTGTTATTCTGCTTTAGGTGCAAACATTTTCCTAAGAATTTTATTCTGAAACACCTTTCTTATTATATAAGTACCGTACATGTTTCGCTTCAATAATGTAATATAACTCGAAGAATAATATTACTATTTTATCTATTGATCAGCCTCATGGGCTAGTGGTCAGCGTTCCTGACTACTGTACATGAGGTCCCGGTTCGATTCCCGGTCAAACTTTAGGAATTCACTTCCACCCTATGTCAGAGACTGCCAAACTTTACCATCTTTCAGAAATAAATTGAAAATAAAATCACTAACAGAAACAACTCACTAATACTACTTTTTAAGAATTAATAATGCGTTTTTGCATTATTTAATAAAAATAGACTTAGGATTTGTTAATATATTTACCTAATGCCTTGTATAAAAAGCGTAGATTAATTCATTGTAGTATATTTTTTTTTCTCTTCTTTTTATGCATAGTAGATTCGAGCTGTTATTCCTTTTTTATTCATTGTATCATTAATTTAATTTTAATTGTATTTAGTTTCATTCTATTATTAGACATTAATTTCATTATTATTCAATATGACAGATAATGAATTGTTCAATAACTATTATTGTAACTTTTTTTTTGTATTCATATGTAACATGTGTGTCCTGTCTAATATGACTACTATTGTAATTTTTTTGTATTCATGTCTAACATATGTTGTCCTGTTTTATATGACTATTATTGTATTTTTTTTGTATTCATATGTAACATATGCTTGTTCTGGTGAGTGGAAGAGAAGGCCACATGGCCTTAACTCCACCAGGCTAAATAAATAAATAAATAAATAAATAAATAAATAAATAAATAAAATTATTCCTGTGGTTTCCCATGGTCTGGAATTTAGGTTAAGTTTAGGTTAACAACTGTCCTGACACTTCATTATCAATTATCACCCATCATATCATCGGGGTAACATAACTCCGCCTTCAAGGTGCCCCAACCTAAGAAATGGATTACAATTCTGCCAAAGCCAGGGGAGAAATCCAGACATGTCGTACGAGACAACCTGGTGGCATTAGACAAAAAAAATCTGAAAAAAATATTTCACAACCAAGTTCATAGGTAAATTTATTGCTCTTACATGCCAGGTTATTGAATAATATTTTATAATTTTATTTAAACCTACATTGTTAATTTTGGCTTATATTAATTTTAAGTTTAATAACTGCGTTTTGAGGAAACTTTTATCA
Organism: Diploptera punctata; assembly: GCA_030220185.1. Classification (NCBI taxonomy): domain Eukaryota; kingdom Metazoa; phylum Arthropoda; class Insecta; order Blattodea; family Blaberidae; genus Diploptera; species Diploptera punctata. The sequence goes on along the minus strand of JASPKZ010003825.1, from coordinate 1,005,683 downwards.
TTTACGAATCCATTAGTTCTATGAAAAAAATAGCATGTCAGTTCTCGTCTGAGTGGAAGTCAAGATCTATAGGTGTTAATTCATCAATAAAATAAATTATTAATAATAAATGTATATAAAGTTATATTTCCAAGAATAATAAAGCGACAAGTATTCTGTCTGAAAAAATATATATTGCGTAACTTAGGTCAAATATATTATGAAATTTGCAATTTCACCGTTTTGGCACAGAGCCTTTAATTTGTATTATTAACTGGCATCCTTAAACGAACATTTTTTTTGTAAAATACGCGCGTCAGGTTTTGGGTGAAATTATGTTAACACATGTACTGTCATGTTGAGGAAGATACACCATTAACCACAGGAATGACATACATTTGTCTCCTTTTATATGCTTGGAGACATCTGCTCAACAGTTTCCAACACGTGTCTTTTCATTTTTTTATCAGCTGAATTGCCATGCAAAATGTGAATATACTCTTAATATATTATACAAGCTCTGCATATCTATCGTCAAAAGAACATATTTTCTTAAAATTATTTTCAGTGAAATTTTTAACATGTTGGACATTACTTTGCATTAAAGTTTGTCTTTTGTAGCTCGTTCAGTAATTTTAATGGTGACATTTGAACTAAAATTTGAACGACTCTGTCATCGAATACGGGTGAACTCATGCACTGAAACTGACTGTCACGACACTATAGAACTAGCTCTGGCTAGTGATTAAAACAACGATATATCTTGTCATATATTCAGCCAGTTTATCATCGACTCTAAAACGGTTAGAAAATAAGCTTATATATCACTTTCAGAAAAAAAAATGTACTTAAGATATTAGTCGTGCTGGGCGAAGTAAAATTCCAATTAATAAAACTTATGCAGGCCTTTCGGAATATGTTCCATCATCAGAAATTAAAAATGCAATACATGTTTTTGGTCTACGATATTTTTAAACCAAAAATTTAATATGTTGCGGACGACTGTGATTTCAGTCTTACATATTTTATTATTTTAAACTGCAGTGAGATACGTGACCTTCATAGGAATCCAGATGTAATAGTAACAGTTAAGTCTCGTAGACTGCGATGTGCAGGACATATGACAGAGAGAGGGAAATAAATAGGGGCATGGGAACTCCTTGTAAGGAATTCAGAGGGATGGTGCAAGCACTTAGGGCAAGAATGAGGTTGGAAAAATATTTTAACCACGATTTAAGGGAGGTAAATTACATAAGAGATGTTTGGAAAATATTAGCTGAGGATAGTGATGTATGGAGAACTCATCTCTGATATCTCGCCCTTGGGGTCTAAACTTCAAGTCTAGGTCACTCCCTGTGCGTTTGGTGGTGGACTAAAAGGAATTTGATCAGGTTTTTATTAGGGTATCTCCCCATTTTCCCTTGTCACAAATCTCATTGCATCATTTTTCCACCTCATACATTTCATTCAATTTTGTTCATTGGTCCCTGTGATGGTGCATCATCCGCGGTCGGAGCAGCACCCTTGTCGCTCACAGACCTCTTTAATTATAAGGGATTCAACTAATTTCATTCCTCGACCGAACTATAAGTTGGACATAAGTTCAAGATTTTACATAAAACACGTAATTCATTCCCATTTCATTAGTATACTTCGTAATAATTATGTTCATTAAATAATATTTTAATTGCATTCGCTACATAACAGTATTTTAAATGACGCGCAAGTTTTAATCTTCTTCTTCTTCTTCTTAAACTTAATTTGTAGGATTTTCATCCTGTTTATTTCCAAAATCACTCCTCGGAGGAAGATGTACTGGATGTACATTCACTGTCTATCCATCTCTTGGCAGGTCTTCCTCTTGTTCTTCTCCCGTCCATTGGTCTATCTTCTTTAGCTCTTTTTGCAAGCCGGTTTTCTTCCATTCTTTCTATATGACCCTTCCAATATTTTCGTCTATCTATAATAAATTTGGTTATGTCTTGAATATGGCAGTTGTCCCTAATTTCTGTGTTGTGTATTTTATCAAATAATGTTTTCCCCTGAATAGTTCTTAAGATTTTCATTTCGCATGTGCTGAAAAATTTTAATCACTTTGGACAAATCATTCCCGACGCTATGCTCCGATCAAGGCATACATAGGACAAGAATTGGGATGGAAGAATGATCATAACCACGATTTGAGGGAAATAAATTATAGAGAGAAAAATTGGAAACGATTAACTCAGGACATGCATGAATTGTGTGCTTATGCCCTCACATCTACAAACCTCAGATTTTGATTGTGCCAACGGATTAATCTAATATATAAAAATGAATGTTTGTTTGTTTGTTCATACTTTTTGCGCGGCCATACCTTTGATCCGATTGTGTTGGGGCTTTTTGCAAATTGTTTAGGAGATTCCCGGAATGAACATAGGCTTTAAGAGAGTTGTGATACTCCTACACCCTTAAAAATCGTCCTTTGTAACGGAAAACATGAAAAAAGTAGCACTTTGGACGCTTAAATGGCTTACGCTGCCTAAACCATAATAAATACACAAAATTAATTTAAACAGAATTAAATATCTCAAAAAGCTCTACAAAAAAATCTGGGACAGCATATGTTTATCACTTACGGATAACTCACAATAACCATTTTTGTTTTCATTGATGCCAAGAAGATCGAGACAAGTACGTAGATTCATGTGCAAGCATAGCAACACATGACGGGTATTCTTTTACGATAACTCACAATAACGGATTTTGTTTTTTAGCTCATTTATGCCAAGAAGTTCGAGATAAATAGATTCCCGGGCAAAACCGGGTAATCAATACGGGGAATCTTAAAATAATTACGATATACATTTACAATTATTTTTCATTTCACTTATTCAACGAATCATAAGAGGTATATTAATTTTTGTCTTACAGCTCATTTATGCCAAGAAGATCGGGATTCGCAGATTCCCAAACAACGCCGGGTAAACAGCACGGGGTATCTAAAAATAATTACGATATACATTTTTCCGTTTACTTATTTAACTAAACATAAACACATTAATTTTCGTATTTCAGCTCATTTATGTAAAGAAGATCGGGATAAGTAGATTCCCGTGCAACGCCGCGTAATCAGCACGAGGTATCTAAAAAATTTAAATTTACAATTATTTTTCCTCTTATGTATTCAATTAAACATAAAAGCACATTAATTTTAATTTATTTAGGTGTAGCAGCGCACGCCGGGTATTAGCTAGTTAGTTATAAATAATAGTAACTTATTTTTACTTCATTAATATCCTTAGAATAAATGTTGTATTATTTATGGAGAAAACTACATTATAGTGAGCTACATGGTATGTGTAGGAAGCCAGATATAATAAAAACAGTTAAGTCTCGTAGAATGCGAAGGGCAGGACATGTGGCAAGAATGGGGAATGAAAGAAGTGCATGGAAGCTTCTTGCAGGAAATCCAGAGGCAAAACGCCCAGTTGGTAGACCAAGAATAAGGTTTTATATTAACATTATCTATGATTTGAGGATGTAGATTATGCAGGGATGATTGGAAAATTTTAGCTCAGGATAGGGATGTATAGAGAGCTTATGTCCGCGCGGCCATGACAGAGCCAGTGAGTTAGTTTGTTACTTACTCACTGGCACTATCGACCCGTAGTTTCATGACCGCGCGGACATAATATAAATTAATTTCTAGTATACTCGCAATAGATACAGCTCGGACACAGTCCAAAGATAAAGAAAAGAATAATGCCATTTGAGATACAGACATTTTAATAGTCAATAATAATAACTTATTAGGGGGCATATAGAATTACATTATGTATATATGTCGTCACATGAAATAAAAAAAAAAGAACATTATTTCAAAACAATATTTGATGCGAAATAGATATCAAATATATATATATATATATATATATATATATATATATATATATTATGTTACAATATGAGGTTCGGAAGTGGTATTTACAGAATCGAGGATTTTTTTAAAAACCTCGCTGTACCTCGATTTTTAATAATTTTCCGGCTTCTGTAAAAATCAATTGCCAACCTCGCACTGTGATAAATTATTTTTTTTTAAAGTTACTATAATAATGTTAAGCTAAATTATATATCTGGGTGAGTTTTCATGTATAACATTTCTTGAGATATGGCCTTGGCAATACAACCCTAGCAGGATGTTTAACCCCAGTTTGTTCGGTGACCTCGTTTAAAAAATAAAACCAGATTATCCATTTAAATAACGAGTTATTTCGTGTAGTTTATTACCGTGAAAATTCAGATTTATGTGCTGAGCGTAAAATTTGCCATATTAACTAATTTAAGATTGTAACATGGATGAGGAAGTGGTGTACGTTGACAACGGTCAAGGAAGATAAATCCTATCTTCTTTGAGAACCCAGAATCTGGCATGTCTCCAAGCTGATAGCCTCCGTGGGCGTGCCTGGCGACAACAATGGGTTGTAACAATGCAGTTCCTTCTTCTCACAAATTATACGTATTGCCGAAGTAATACAGTAAGTTAGGGCTGAACAACAAATTTAACATAACAGTTCTCTTCAAGTTATAGCTTGTACCTCATTTCGTGCCTTTTCCCTACTTGTGATATCATCAAACATTTTCTAAATGGTATTTTTTACATTTTTACCTCACCTGTAAGACAAATGTCAGGAAACATTAAGACTTAAATGGTCCCCGAACATTATCTGGCTATCATTATGATCATATTCATTAAGTATAGGATTAAGGCCTCTCCTGGCGAATCATTACCACTATCGTCACCTACCATATATAATAGGGGCAGCGTAACTCCGCCTTCCAGGCACCCCAATCTCAGATGTGAGTTACAATAACGCCATGCCAGGAGAGGATACCAGAATATCATAATGACAACATGGTGGTAATGAATAAAACAATTGTAAAATATATTTTTATCTTCAAAATTACTCTATTGGTCTTTCTATTTTTTGGAATATTTAAAGAATAGGCCTATGTTTCAAAGTATTATTATTGTTATTATTATAACTAACTAACTAACTCACTGGCACTATCGAACCCGTAGGTTCATGGCCGCGCGGACATAAACTCTCCATACATCCCTATCCTGAGCTAATGTTTTCCAATCATCCCGGTATAATCTACTTCCCTCAAATCATAGTTAATGTTATTCACCCACCTCATTCTTGGTCTACCTCTGGTTTTCCTACAAGAAGCTTCCATGCAAGTCTTTCATTCCCCATTAGTGCCACATGTCCTGCCCATCGCAGTCTACGAGACGTAACTGTTCTCATTATATCTGGTTTCCTATAAAGACCATGTAATTCACTGTTATGTAGTCTTCTCCATTCACATGTCTGTTCATCTCTCTTTGGTCCAAACATTTTCCTAAGAACTTTATTCTCAAATACTCATAATCTCCTTTCCTCCCTTAAAGTAAGAATCCATGTTTCGCATCCGTATAATATAACTGGTAGAATAATATTTCTATAGGCCTATATGTATTTTCAGTTTAACGTGTTTTGAAAGGAGTTGGAACGTCAAGAGTCTGTGCAATGCATAATAGCACGCGTTTTCAGAATTTAACCTATGTTAAATTTCTTTGTGCATCTCATTCCTAATTGCGATTATTGTTCCTACGTATTTGAATTCAGCCACTTCCTCAAAATTTCCTTATATGTCATTAGCTGCCGATTTCCATTATATAATGTATATTATTATTATTATTATTATTATTATTATTATTATTATTATTATTATTATTATTGTTCTTGTATTTTTCAAAAGAATAATTTTAATTTATAGTAGTTGTATCAACGACAGTAGCAGCAGTAATAATACAGGTGCGACATAAGTTAGTTAACCACTGCACATGGTTACAAGGAAATAAAATCAAATTGGTTGAATCTTGGATTTGAATACGGGACCTTCAGAATATAAATTCAAACACTACAGCTTGAGATAATCTGCTAACTAAGAAAATTTCGGTATTTTTTATAGATGTTGTAAGGTACAGAAAATAATATATTTGCATTTTCGGTTAGTTGACTTATGCTGCACCCTGTATTATATAAGATCAGTTAGGTCTCGGAAACTGCAATGGATACGACATGTGGCATGAATGGGGGGGTGGAGAGAGGGGCCTCAAAAGTTCTTATAAGAAAGTTAAGTATCGAAAACTGCGATGGATAGGGCATGAGAATGGGGAATGAATAGGACATGGAACGTTCTTCTAAGAAAGACAGAAGAAAAGGCGGTGTAGGCCTATAGGTAGCAGAATAATAAGATGGGAGTATAGCATTAACCACCATTTGAAGGAGATTAATTATACAGGAAATGACTGGAGAGCATTAGTTCTGAATATGAATGTATGGAGAGCTTATGTCCGCGGCGACAATGAAACTCCAAGTTCGATAGTTTCAGTGAATTAATTGGCTAAAGGCACTCTTAATTTTAATTTTCAAACTATTTTAAACGATGAATTTATTACAATAATGTAAATTATTTACTGGCTAGGCTTAATGACTTTTAACTATCTTAGTACTCAGAAACTTCAGCTACTTTTTTGAGATGAAACAAAGTAATATAGGCCTACGCCTTCCAAAATATCTTGCAAGCAAATTAGTAATATACAGTAATGTATGATCTTCTCTTCGGTTACATTCAATTCCATCAGGTTGTCATTACAACTTTTCTGGCATTCTTTCCTCGCATCGGCGTTATTGTAACCTACTTCTAAGTCTGGGGCACCTGGAAGGCGGAGTTATGCTATCCCGATGATGTATGCTAGGTGATGATGATGATAATGATGCGCCAAGAGATGCCTTAATCCTAAACTTCATCTATTGAGGTGAATATAACTTAATGATGGCCAAATTATGTTCGGGATCTTTTGGAACTTAAAGCTTCCTAGGTACAAGCTGCTTAAATGAGATTCCCCAGACCAATAGCAGAATATCAAAGAATAGACAAAAAACACAACACAGAAATAAGACATCAACTAAAAGTAGAGGAATTAAACACTACAATAGAGAAATACAGAACAAACTGGAAAGAACACTTGGCAAGGATGACTGAGAATAGAATACCAAAAGCAGCATACAACTATTCACCACGAGGAAGAAGAAGTTTGGGAAGACCAAAGAAAAGATGGAAAGAGCAGCAATTTGGAGCCGGAACAGGCTAGTAAATAAGCCTAAACCGTGAAGGAGAAGAAGAAGAAGAAGAAGAAGAAAGCTTCTAGATTCATCTTACAGGCGAGGAAAAAAACTGAAAAAACATCACCCAGGAAACTTGCCCTGATCGATGATCGAATTCAGGCCCGCTGCGTGATAAGGCAGCATGCTACTCGAGACCACTACTCTCTATTATTATAGATAATCAGAAATATGTTGACCATACACCAACAAATAAACGTCGTAAGTTGGAAACTCAATGGACTGCCCTTTGCTGAGGTACAAGAACGGTTTCACCGACGACACCGAACGATGCTCCAACGCGAACAACCATAAGATATTTGGTGAACAAGTTCAAGACAACTGGGAATGTTTGTGACGAGAAACGTTCTGGATGGCCATCGACATCACAGGAAACTGTGCAGACCATAAGACAGGCGATCGAGCAGACTCCAAAAGCGTCGGTACGTCGTCTTAGTCGGGAACACGACATCCCAAATTCCACTGTGTGGTAAATCTTGCACTTCGCACTGAAGAAAAAGGCTTACCACATCCAGGTGCTCCATCATCTTGAAACTGAAGATTATGCGGCACGCATGGCCATGTGCCACAACTTAATTGAGGCAGTAAACAATGAAGATTTGTTGGCACACGTCCTATTCAGTGATGAGGCTACCTTTCATACCTGTGGCCTCGTCAATCGCAACAACAGCAGGATATGGGTTCATGAACAACTAAACATAGCCATGGAATTGCAAAGTAACACTCCAATGGTGAACGTATGGTTAGGCCTCACCCAAGAGCGCATTTACGGTCCATTATTTTTTGCTGAAGCAACAATCAATTCAACATCGTACCTGGACATGCTTGATCTATTCCTGGAGCCCCAATTGTTTGCCGAAACTTTCTAGATTCGGTGGTGTTCCAACAAGACGGCGCCCCACCACACTTTGCGCACATTGTGCGTGATTATCTCAATCAGACGTTTCCAGGACGCTGGATTGGACGAGGCTCACGACGGATCTGGGCAGCACGCTCGCCTGATCTAACACCCTTGGACTTCTTTGCATGGGGTTACATCAAGAGTCAGGTTTACAAGGTCAAGATTAGGGATTTGCAACACCTGCGTGAATGAATTTCGGTATCGGTGCATATATTACCCCAACAATGTTGCTGCTTGTGTTTAGGTGCGCTGAGGAGAGATGGCAACTCTGCTTCGATATGGAGGGCATTCTTGTCGAACTACAGTGATTTCGTCCAATTACTGTGTCTTCTTTCATACTACAAACATTTGATTTGAAGTAAACTGCTCCTTCCCAGAAATGGTGTAAGCCAAATGCGCTTATTTTGTTCACTGTTATGAATTAATAGACTGGATCACCAAAGGAACACTGTTACACTGAGCAACAAAAAATAAACATTTTTTGTCTCAGAAAGAAAAATATGTGATTCTGATAGTATTTTGTCTCCTGAATTCAAATACGATATCGGTTTTTCCACATCACGCAAGGTTTCCGAGAGACAGGAATTTATAATTTCAAACACTTTAATATTTTCTACATTCGTAACTACACAATATTCAAACATTCAGACTCACCTAGAAAGTAAGAAATGATGATTTTCTGCTACATTTCGCCTGTGGGGCATCCCTCTTGATGTTCTGACAATAATCGGCCAACATATTAGGATTCCATTTGCCTTGATATATCTTTTCCATAGCTGAAATCTCCTGAGTTAGTTCATTTGGTTTTATTTTACAATGGACAAATGAACGAAAAAACGTTTATTAAAAAAATAATTATTTAAATTCATTAATTGAAATTGAAATAAAAAAACTGTGGGTGATGGAGAAATTCCGAATACATATTTGAAAACACGATAAAAAAACTGCATTAAGTAAAACTATTGGTACCCATAAGACAAAAATCATGTTGACCTGTGTTATCAGAGAAAAATTTGGAGTACCAAGTTTAGATGACGATATGGAAAGATACCAACAAAAATGGAAAAATCATTTGAGAAGAATGGAAATAAATACGTAGACTTCCAAAATTGACATTACAGCATACTCCAACTGGACATAGGGACCAAGGAAGGCCAAAACATCGGTAGAAAGATCAAGACCATCTTATTTAGGTTTACCGTCACAGGTCATATGGCCTAAAATGGATTTGGTTATGATGATGATGATATATGTAATGGTTGCTGGATTCAGGTATTACATTTATCGAAGAATTGTTACAGATTCTTACTAAATAGACAACTATCAGAAAACTACAAAGCCCTACCCTAAGTGGTATTAATTTTAAAATGTTATGAAAATTATGTAAATTAACATGACCAATAGAAATAAAAATACAAAACACTAGAAAAAAAGTCATGTTCTACCTTAACTACATCTAGACTGAAATAAATTTCTTAGAAAATAATTACAGGAGCAGTTTCTGGTGCATGTTTTGATTTAATACAGAATATATTATAGTTCGATGCATAAATCAATCGGTTCACATGTTTACCCTGATTTAGTGTTTCCCAATTTTGTTTCTGTAAGACAGGTGGCGTGTCAGGTGTACTGTTATCTACAATATTACCTCCAAGTCTATAAATTCCATATTAACATTACAGGATATACAAGTTTCCCCGCCATGGGAAGATCCTCTATCTTTACGATCTATCCATAACATTATCTTAATGTTACCTTATCTTGTTCTTGATTCTCGTCATTGAATATGCTAATGTTAAGTAATTTCAAATATAACAGTGGTTTTTTTTACAGGGAGTTTGATGTATTTATAAATGTTTAAATTATTATACAAACCAGCCTCAGGGGTTAGTGGTCAGCCTTTCTGACTGTAGTTCATGAGGACTCGGGTTCGATCCCCGGTAATATCATAGGAATGTTTCCTTCTTCTTATTCTTCGTCACGGCTCAGACTTTTGCTACTTGTTCCGGCCCCAAATTTCTGGCCTGTCCATCTTTTCTTTGGTCTTCCCTAAACTTCTTCTTCCTCTTGGTGAATAGCTGTATGCTGCTTTTGATATTCTGTTCTCAGTCATCCTTGATAAGTGTTCTTTCCAGTTTGTTCTGTATTTCATTGTTGTTGTGTTTAATTCCTTTACTTTTAGTTGCTGTCTTACTTCTGTGTTGTATTTTTTGTCTGTTCTTTGATATCCTGCTATTGGTCTGAAGAATTTCATTTCAGCAGCTTGGATTCTGGCAGATTGTTGTGTTGTCACTGTCCATGTTTCGGATCCATAAGTAATAATAGGCACTGCCATTGTCTTTTTATAATTTCATTATACGGTCTTTTCTGGCTTTATGTTTCAAAGTTCACTATAGTGTTCCTGTTATATAATTAAACGTATTTAGTTTGTTATTTATATCTGTTTCCGTTGTGTATGATATTTTGCAACCAAGGAAGTTATATTTTGTTACTTGTCCTATTGTTTATTTTCTAATATTATCTTTGTCCGAACTGGTAGAGCGCCCTTGAAAGCCATTGAATGTTTCCATAAATGGAATATTCATATGGTTGCATTTGGTCTGGAATTTACGTTAAATTTAAGTTAGAACTCTCCTGGCGCTTCATTATCATTTATTTCTCATCATATCATCGGGGTAACGTAACTCCGCCTTCCAGGTGCTCCATCCTTAAAAGTGGATTACAATTCCGCCATTGCCAGGGGAGAAAACAAGAAATGTCATAAAAGGTAACCTGGTGGCATTGGACAAAAAGTACTATACAACCTCTCTATAGGCCTAACCTCTTCAAAACTTTTTCTTAATTTCATTTCATTATTATTATTAGTTTAACCTTCCCTTTAGATAATTTTCCATGCCCCCCCACCGGCCTAACAGTAACGCACCTGTCTGGAGAGATGTTTAAACTCTTGATCACAAACATAATTTTTTATAACATAAGAACATATAAAATGTACCCTGACGAGGGATCCACTCATTTCCGGAGGCATTTCCGAGACAACATGAAAATTAGAAAACACTCTAACCATAATTTATAAAAAGAAAATCCGGCAAAAAAATATAAGCCCCTAGCAGAGGAATTGATCAATAAGTAAAACGAAAATCTTAGCTTTTAACGGATCAGATACCGTAAGAGCTAAAATAATTCTGGAGGGGAAACCCGTTGAATAAGTGAATCATTTTAAATTCCTGGGTTATAAAATCTCCTATTTTAAAAATAAAGATTTTTTTTAACAAACTTAATTTATTTAATTATATATGTGACACAATTAAGAGAATATTTAAAATTACAAGAAAGGAAACAAAACTAAAATTTTATAAAGAAGTGACAATCACCTTACTATTGTATGGTAGTGAGTTTTGGGTTTTAACTAAAAGAGAAGAGAAGATCATAGAAGCGGCTGAAATGTGATTTCTGAGAAGTGTAGCTGGCTGCAAACTTCTAGATAAAAGAAGAAGTGAAGATATTAGAAATGAGCTAAATATTTTTAAACTTTAAAAAAAAATAAAAGTATCTAAAAAGAACTGCAAAGAACATGTTCAAAGAATGAAAGATGAATGCATAACAAAAAGTCATACTTAATTACAAACCAAAACGAGACAAGAATGTTGGTAGACCGAAAAAGAGAAGGATTCAATTTTTTGATTGAGAATCTATGAGGCCGGAACAAGCCACGTGGGCTTAATCCTTGATTTTTGATGATGGAAATTAGTACCAAAAGCGCTTTTTCCTACTATCCCAAGGGCCTCCTGAAACCTGTGGTGAGATGACTCTCTTTACCTTCACATTTTACTAGATGAGTTGCAAATTTTAATATAAATAAACTGCGATATGATTTTAAACAAAAATGCATCCATTACGTATCATCTTTTGTACAGAAGTTCTCTAAATACACTCAACAGATCATAAAATGTTTCTGACGATGAACTCAAGTTCCGAAAGGCCTTCAGATTTTAAACAAGTTAAAGACGATGGTATTGACCAGTTATTAATTTAATTATTTTATATTGTGATTAATAACACACTATCAAATATTACAGCAGTTTAGTAATAATTTTTAGATATGGAACCTAACAAGAATGGAAGAAGAGAGAATACCAAAGAAGATCTTTAAGTGGAAAGCCAAAGGAAGAAGTGGAAGAGGCAAACCTAGAGAACGTTGCATAGATGGAGTGAGGATAAGTATGGAAGCTAGAGATTTGAGATAAGAAGATACTTTAGACAGTAACCTCTGGCGACAAATCACTTTGGGTTGAGGGAGAAACATAGTATTCTGGAATATTCCTAATAAAAAAATAATGTTAGGCCCAAAATATTGGGCCTTCCTATAGTCATCTATTAATTAAGACTTACGATTAATAATAATACTAAAAGTAATAATAATAATAATAATAATAATAATAATAATAATAATGTTTTATTTATTTTGGCCGAATTAAGGCCATCAGGCATTCTTTTCGAATCAACCAGCACAAATACAAATGAATATTTGACAAATATAGATATACACTATAAAAGGTAAAGTGTTCCCACTACAGGCCTCAGGAGGCCCTTGGGGTAGTAGGAGGTTAAGGCTCCCACTTTTTCTTGACAATCGGCACTTGATGTCAGCCGGGTTGTCAGCCCTGCGTGACGGCCGTCTTTACCCCAGAACAAGCGTCTGGTACTCATTTCAGTTAGAGGCTGTGTCGACCCCAGGGCCATAGTGCCGCCAGAAGGTTTTGGTCAGTTTAAAAATCCTGACCCCACCGGGACTCGAACCCTCGACCTTTCGGCTTGTAGCGCAGTGCCTTAACCACTACGATACGGCGTGCCCCCAGATATACACTATACTAATTATAAAGAGTTAAAATATATTAAATGTTGCAATGTAAATTTCATGCACAAACAACATTTTATACGATAATAATAATAATAATAATAATAATAATAATAATAATAATATAGTAGTATAAATATGATAAATTATACGAGAAAGACCATTTAACATACGTACCTTACACTGGGTAATGATGAAGTCGAGGATAGAGTAAATATCAATTTAGATTTCTTATAAAATATGCCAATGTCCGGCAGCCCCTTATTTCTTGTGGTAGGGAATTCCAGTTGCGAGAAGTGAAAATATCGTAGTATATGATATGGAGTCATGTGATGTCCTATGTTGCGGTATATTAAGCAGGAGACTAAGTTGTGATTATGATTATTTAGTAAGTAAGAAAAAATATATAAAAAAATAATGTAGTTTAGTAGTTTATTGGATTTTTCATCAAAATGATTAGGTTAATATTTGGTATTTTCAATATAAAAACCTTAATTTTAAAATAGAAATAACTAATATTGTTCTGTAAGCTCAGTTTTATACGTTTTTTTTAGATAGGCTTACGTGTGCAATTCTCCGTTTCTGATGAAAGCAAACTCAATATAATAATTTCGATTAACCTGTCTCATATTTATTTAGTGTAATTAACTGTCTGCCACTATCAAACCCATAGGTTCATGAGCACTTCCGCATCCTGAGCTAATATTTTCCAATTATCCTCTGTATAATGTACTTCACTCACACCATAGTTAATGTTATTCTCCTATATCATTCTTGTCTACCCAACTGGGTGTTTTCCCTCTGGTTTTCCTACAAGAAGCATCCATGTCGCTCCGGAAGCTTATTGTTGGAAAATCAGAAGGAAAACTCCAAGTTGGTAGACCAAGAATAAGGTGAGATAATAACATTAAAAGTGAAAATTTGCAGCAATATTAATGCTAGGAATTAAATGATGCAATGGAAAAAAATAGATGTCACTTTTTCCATGAAACGAAAATCAAATGTGTAATGATACAATATACCACTGTCTTTTCATGTGTACCAAATCTTTGAAGGTAAGTAAACTCTGACTACACTGTTTCTTTCAATGTTTCTACTTCTAAAATCTAGTCCTTTCCATAGAGAATCTTATGACACCTCAAACTCCATATCAAAAAACTGATTTACCTATTCCTTCTTCTTCTTTTTCTTTCCTGAACCCTTCAATTTTTGTTAGACACTCACAGATCGAAACGTTAGAATAGCGGTGAAGAATCTGCTGCGTATTCCACATGCCATAAAGAGTGCGTGAGTGAGTTAGCTAGTCAGGTAGTTGATTAGTATGCTTGATTTTTAACGAAAATGTTTTACATTTTTCCCCTGGCCTATGTTTAGTTAAAAGTTTAATATTTACCATTAAGAAAGTACCTTAAGATTCTTGGCGAAGTTGTTGTTCCATTAGCAATCTCGTGATGACTTAATAAAGCGAACAACATTTATATGTTAATGGCGTGACGTTACGGATTAAAATGTGCAAAATATAGTCCCGATGTAACGTGTCGTTTCTATTTTATAACCCACAATCTCTCAGTATTTAGAATTCATTCCTTAATTGCCTTTCCAGTAAACTGTCATATTGAAGCAATTCTTCCTTTCTTTGCAATATTTACATAAATTCAAACAATGTGCACCTTAACCGAGTTCAGTTCACGTCTCTTTATGTTTCAAAGGATCATATAAACTACAGAGTGATTAAGAAATATGGCTATACGTTTGATCACATTTTGTGACGAAAATATTATTATTAAAGGAAATATGATGTTATCATTGGAAAGGAAATCCTTCAAATTACAACAATAGAACAAAATAAAACAAATCGCTGCTCACGTGCAGCTTGGCGGGTTGATATTTGTGGGCTAGCATCAAACACCTCCACAATTCTCTTAGTTGTTTCTGCATCCGTGCTAATGCGAGGCCTTCCAGGTTTGATTTTCTGCATCCTCTCCGTTTCCAGCAGTCGTTTTCTCCACTTTTCCAAAGTCGACGGCTGCAATGCTACGTTAAACTCACGTCTTGCGGCCTAACGATCATTAGCATACGTTATTGCCTATGCAGCAATTGTAATTTGCTGTTGCATATTCAACGCCATTTTGACTGATGACGTAAGTTATTCACTGTTTTGTTTTATTCCATTCTTGTAACTTGAATAATTGCCTTTCCAACGGTAATTTCATATTTCCTGTAATGGTAATATTTTCATCACACAACGCGATCAAATGTATAGCCATATTTATGATTCACCCCGTATTTGTTAAGATGCATGCGTCAAGTTACAATCAAAGATAACATTTTCAACACTCTGGCTGTTAATACCTCTGTTACAACTTGTATTATCTCTGCTGTTGAATTTCTGGTGGTATTGGCCAACTTTCCCGTGACCAGTGAAGAATTGTTAGTAGCAATGTGTCACTAACTACTTATTTTAGGAATTCACACTGTGAGGTATATTCATTTAGGTAGAATTTTTTTATTACTCACCTCATATTCTTCTTCTTCTTTGACTTAAATTAGTTTCGGAACATAGTTTCTGTTCCATCCTCAGTATCGTCACGACCGTTGTTCTGTCGTCTTGAAGAGCCGTCCTTCGCCCCTTCCATTGACTGACTGAAAAACCTCGAAACCAGGTCATTCTCACCGGGAATTTTAAAGTTCATCAATTTTCTTCTTTTCGCTCTTTTGAATGTAGATATTTTCCCAAACAGTAAGTTCTTTTAGTTTTTTTATTTGTTTTAATACTTTAGCTTCTTTCTCGATAAGATGTTTTTCAGACCATGCGTGGGCAGCCACTGCAGATTTATCTACTTCTCCTTTTCTTGACATTCCTGAGAGGTTCTTTCACTCTAGTTTTCAAATTTCTCTTATTTTTTTCCTATGTCGAATTTTTTACATTCTTCACATTTAATCTGATAAATCCCTGATTTGTTTTTTCTTCTTTTATTTTCTCATTTTTATTAGGTCTAATCAATCTACTGATGCTGTAGTCATTTTTGGGAGCTAACCTTATGTTGAAATCTTAAAAAAAATTGTTTGAAACTTGTGGTGTTTTAATGGATGATATGTGAATCTTCTGAATGTTACATTTTCTTCTTTTACTTTTAGAAGAGTACTTTGATTAATACATATTTATCTTTTGAACTTGTTTATTTTCTTGACTACCATCTTCTTTCTGCAAAACCATTTTTCGTCGCTACGTTGATTATGTGTTCTTTTTTTTTTTTCATAATTTTCTTTGTTCATGGGTATGTTCACTAATCTTTGTATCGAATTATTGAAAACTGCTTCTTTGTGAGATATGTTTAGTAATTTGTTCTGTCACAATATTCGGGAAGAATGGCTGTAATGTTAATGTTCCTGTGGTACTATCGAACCATTATGGTTCCTTTATTTCCGACTTCAGGAAGAAAGTGGCAGAGTTCACACGCATAGTGTGATTTGCCTGGTTCTGCGACTTCATAAAAAAAATCGTAATTTAAGAACATTTTAACAAAATAAGTTATATGCTTCTGTTAAGATGTAATCATTTTATTTTGCCTCATTTTATTTATTATTAGTTATTTTATTTATTTATTTATTTATTTATTTTACGTGATAAAGTTAAGACCTTAAGGTTTTCTCTTCCACTTCACCAGGGTTAAACTATACATATAATAACAATGATGAATTATCTACAGGTGGAATCTGTTGCAATGTATGGAAGTGAGGTATGGACAATCAATAAGTACTACAAGAATAGACTAATAGCTCTAGAAATGGATTATTTACGCAGAAGTGCCAGAAAGTAAAAATTAGAACATGTCACAAATAAGGAAATTAGAAACACAATGGAAGCAGAAGAAAGCATAATTGAAAGAATTGGGGAGAAGGAATCAAATTGGTTAGGACATGTTTTAAGAATGGACTATGAGCGATGACCAAAGCAACTATATCAATGGCATCCGACCAGAAAGAAGAAAAGAGGGAGACCAAAGTTAACATAGAAGGAAACATGAAGATAGTAATGCAAGCAAGAGGGCTAAGCATTGAAGATGCCCAAGATCGTAGGTTTTGGAGGTTTGGAACGGGAAGACGGCAGCAGCTGTAAAAACCCGAAGATAGATAGAGTTGAATTATCTGCATGTTGATTAATGATACATAATACATATAGGCTACACAATATAAAGTTGACAAGGGAATGAAAGAATAATAATAATAATAATAATAATAATAATAATAATAATAATAATAATAATAAATAATAATAATAATAATACCTATAATTAATACTAGTAAAATTCATATCAAATTCCGTTGAGGTGAAGTCATATAATGAAAGTTAAAAAAATAAATTGTACCTGTTGGTAGGTGCCGTCGTCCTCAACTTTGTTAAAATATTGCATATAAAATTAACTGGAGCGCTTTCGGAAGTTATCTTCCATCTTCTGCAGGTTGAACTTCTGCTACTTGTTGTTGTTGTGTACGAGATGTATACCCCAACTGTTTGTAGCAGCAACTCTAGAGTTGGAGTATACATCATCGTACACAACAACAAGTAGCAGAAGCTCAACCTGCAGAAGATGGAAGATAACTTCCGAAAGCGCTCCAGTTAATTTTATATGCAATATTTTAACAGAGTTGAGGACGACGGCCATCTACCTACAGGTACAATTAATTTATTTTAACTTTCATCATCTACCCTATAATTAGTTTAAGTAATTGGCATGGTAAGAAGAATTTAAAATATAAAGAAATAACAAAAGAATATATGGAACACGATTATATATTATATTATCTAAGGAAATATGAAGTGAGTTTTGTTTTGAATGTGTTTTTGAGTCGGGCAGTCCTTGATATACGAGGGGAAGGAATTCCAGAGTCATGTGGCTGAAACAAGGAAGGATGAAGAATAGTGAGATGTGAGATGTAAAGGAATGGCTAGAGTTAAATTTTCTCAAGGAATGCATTAAGAATAACGAATTTGCTTTTAAGTATAATTTAAATTCTTCAGAATAAAATTTAATATTAATGTGAATATCATGGTAAAAGAATGCAAATTTGTTTTGAATAAAAACATATAGGCCTACAGCATTAGAATTCACTTAAACTATGCCATTAATCCTCTTACGTTCTTGTTAATTCAGATAATAACAAAACGAATACTGAAAATTAAGCTCAATTCTGGAAATGCATTACAGAGACTTTTGACTTCCCAACTCCTTTCAAAAAACGTTAAACTGAAAATATATATAACTATTATTCTACCAGTTATATTATACGGATGCGAAACATGGACTCTTACTTTAAGGCAGGAAAGGAGATTACGAGTATTTGAGATTAAAGTTCTTAGGAAAATTTTTGGACCAAAGAGAGTTGAACAGACAGGTGAATGGAGAAGACTGCATAACAATGAATTACATGGTCTTTATAGGAAGCCAGATATAATGAGAACAGTAGAGTCTCGTAGACTGCGATGGGCAGGACATGTGGCACGAATGGGGAATTAAAGACGTGCATGGAAGCTTCTTGTAGGAAAACCAGAGGGAAAACGCCCAGTTGGTAGACCAATAATGAGGTAGGAGAATAACATTAACTATGATTTGAGGGAACTAGATTATACAGGGGATGATTGGAAAACATTGGCTCAGGATAGGGATATATGGAGAGATTATGTCCGCACGGACATGGACCTACGGGTTAGTCAATTATACTGGAAATTAAAATTAAAATTGAGAAGATAGTTTTGAATTTTTTTTTTCAGTTTTCTTACAAGATTGATAATGTTGTGTTTTTTATAATGGTGAGTTAGTGAGTAGTTGTTATATATTCACATTGACGCCCCTTTAGCATTCAAATATCTTTAATTTTCTAATAAACACTGTTCTCACAGTTAAGTATCTTTAAAAATATTTTAGTGACAAGCGTCTAACAAGATCATTAGTTGAAGCCAATTATTTAGTTGGTATATCGTAGTTCAATTTGAATTTTTAAACACTTGCTTGTCAATAGACCTTAAAGAATGCGGTCGCAAATCTCATGTAAAGCTGTTAAACTAGAGGCTAACTGTGAATATTTAAAACTCCAGTAGCAGTTAATGAGGATATTTAGCGTCTATTATATCGGTAGCTGGCACCCGTATCAATCCACTCTCTTCTACATCTCTGACTTCATCACTAAACAAGTCATAATTTAGGAAATCTCTCACAAAATAAAGTTGTACACTTCTGTTAAGGTGTAAACAAGGAATGCATTAAGAAGAAAGAACCTGCTTTTTATGCATAATATAAAATCTTTAGAAAAAAATCAATACAAGTCTATTATTTAATTATTTACAGTCAAGCATTTTATCTAAACACAGGAAAAATTCATCAGAAATTAATTAGAATAGTCTATCTGGTTCAGTGAATATAATTCCAAAAATTGTAAAATGCAGGCTTCCACGGCCGGAAGTCATTGTACTAAAAGAATCCGGGCTGTAAGGCCCTGGTCCGTAACTGATGTTTCTCCCAGACGTTTCTCTCTCAACTACGGAGGACATCTTCAGTGGTGAATTATTCTCGTTGGTGTTCCCTAGTCGTAAGTTAAGTTTTATATAGGAAGACTGTTGTTAAAAGCATGCACGATCTTGTTCCGTGTAAACATCTTCTTCGGTTTTCCCCCACTTATAGGTTTGCCGTCTTCAGTTTCCATTTATTTCTACCATTCCAATTTCCTTCTTCCAAATTCCTATCGTCCGTTATAGTTCTGCCATACGTTTTCCATTTCCATCTTGATCTGCCATGTTTATTTCTTCCAGGGGGTGACCATTGGTATATATTTTTGTTCATCTTTCATTTTCCATTCTCTGTACATGGCCATACCATTTAAGAGTTTGATTTTCAATCCTCTTAACAACAGATGTGGTGACATTCATTTCTCTCCAAAGGAATCCATTTCTTATTCTATCTTGTCTTGTTTTAAGAAGGCTTCTTCTAAGATAATCAAATTCATCTGTCTAATTCTATTCTTTTGTAATTCCATCAATGACCAAGTTTCACTTCCATATGAAAAAATATTCTGTATTATGCTTATATAAATTTAATATTTAGTTTCCTTTGTAATATTTTTGTACCAAATTATCCCATGTAATGTGTTAGTTGCATTTTTTGCCATTGCAATTTTACTTTGTACATCTCTTTCACATGTACCTGAAAATGCAATTTTTGACCCAAGATATTAAAAAGATTCACATGTAAAAATCTACTTTGCTAAAAAATGGGCGACTGTTCAACTAGACTGTATGCAGAAGAAATTATCTTAACTCTTCTGGCCCATTGCCGTGTTCTATATGTAACTTTAATCAGTGTCAATAAGTATAAATAATATTCCAGTCAATTCTTCATTAAAATTTTAACTAGGGCCTATGTAGGCCTATCTCATATGTAAATAATGTAAGAAACTTAGAACAAATATGATTTATCCATCATTGAGATGTACGAAATCAATAATTAAAACTTGAAAAAAGCCGTACTGGCTGTAATGTATAATTCCCAAATATGTCTTCTTAATAAAGGAGCAGCCATTTGCAAGATAGAAGCATGGCTTCACAGCATTTGGTGGACGGGAATTACAATGTATATAGAGAACGATTTGCGTTTAGATCGGTACTTGCTCAGGTAGATCAGTTGGTAGAGCACTTGGTCTAGAGAACCAAGGGTCCCGGGTTCAAGTCCCGGTCTGAGCGTATAATTTTTCTCTTCAAATATGATTTATCCATCATTGAGATGTACGAAATCAATAATTAAAAAAAAATTAGAACAAGTTATTCATCATCATCATTGTTGGTTCTACAGCCCGTTGCAGGCCTTGACCGCCCCTACAGTGCGCTTCCATTCGTCCCTCTCCTCCGCCTTCCCTCTCCATCCTCGTACACCCAATTAAAACAAGTTATTTCCCCTAGATTTTCAAAATAAATCATAATTATATATTTCTTGCACTCTATATTTTTGTTTCTTTGTTCGTACATTTAAATGTCCCGCGGGACTGTTGGGAGAGTATTTTTAATACAACTAAAGAGAAAATTTCAGCCTGAACTCGCATTTGAAATCAAGATTTCCAGCATTACATGCTGGCTTTTTATTATTTGACAACTTAAGCAAAACTCCTTTCAAAAAAACGTTAAACAGAAAATATATAAAACTATTATTCTACCAGTTATATTATAAGGATGCGAAACATGGACTCTTACTTTAAGGGAGGAAAGGAGATTACGAGTATTTGAGAATAAAGTACTTAGGACAATTTTGGACCAAAGAGAGATGAACAGACAGGTGAATGTAGAAGACTACATAACATTGAACTACATGGTCTTTATAGGAAGCCAGATATAGTGAGAACAGTTAAGTCTCGTAGACTGCGATGGGCAGGACATGTGGCACGTATGGGGAATGAAAGGAGTGCATGGAAGCTTCTATTAGGAAAACCAGAGGGAAAACGCCCAGTTGGTAGACCAAGAATGAGGTGGGAGAATAACATTAACTGTGATTTGAGGGAAGTAGATTATACAGAGAATGATTGGAAAGCATTAGCTCAGGATAGGGATGTATGAAGAACTTATGTCCGCGCGGCCATGAACCTACGGGTTCGATAGTGCCAGTGAGTAAGTAAGTAGTAGTAGTAGGACTTTATTAGACAAAAAGTAAGATATTTACAATATTATTTACAAATATGGGTCGCACGGGCAGTAAGCCGTACGTGCTGTTGACAGTCCGTTACAATAAAGTAATAATTGGTACTAGTGTAAAGAAAAATAAACAAAAACAGCAATAACATTACAATTACATAAAGAAAACACAATAAAAATATTACCATTAAATAATAACACAATAGCATTATACACTAAAAACATTAACATTACAATTACATAAAGAAAACACAATAATAATATTACAATTAAATAATAACACAATAGCATTATACACTAAAAACATTAACCTTACAATTACATAAAGAAAACACAATAATATTACAATTAAGTAATAACACAATAGCATTATACACTAAAAAAAACATTAACATTACAATTACATAAAGAAAACACATTAATATTACAATTAAATAATAACACAACAGCATTATACACAATTAATTTATATATAATTGTTAATAATTAATGGTATTGCATTTTGATAACATATATTTATTCATGAATGAGTGTTGTCCTTATTTTTCGCGTTTTGTCCAGAAATTTACCGAGGTTTATCCAATTTTCTGGATTTACCAATAACTCGTAGCATGCCAATCTTTCCCGATTTGAATTTAGAAATTTTTCCGGTAATAACTGACGTCTCCAATATTCTAAATCATTACATTTTCCTAATATATGTATCTCATCTTCAAAGTTCCCGCACATTGGACATATTCGCATATCGTGCTCGTCGCTAATTTTTAGAAATTTCCATGCCCCTAGCCTAAACCAAGCAAGCCCTGATCTCTCCTTAAATCCTAGGTTGAGTATATACGATTCTTTTCCCCAGACGTGTTTTAGGTCTCTTTGTAAACACAGTGAGCGTTTTCCTGTACATTCGGCGAAGGTATCTTGTTGGTTTACATCTAAGTACCTCCTCCTTATTTTTCTCCACACGTTCTTGCGATTTTCAGTCCCCTTTTCCCATATCCAGCCCATCCCAATCTTTTGGAGTTCTCTCCTAACCTCGTCTGCCCAAAATTTAACATCTATGTTTTTAATTTCGTGGTCGTAGCAAATTGCTCTAAGCATTGTTTGTTCACCTTGGATTACTCGCAACCAGTATTTGAGTACACGAATTTTACAGTTAATATCGTCCTGGAATGACCCGAATTCAAATAAAATTCCACAGTTAGAAACGGCCTTACTAAGTCCTGTAATATACTTTAGAAAATGCGTATATACCTTATTTAGTATTTCCGTTCTTTGGAAACCCCAAATCTCACTACTATAGTGCATGACTGGCCTGACCATAGCTCCATACATTTTTTCTAATGTGCTGACTGGAATATCAGGCACTCGACCCAGAATACCGAGTACACTGTTAAGTTGTCCCCTCCCTTTGAATAATGCTATATCAATGTGTTTTTTCCACTTTCCGTTCATTTTCAACGTCGTACCAAGATATTCGAAATGTTTCACGTTTTGAAGAACTTGATCTCTGTATTTCCATTCCTCTGTTCTACCATAAACCGTCCCATTTTTAAATGTCATTGTTTTTGTCTTACTAGCATTTACAGTCAATCCCCAATTCCTACAGTATATTTCCAGTAGGTCAAGACCTCTTTGCAATCCCTTGATTGTCTTGGAACAGATAATTAAATCATCTGCATATAACAGGACTGGGATTCTAACATTTCCTATCTCCGGAGCCTCAATTTCTCCTTCTAGCATTACGTCTACAATATCATCAACGAATAGATTAAATAGCATTGGTGATAAAATGCAACCTTGTCTCACTGAGTAAGTAAGTAACTAAGCAACCCATAGAAGTGAACTTCTATTCACATTACAATTGGGTTGCTTCTATTAAGAAGGCACGGTGATGGGATTTATTCCGTGCCATATCAGCTAGTTACGCACGCAATGTTGAAAATAATATAATAATAATAATAATAATAATAATAATAATAATAATAATAATACTTTATTTATTCTGGCAGAGTTAAGGCCATAAGGCCCTCTCTTCCACTCAACCAGTACAATAATGCAAGTCACTCCGCATGTATTAGTTAATGCAACTAAAAAATTTTTAAGTATTTTGACCTTAGGTATGATAATAGATTACTCTTAAAATATATAACATATTTAATACAAATATCAATCCAATCTACAATTGATAATTTAAAACGTTATATGAATTAGAAATATAATTTTTGGCCACATAAGAGCATAGAAGACCTGCTCAAGGAGTGATTAGCTAATTGCCGGGGTTACCTCCGTTAAACGCTAACATATAAGACAAATGAAGGGTGACGGCTAAAACTATCAAAATCACATACCGGTATGCTAATTTTTCAATATTTAACTTTAAAGGTAGTAAATCAATATTCTAATCTTATAAGAATGGTAAAAATTAATGAATAAATACAACGCAAAAAAACAGTATATTATGATGCTAGGTTGGAAAGTGGTTTTTATAGAATCGAGGATTTTTTTAAAACCCGAGCGACAGCGAGGTTTTTAATTTCCGAGATTCTGTAAAACACTTCACAAACGTTCGTTGTACATTATTTTTTGCGCCATGGTGTTTTCAAAATAATAAATAATAGTAAAATAATAACATCTTTGTTGGAAATATTTGCGTTCGTTATAAATAACTGACTAACGTTAACAGTGTGGGCAATGTTTATTAGTTGAAATTACAGGAGGCCGTGGCACGAATTAGTTATGAAATGGCGGCAAGTATGTATTTATTGTTTTATATTGTTTCAAATAAAATTCAGTTCATTTAAAATGCATTGATTTGTTTCGTATATTGCATATTAACACTACCTTTTGGATATTTTTTGTGTATATATATATATATATATATATATATATTATATGTGGCATACATAGAGGGCAGTAGTTTTACTTCCCACACGCGTGTTTGTAATATGTAATATTACCGTATAATTAACCTATTTTTTATTACAGTATAGTTATTTAGTTGGCAACCCCGATATGTAGCAAGTTGAACTTTCAATCATGGTCGCCATTGCTGTAAATACGACAAAACGCAGAATCGCGCAAAAAATTAGTTTATTGCTGGTGAAGTTTACCTATCTATATACTCTATAAATCTAGCGTGACAACAAGGGTGTTCCCTAGCGGGAGTTTCTTAACCAAGCATAATTTAGTTATGCTTATTTACCTACAGATGTCAACGAGTGATATGTGGTTAGGACATCGCCTCAATGAAGCATCTATTAGACAAACTCCATATTAAAAAATCTTAATAATCTCAATAAATCAGGTGAATCTGTTCATATTACCTCACAAATTGTTCTGTTCTTTTGGACATATTTCAATAGATATGCTTGCATATTCAAACACGTCCAAAACAACACAACAATTAAAGAGATTGAATGAACAATTTAGCCTTATTTATTAAGAAGAACCTCATAATGTTACTTCCTATAGTAAATTATTAATAACTAAGGCACTTCTAGAAGGGATGAAGGTCGGGTAAATTTTTCACATAAGCCCGTTTATTCAGGTTTGCGGTTCTTCTACGAGCCTGAATATCTTCAGACTCTGGACTCACGTCCTAAAATCTCTCCCGGGGGATTTATTCCTTTGATATTTCCATCGTAAAATTCCACCGACCTCGACCGGGTATGAACCCTCAACCCTCGGAACGAGTGAAAGAACATAACCACTTAACCACCGCGGCCGACACCGATAAAGTGAAGGCAATTAATTTGTATATATGTTGTATAGGGAAATGGCACTTCGTTTTCTTGAAAATTACTATGGTCGTCTTTTACCATTACCCTTCAACTTTAAGACGAAGAAAATCGCATTGTCTAATTTTCTTATTTAAGATCCTACATACCTCGATTCCCAATTATTTATCATCTCGTTTCCAGTATCTATCCTCAAATCATAACTTAAACACAAGATCACAACATAGTCTCTTGCTTAATATACCGCAACATAGGACATCACATCACTCCATGTCATATACTATCTTCACTTCTCGCAACTGGAACTCCCTACCACAAGAAATAAGGGGCTGCCGGACATTGGCATCTTTTAAAAGAAATCTAAATTTATATTTGCTCTAACCTCGACTTCATCATTACCCAGTGTAAGGTATATATATTAATTGGTGTTTCTCGTATATTTTATCGTATTCATACTATTATTATTATTATTATTATTATCATCATTATATTATCATTATTATTATCATTATTATTATTATTATTATTATTATCATAAGTATTATTATTGTTATTATCGTATAAAATGTTATTTGTACATGAAATTTACATTACTACATTTAATGTATCTTTAACTGTTTATAATTAGTATAGTGTATATCTATATTTGTCAAATATTTATTTGAATTTATGCTGGTTGAGTGGAAGAGAAGGCCTTATGGCCTTAACTCTGCCAGAATAAATAAAACATTATTATTATTATTATTATTATTATTATTATTATTATTATTATTATTATTATTATTCACCCACATACAATATCATAATAGCAGGTAATATAAGAATAATAATTAAAATGAACAAAAATATACTTGTCGCGAATTTTTCAATCTCATCTATTGATATTAATTCTAAGTTTTCTTCTTCTTCTTCTTCTCCTTCTTCTTCTGCTTCTTCTTCTTCTTCTTCTTCTTCTTCTTCTTCTTGGTCACGGTTTAGGCTTTATTCTATCCTGTTCCGGCTCCAAAATTGCTGCTCTTTCCATCTTTTCTTTGGTCTTCCCAAACTTCTTCTTCCTCTTGGTGAAGAATTTTATGGTGCTTTTGGTATTCTATTCTCAGCCATCCTTGCCACTTGTTCTTTCCAGTTTGTTCTGTATTCCTCTATTGTTGTGTTTAATTCCTCTACTTTTATTTGCTGTCCTATTTCTGTGTTGTGTTTTTTTGTCTGTTCTTTGATATCCTGCTATTGGTCTGAGGAATTTCATTTCAGCTGCTTGGATTCTGGCAGATTGTTGTGTTGTCACTGTCCATGTTTCAGATCCGTAAGTAATAACAGGAACTGTCATTGTCTTGTATAGGCCCTAATATCATTATAGAATATTTTGTGGCTTTATTTTTCAAAGTGTTTTTTTAGTGTTCCTGTTATATAATTAAACGTATTTAGTTTATTTATAATTGTTTCCGTTGTGTATGATATTTCGCAACCTAGGAAGTTATAGTTTGTTATTTGTTCTATTGTTTATTTCCTAATATGATCTTTGTCCGAACCGGTTGAGCGCCCTTGAAAGCATTGCTTTTGAGTTTTCTGATGATATTTTTTTATTTTTCGTTTAGTTTATACAGCATTCTTTGTAATTCGTCTTCTGATTTTGCCATAAAAATCTAGTCATCTGCAAAAGCTAATGTTTTTATTAATAGATTTCCTAAGTTAATACCCCAGTTTTTATTTGTTTCCATGATCTTATCATGTCGTCAAAATAAATGTTGAAAAGAATAGTTGATAATAGACAACCTTGTCTAACTCCTCTTGTTATATGTATTGGTTCCCTTTGATTTATTTTTATTTTTCTTTTTCAAACATTTCGTTAATTACTACTATAAGTGTAGTGGAATTCCTTTTCCTAATTCTAAGTCCAACCTGAAAGAATCTCGTTGGATTTTCAACGCCTCGGGAGCCAGATGTGGAAGAAGGAGCAGCAACTTTGCGTCCCCTGGCAGTCGGCACGATTCGCGTGGGTTCTGGCAAATTGAAATTTACCTTAGTCACGCGTTACTTGTGCCTACTTACTAAAATTATTGATATCAATAGCCTTGCTATGCCTGCAGCTCACTGAATTTCCTAATGAGGTCCTTTTATTTTTTTTTCTAACTCTTTCAAATACTTTATGTCCAGCCGATAATACGTTCTCCAATTATACTTTTCTTCAAATGTCACCCCAAGCAGCCTATTAAAATATAACTTATTGTTTTCAAGCTCCTAATAGGGAACCCTTCCTTCTGTTCTCGTTTTATTAGTGTAAGTACTTAAATAAAAATTACGAGCTTCTAGTAGTAACAATATCCCGAGACACATTCTGTCATGATACTAAATTATTTACAAATACAAGTTTTCGATCACGATGAATATAAGATTTAATAATAGCTCGCCATTTTCCGGATACAGAGATAGAAGTATAATACAAAACAGAAAGATTTTCGCATAAAACTACCGAACGTGACTATGGACATGAAAGGGAGACCGAACTACATTCAGCATTTTGTATATACCTATAAATATTCATCTAGGAAGCTGTTTTTATTGTATTTCTTTTTATGTTTTGTTAGTGTGGGGACTTGAAACTTAAAGAATTTTGGCGGTATCTTAGTCCATTTAGAGGAATCTGTCCCGTAATCGATAATAGCCTCATGTGCTAGTGGTCAGCGTTTATGACTACTGTTCATGAGGTCCTAGGTTCGGTTCCCGATCAAACCATAGGAACTGGGTAGTGATTTACACACAATGAATTAATTTTATGTCCAAAAGTATATTTCAATGTTTCTCAGCTTGTATTGCTGATCCATAGTAATTCTGCCCGAAGCAGGTCCTTCACTGCAATCATAGCATTTTCATGCTATGCTTGCAGCTTTACTAGGGAATTGTGTAGGTGTGGTAGCTTCCCGTTGCTTTCCACACCGGTGAAGGATGATGGTGATGATGATAATGATAAGGGTGATGATGATGGCCATATGATTTCGGGGACCGTTTGGGCCTTAAAGTTTTCCTGACATTTGTCTTACAGGTGAGGAAAAAACCCGATAAAAACCTCACCCAGAAAAACTGCCCCGACCGGGGATCGAACCCGGGCCCGCTGCGTGACAAGGCAGCATGCTACCTCGAGACCAGTATTGCTGAAAACTAATTGAAAATTTGTATAGATATACTCTGAGATTTTCTGATTTAATGGTATAAGACACAATTGATTGTTTTTGTATCTAAAGTAATTACAACATGTTAACCGATGGCCTATTTTCCAACATTTATATATATAATATATATATATATATTTATATTTAATTTCAAATGCAGTTTTCTTCAATACTTTTTATTCAAATTCCTTGATTTTTTATAATTTACTAAATGATGTCTGTTCCCAATTCTAAAGCCAAAGTTATTTAAATATTTCACTCTGAAGGTCAATATAAAAATATTTAATTTGATTAAATTTTTTTAAAAATATTTTCTCTAACTAAATATTTTATTTTTTATGTTATGTATGACGTATTTAAATAACTTTGGCTTTAGGATTGAGAACAGACATCATTTAACAAATTTAAAAATCAAGGAATTTTGACTAAAAATATTGAAGAAAAGTGTACTTGAAATTCAATAGGCCTACATATTTTAAAATGTTGAAAAATAGGCCATCAGTTAACATGTTGTAATTACTTTAGATACAAAAACAATTAATTGTGTCTTACACCATTGGATGCACAAAGTTTCAGAGTATAGGCCTATATATATATATATATATATATGCTATAATTAAATGTTTAACATTGAGCAATGCAAGCTTAATATGGTAGATAAGAAAAATAAATGCCTGGACGGGACATATTAAGCTTGCATTGCTAAATGTTAAACATTTAATTATAATATTTATAAAGCGTCACTGCTATAAAGTAAAAAATATTCTCTTTAATTTGCTTACTTGTTATAGTCAGCTACTAGATGGCAGTGAAGACCGAGTTCTCGCGACATCTAGTAATAATGGAGAATATAATACATATAAAAGAAAAATAAGTGTTCGAATTGGATTCGCCTGGTAGTGTAATGGATATCACGCTGAGGTACAGAATCAGAGATCCGGGTTCGAATCCCGTCCAGGCATTTATTTTTCTTATCTACCATATATATATATATATATATATATATTTCAATTAGTTATCAGTAATACAAGCAGAGAAACATTGAAATATACTTTTGGACATACAGTAAAATGAATGTATTATGTGTAAATCACTACCCAGTCCCCATAGGGAGTTATTCCTATGGTTCTCCATGGTCTGGACTTTAGGTTAAGTTTGGGTTAAGAACTCTCCTGGCGCTTCATTATCATTTATCATCCATCATACCATCGGGGTAATGTAACTCCGCCTTCTAGGCGTCCATCATATCATCGGGGTAACGTAACTCCGCCTTCTAGGCGCCCCAAGTTCAGAAGTGGGTTACAATTACTCCAATGCGAGGAGAGAACACCAGAAATGTCGAAAGACAACCTGGACCATTAAAAAAAATTGTTAGTGTTAGCTAATATTAGACCATATCCGCACTGTCCTTTCTTTAGTCTATAGTTCAACAATATTTTATAATTATAATTAAATGTAAAGTGGTCCCACTACAGGCCTTAGAAAACCCTTGGGGTAGCAGGATGTAAAGGCTCCCACTTTTTCTAGACAATCGGCACTTGATGTCAGCAGAGTGGTCAGCTCTGCGTGGCGGCCCGCCTTTAGCCCCAAAACAAGCGTCCGATACTCATTTCCCTTAGAGGCTGAGTAGACCATTGTGCCTCCAGATTGTGAATGCGGTATGTTTACCATATGAGTGATTACGATGGTCATCTTGCAGGAGAGAGAAAATATCCGTGATATTTATATTTACTTTTAATATCTGGATTTCTTGAGGAGAGCAGCAAGGTGCTCAAAATTTAAAAAAAAAAAGATATAATGTCATACGAGAAAAACATGAATATTAAATATTCAATAGTAGATTATATCCATCCATCCATAGTAATTCTGTCCAAGGGCAGGTCTTTCACTGCAATCATAGCATTTGCATGCTATGCTTTGCAGTTTTACTCGGGAATTTTAGGTGTGGTAGCTTCCCGTTGCTTTCCACACCGGGAAGGATGATGATGATAAGGATGGTGATGATGATGGTCATATGATTTAGGGGACCGTTTGGGCCTTAAAGTTTTCCTGACATTTGTCTTACAGGTGAGCAAAAACCCCGATAAAAACCTCACCCAGAAAAACTGTCCCGGCTGGGAATCGAACCCGGGCCCGCTGCGTGACAAGGCAGCACGCTGCAGTAGATTATATAAGTTACAAGAAATTAAATTGGTGTGTGCACGTACGACGAATGCAAGAAGAAAGGTTACCCAGAAAAACATTGGAATAGTTCCACCTGCAAGAAGAAATAAAGGAAGACCTCGAAACTCGTGGATGCAAGAAATAAGAACTGGAATGAGAACAAGAGGACTGGGTGAACATGGAATGCATGGGCAGAGAAGAGTGGAGAAGGGAAATAAATCTTTAGGCACAGAAAAATGTGTAAAAAATTGAAAATCTCTACATAAATAAAAAATATACAAACAGTATTATGACAAATATGATAATTAATACTGATAAAATTCGTATCAAATTCCGTTGAGGTGAATAGTCATAATATAAAAGTTAAAATTAAAATGTACCTGTTGGCAGGTGCCGTCGTCCACAACTTTGTTAAAATGATGTATATAAAATATTAACTGGAGACCTTTAGGAAGTTAACTTCCATCTTCAGCAGGATGAGCTTCTGATAGTAGTAGTTGTTGTTTACGACGATATATACTCCAATTGATTTGTCAGTTGCTGCTACAGACACTTGGAGTCTACATCGTCGTAATCAACAGCAACTAGTAGCAGAGGCTTATCCTGCAGATGATGGAAGTTAACTTCCGAAAGGTCTCCAGTTAATATTTTATATACATCAATTTAACAACGTTGAGGACGATGGCACCTGCCGACAGGTACATTTTAATTTTAACTTTTATCTTATGATAATTAAGTTACCTATAGAATTATAATATGGTACCATTACATACAGAACATATGTACAGTAAAGAGTGATCCAAAAAGTAGTATTCAGTATTAGAGATGAACATATGTACAGTAAAGAGTGATCCAAAAAGTAGTATTCAGTATTAGAGATGATGCGTGTGCACCAAAGAAAGAATTATAAACACGAGTCCAGAAATGGCCAAATGAGATCATTTATATGAACTTTTGAACAAGACTATATATTTTCGATTAAAAAAAAAGGTGGAAGAGGTCAGACCAAGGTCTCTTATATGTCCTATGGTGCGGTATGAAAATAAAACCAACACGTGTAGCAGCAACCTGCGGGGGTGTAGGCTACCACTTCCTTTTAGGGGAGAGATGAATGCTTATCCGGGCCTGTCACGAACAGGTGCATGGTCCATCCGGCACTCCTCGCCCTGTCTCCCTCTGCCCGTACACTTCATTAAAACAACATTCTTCTTTCAACTCTCCTACCTTCATCATCATCATCTTAAGGCACTACAACTTCAAAATTGAATGTTTTGGCCTTCTCAATTATCTTCCTCCAGACTCTTCTATCTTCTGTCAATTGTAGGTTTGTCACCTTCATCTTCTTCAAATCCTCCCGAACATCGTTTTGCAATCTCATCTTAAGTCTACCAACAGCTCTTGTTCCTGTAGGTATCCATTTATTTAGTTTTTTAAACTAATCTCTGAAGATCTGCATGATATATATATATATATATATATATATATATATGATATGAGAAGAAAAATGATTGATTGAGTCGGGATTTGAACCCGAGTCTCTAAACTCTGTACGTTTAGCGCTCTAACCAACTGAGCTACTCAAGTATTCCAACACAAACATACATTTTTCTTATGTATGTAGTATTCTCAATTCACACAAGTGGTAGGAGGGAAGTCGTTCCAACTGACATCTAGTGGCCACCACAAGAGGTAAGAAAATTTTATTTTTTAAAGAGAATATTTACTTTATAGCAGTAAAGTTTGTTCATTTAGATGTTATAACTATATTTTTGACATTTGGCAATGAAGGCAAATATGGCATGAGAAGAAAAATGAAGCTTGAGTCGGGATTTGAACCCGAGTCTCTAAACTCTGTACGTTCAGCGCTTTAACCAACTGAGCTACTCAAGAATTCCAACACAAACATACATTTTTCTTATATATGTAGTATTCTCAATTCACACAAGAGGTAGCGGGAAGTCGTTCCAACACACATCTAGTGGCCAACATAACAGGTAAGCATTTTTTAAAGAGAATATTTACTTTGTAGCAGTAACGCTTGTATATTTAGATGTTATAACTATATTTTTGATATTTGGCATATATATGTTATATAATGTTTGTCTGTTTGTCCTTTACCGACTCAAAAAGTACTTGGACGATTTGAATTTATTTCCATAAATTGGATATTTTTTTTTTCTGGAACAGTTAACGTATGTAACATATTACCCTACGTACTAAAGGGCTGGGAAAATAAAAATCATCGATGAACTAAAAAAAGTAGCTTTTGGACGCTTAAATGGCTTACGCTGCATAAACAACAATAAACACACCAAATTAATGAACACAGAATTCGCAAGAAAAAATCTACAAAACGTCCGCGACAGCATATGTCTATCTTTACGAATAACTCACAATAACCATTTTTTTGCGCGAAAGTGCGTTTTGTCGTACTTACAGCAATGGCGACCATAATAGAAAGTTCAACTTCCTACATTTCGTGGTTGCCAACCCTAATACCCATACTGTAATATTATATATTACAAACAACGTGCGGGAAGTAAAACCACTGCCCTTTATGTATACTACGTACAATATATATACAAAAATATACCCAAAAGATAATTTTAATATACATTATACGAAACAAATCACTGCATTTTAAATGAACTGAACTTTACTTTGAGACAATATAAAACAATAAATACGCACTTGTCGCCATTTTATCACTGACTGATGTCACGGCCTGCTATAGTCTCAACTAATAAAAATTGCCCACACTTTTAACGTCAGTCAGTTGTTTATAATGAACGCAAATATTTTCAACATAAATGTTATCATTTTACCATTATTTATTATTTTGCAAATAACATCGTGCGAAAAATAATGTACAACGCACGTTCATGAAGTGTTTTACAGAATGTCGGAAATTAAAACCCGAGTGATAGCGAGGTTTTTAAACATTTCCTCGCTTCTGTAAAAACCTCATCCGAACCTCGCATCGTAATATAATATTGTCTTTAAACATTAGATTAAAAGTAAGTATTTAAGTATAAAGACATTTCCAACAACAAAACGTTAGTGTGCTTTAATATTATTAAATGTTCATCAATTGCAACAAGTACCGATATATATTTTGATTTGATTTTTTTGTATAGGCCTACATTAATAAATTATTTATACTCGTACATAACACGTTTAAATTATTTTGTCCACGCGAACAACGTCGCTGGTCCCGCTAGTATTAAATAAATGAAATCAATGTATTTTATATGATATATAGACAATTTAAGGGTTTTTGCTTAGTGTATTTTGAAGAACTTGTTGTACCTATGTGGATCCTGTAACACGATTACCTTGGCAATGGGAGCAGCATTGAAAGTTCTAAATGTAAGATCAAATAATTACTGAAGGGAATTACTTGAAATGATTGTTTGATAGTCTGAGAATAGATATTTTATTTAATTTTTTATAGAAATAAGATACATTTATTTTATTGTTTACTTACTTAATCCCTGGTACTATCGTAGGTTCATTGCCGCGCGGACATAAGCTCTCCATACATCCCTATCCTGAGCTAATACTTTCCAATCATTCCCTGTATAATCCACTCCCCTCAAATCATAGTTAATGTTATTCTCCCACCTCATTCTTGGTCTATCAACTGGGCGTTTTCCCTCCGGCTTTCCTACAAGAAGCTTCCATGCACCCCTTTCATTCCCTATACGTGCAATATGTCCTGTCCATCGCAGTTTACGAGAATTAACTGTTCTTATTATATCTGGCTTCCTATGAAGACAGTGTAGTTAATTGTTATGTAGTCTTCCCCATTCATCTGTCTGTTCATCTCTCTTTGGCCCAAAAATTTTCCTAAGTACTTTGTTCTCAAATACTTGTAATCTCCTTTCCTCCATTAAAGTAAGAGTCCATGTTTCGCACCCATAAAATATAACTGGTAGAATAATAGTCATATATTTTCAGTTTAACGTTTTTTGAAAGGAGTTGGGACATCAAGAGTCTCTGCAATGCATAATAGCACGCATTTCCAGAATTGAGCTTATGTTTAATTTCTTTGTGCATCTCATTCATATTTGTGATTATTGTTCCTAGGTATTTGCATTCAGCCACTTCCTCAAAATATCCCTCATTTGTTATTAGCTGACCATTTCCATTATATAGTGTATTTCTACGTGTGACCATATATTTAGTTTTATTAACCTGCAGTCCTCCGAAGATATCTCATTTCAGCAGATCTAAGTCTCTGTATATCCTTCTGTTTCAACGTCCATACTTCGCTACCATACAAAAGAGTTGGAAGAGCCAGTATAAAACACTGGCTCTTCCAACTCTTTTGTATGGTAGCAAAGTATGGACGTTGAAACAGAAGGATATACAGAGACTTAGATCTGCTGAAAATGAGATATCTTCGGAGGACTGCAGGATACACACTACTAGATCACAAAAAAAATGAAGACATCTTAGAAGAATTACACATGGAATCTTTAGAAAACAAAATTTCTGATTATAAGTCAAGATGGATACAATATGTTCATCGAATGGAAGATCACAGAATACCCAAACTAATGTTAAGATATCAACCTGCAGGAAGAAGAAGACCAGGACGTCCACTCAAAAGACTTCTGGATGGTGTTTCTCTTGAGGCCGAAATAGGTCAACAAATGGCCTAAATTCGTGAATGTACTATGATGATGATGATGATGAATATTTACTTCCAGACCCAACCTCTTAGCGTTACTCAATAGTGTGTACGTGTTGTCCGTTATTTGAGGTAATTCAGCCCAATACTGACTCTAGTTGTAACTACAAGTTGTAACGGTCGGGACAACTTTCCAGTCGAGTTTTTCTTTTCGGGGCTGCTCCTCATCTGTTACAGAAATGCCAGAAAATTTTAAGGCCCAATTATCTCCGAACACCATCTATAAATAGCCTAATTATTACTTGTGTCTTGAGTTTGGAAATCACTCATTTATTTTTTATTACTATTTAACTCATGCCCCAAATGGGAGTCAATGACCAATCACGTTACAATTATTTTTTATTTACAGCCAATCACAGTCGTGTTTCGCCTAGAATTTACCAACTAAAGTTTATCATAATAAAGAAAGCACCTCCTTTTTACCATTCTGAATAGGTCATAGCTTTATTTTGCAGTGACCGACTCCCTATGAGATACGGCTACCAAATTGTATATATAGTACATGAATGTCATTACATATCGCACGCAGGAGTTAATATAGAAACATTTGTAGCAATTGATTATACCACCAAAAAAAGAAACCACTGTTTGCACTTTTTTAAAAGTATTTTTTTCCCAGGTAATAATCCAGAAAAAAATAATTGTCATATTTATATCATACGACATCAGAAATGAATTAACATACAGTTTGATGTATTTCATTTTTTCTCCACTAGAGTGCATTCTTACAATTTTGCGTTCCTTTGGCAATAAATAATATGATCTGGTTGCAGTGAGAACAAAAGAAGCAAATGAAGCCTACCAATCGTTTCACATTTGTTTTCAAACATCGCCCATTTACATTAAATATATACATATTTTAAAATAATTATAGTTAAATAATGATTTGTGAGTAAACAGCTTAATTGTATTCGTTAAATAGTCCTAACAAATGTCACTCTTGATTTCCAAATTCTCTAGATAAATTCACTCCTCACTTCGTGAGTCGTGAATTTATCGATCATTTGGAAATCACTCGTGGGCGAGTTAGGATAAGAAAATGTGGAAATTAGTGTTAGTTTGCCCAAGAACGGTTAGAAAATGGGCGAGTTAGTGTACACCATATTAGTTTAGCACTCACTTGTTTGTTAGCGTGTTTTTTGATAAATTGGCTACACTGCCTGAGCAATGACTAATACATATTTTTCATAAGTAATGCCACGAGTGAGTTCCACATTATTATATGGATAAACTCACGACTCGCGAAGTGAGGAGTGAATTTATATTGACTATTTAACTCATGCCACAAATGGGAGTCAATGACCAATCTCGTTTCAATGATTTCTGTTTTACAACCAATCAGAGTCGTGTTTCACCAAATATTTATCAGTGTTATAATTACCATATTAAAGAAAGCTCCTCACAATATTGCGTTCCTTTGGCAATAAATAGTATGATCTGGTTGCAGTGATAAACAAAAGAAGCAGTAGAAGCGTACCTATCGTTTCTCATTTGTTTTCAAACATCGCCGTTTACATTACATATATATATATATATATATATATTTTAAAATAACTATAGTTAAATGATGATTTGTGAGTAAACAGCTTAATTTTATTCGTTAAATAGTCCTAACAAATGCCACTCTTGATTTCCAAATTCTCTAGATAAATTCACTCCTCACTTCGTGAGTCGTGAATTTATCGATAATTTGGAAATCACTCGTGGCATTACTTATGAGAATTTGGAAATCACGAGTGGCATTTCTTAGGACTAGTTAACGAATAAAATTAAGCTCTTTACTCACAAATCATTATTTAAATATAGTTATTTTAAAATATTTTTATATTTAATGTAAACGGCGATGTTTGAAAACAAATGATAAACGTTTGTTATGCTTCATTTGTTCATCACTGCAACCAGATCACATTATTTATTGCCAAATGATCGCAATATTGTAAGAATACATCCTAGTGAAGAAAAAATGAAACACATCAAACTGTTTATACCAACATTATAGGTTATTAAATAATTTCTGATGTCCTATAATTTAAACATGTCAATTATATTTTTCTGGGACGTAAATTCCTGGGAAATAATACGTTTAAGATAGTGCAAACAGTGGTTTTTTTATTGTGGTATAATCAATTGCTACGAAACTTTTCTATTATATCCTGCTAGCAGTATCTGTTTACATTCGTGTACTATATATGCAATCTGGTAGCCGTATTTCTTAGTCAATCATTGCAAAATAATGCTATGACCTGCTCAGAATATTAAAAAGGAAGAGCTTTCTTTAATATGATAAACTTAATTGATACATATCGGGTGAAACACGGCTGTGATTGGTTGTAAAACAAGATACGTTGAAACGTGATTGGACATTGACTCCCATTTGGGGCATGAGTTAAATAGTCATTTATAGTGATTTTAGATTACTTTGAGCTCAATTTCTCACTACATTTTAAGGCAATTGTCACATTTTTTTGGGAAGAAACCCCAACAAATATATTTTTCTAAAGTAATTATTCACATGCTGCAATAATAAATTGTGTGCTTTCCATTTTCATATTTGAATTTATGCAGGTGGCATAGAATCTCCGAAAACTCCTTACCCGTGCCTATCGTTAATCAAGGCCTGTTCCATCGCAGGGACAGATGAAATGAAATGGAAGAAAACTTAGAATATAAGTAGGGAGAAATGGTGGAATGAAATTTTGGGAGAAATCCCAATAATAATCATCAAAATTTCGAGCACCTGGAACTTGATTTTCAAATAAAAACAGTTTAAAGTGTCCTATCTTTCGGCTTCGGTTCTAAACAAGCCCCATATTTACTAAATTCCTTCTATAATATTTATTAATACAATTCAGCTTATCAAATTACTAGTAGCTAAATTAACGTAAATAAAACATGTGGTATATAGGTATTCTAAATTATAGTGCTATTTTATTGAGTAATATTATGTGAACATACCATTATACAAGGCTTAGAATTCTTGACTTCTTGGGTCGTAATAAAATATTTATTGTTTTACTAGTAAGACACTATCACCCTCCTGTTCCAGCACGACACTGGGCTTGCTTGTTTACGACGTACGTACTACGTTACATGTTGAACTACAAAGTTCACTGCCATCACTTCAAAGTCCATCGTAAAGCAAACGCTTATTTTATGTTTCCCTTTATAAATGATTAGCTATTTAACCTAGGAGAAAATAAAAGAGCTATCATTCACTAGAGTGCATGGACTTTTGTTTCTTAATTCAATACTGATCGCGATACTTCTCATTTTCTGTTGTAGCCCTACTCTACATCCTTGATCACAACGAATAAATTGTTAGATATAAAATCGTTACTCTTCAAAAGAAACATTTGTTTTAAAAACCTAGAACATGCATTAATCTTACGAGATACCAAGAAACGAAAATCATCTAACTCCAAAACTATTAGAGTCCTGCGTAACTAAATTGTTCACGACACAACATTTATCGATTTGAAAACGATTCCCTTTGCCTATAGAGTATAGATACAAACAAGAAAATTAAATCAGAAATAAAAACTTGTGTTCTGTAGGCACAGCGAATAGTTTTCAAATAGAGAAATGGCGTATTGCAGTTTAATATATTCAATACAACAATCTGCCAGAATACAAGCTGCTGAAATGAAATTCCTCATACCAATAGCATGATATCAATGAACAGACAAAAAACACAACAGAGAAAAATGAGACAACAACTAAAAGTAGAGGAATTAAACACAACAATAGTGAAATACAGAACAAACTGGAAAGAACACTTAGCAAGGATGACTGAGAATAGAATACCAAAAGCAGCATATGACTATTCACCACGAGGAAGAAGTAGTTTGGGAAGACCAAAGAAAAGATGAAAACAGCAGCATTTTGGAGCCGGAACAGTCTAGTTAATAAGCCTGAACCGTGACGAAGAAGAAGAAGTAGTAGTTTATTATATTTTAAAGATAAATAAATTTAAATTTGTTTATTTGTTTATGATATGATTCTGTACACATTTTTTTTACATTACGTCGAATACATTTTAGTAAACACATATAAATGTAGGCTATATATACTAATATTTTTCATTAACGCCGTTTAACCTCTCACCTTATAGGTACTTTTAAGTACCACACGCCACCTGGGTCTTACAGTGGGACGATCTGTCGGGAGAGGGATTTTTAACTATGGACCACACACATATATTTTTGATCACACAAGGAGATGGAGGGCCTCCCCGATTGAGTGATCAGCTCAACACAACATTAAGACGATACTAAACATGGCGAATGTCATCATGATGATTAATGTGGCCAGATAATGTTAAGGAATTGTATCGGCCTTAAAGTTTCCTGAAATTTGTCTTACAGGTGAGGAAAACTCCGAAAAGAAAAACAATCTCGACAAGGGATTAATCCCAGGTTCGCTGCATACGATGCAGTGACACTACCCCGAGATCACAGTGGTGGATATATATATAGTCCACCGCTGTGGTAGCGTGCTGCCTTGTCATGCAGCGGGCCCGGGTTCGATCCCCGGTCGGGACAGTTTTTCTGAGTGAGGTATTTATCGGGGTTTTTCCTCATCTGTAAGACAAATGTCAGGAAAACTTTAAGGCCCAAACGGTCCCCGAAATCATATGGCCATCACCATCCTTATCATTATCATCATCATCCTTCACCGGTGTGGAAAGCAACGGGAAGCTACCACACTTACAATTCCCTAGTAAAGCTGCAAAGCATTGCATGAAAATGCTATGATTGCAGTGAAAGACCTGCCCTCGGGCAGAATTACTATGGATGGATGATATATATATATATATATATATATATATATATATATATATATATATACCACGCACACAAAATCATATTACAAACAACGAAAACACTGAAAAACAGTCTACAATATTCATCTCGTCTCATTGTAATTCCTTGTTTTGTGTTTTCTTGTGCTGTCATCGGCAGTGACCCTCCCATACTACTACCAACCAAAGATCCTGAGATGCCCGCCGTTATGTACCTGTCTAATGTGTTGTTCTGAATTCTTACTTCATTCCTACTGGCGACTCACCCTGGCATTGTAAGTACCGAAAAGGAAGAGAGTGTAAATCGTCTTCTGAATATTTTAACTATCAAAAGAAGCTGCATAGTATCTTCGTCGTTTAAATATTTCCACATGATCAACTGTGACACAGTTAATTACTTCGTATATGCTCATTTTTATTTTAGCAGTTCGATTTGACAAGATTTCTTCTTTTTTAGTTTATTTTACATAATATATTGTCTATTTTAATTTTTTTTATGATTGAGATTAAAATCTATGGTTAATTTCTGTTTTCAGAAGATTATATGATTGGTGTATACCTGTGTATTGATAGGCCTACATTGAACATTTTTAAATTTCAATTTCATAAATATAAGCGACTACCATTATTTTCAGTATATGTGTCGACGCAGTCGCTAACGGAAATGAGTACCAGACGCTTGTTCTGGTGGTAAAGGCGATTGTCACGCAGGGCGACAACCCGGCTGACATCAAGTACCGATTTTCTAGAAAAAGTGGGAGTCTCCTATGACCTGTAGTAGGATCACTTTACTTTTATTTTACTGGTATATTAGTGGTTATGAGGCTCACCTCTGGTTCTTACTGTTATATGCTGTTCTGAATAACCCTCTCTAGGGGTAATGCTATTGCAGGGATCGGGTGAGCGTGTTCAGACACAAATAATACACATTTTCAAAACATACTACTTACTTAATACAAAGTATGGAGGTGGCAGCTTGAAGGTCAACGTTTTTAGATTAATCTATACGAATTTTTCCTTACAGTCGTACCAGCTACCATTGGTACTTGCACCCACTGTCGGAAAGAAAATAAACAGAAAAAAAAAATATTTAAAAAAGATTAAGAAATATATATTTTTATTAAGTTAAAGTTTGAATAAAATTAACCCCCCTGTCGGGAAAGAAACCTAGGCTCAATTATGGAAATGTGTGCTATTATTTGCATTATAGAGACTTTTGACGTCCCAACTCCTTTCAAAAAATGTTAAACTGAAAATATATAAAACTATTATTCTACCAGTTATATTATAACTTATAGATGCGAAACATGGACTCTTACTTTAAGGGAGGAAAGGAGATTACGAGTATTTGAGAATAAAGTTCTTAAAAAAAAATTGGACCAAATAGAAATGAATAGACAGGTGAATGGAGAAAACTACATAACAGTGAACTACATGGTCTTCATAGGAAGCCAGATATAATAAGAACAGTTAAGTCTCGTAGACTGTGATGGGCAGGGCATGTGGCACGAATGGGGAATGAAAGACGTGCATGGAAGCTTCTTGTAGGAAAACTAGACGAAAAACGCCCAATTGGTAGACCAAGAATGAGGTGGAAGAATAGCATTAACTCTGACTTAGGGAAGTAGATTACACAGGGAATGATTGGAAAACATCAGCTCAGGATATGAATATATGGAGAGCTTATGTCCGCTCGGACATGAACCTACGGGTTCGATAGTGCCAGTGAGTTAGTTAGTTAGTTAGTCGGGAAAGAAAATACACAGAAAAAAATTAAGAAAAAATATCAAATATGCGCGCGATTTGAATTTTACATTAACCTAACTGACATAACAAAAATGTATAAATATAAACTATATTTTGTTGGTTAATAGTATAGTGTGTAGATGCAGATGCACCTCCCTGATAGTAATCCTGGCGGCGCCTATGTGAGCTATCCCATCTGGTTTATTTTCATTCGTTCCCTCTGTTACAGCGGGTTGATCAGTTCAGTATATAGCATTGGTTCCCATGAAAAAAAATATGGCAGGTATCGATTAATGTTTAAGAAGTTCCCTGGCAGGGTAATTAAATTTTTTTATCCCGTATCGGAGATGTACGGCACGTAAAATAACCTCAAGCATGACATAAGATGCCTCTAAGCAAAATTTGTCGGGGTTTTCACGCCCAGATTTGAATTACGACACTAATTACTTCATCTGTTAATGAGCATTGTTATATAAAAATATTAAGAATCCCTATTTAATGAGGGGAACATAATAAACCTTAAGAATTAAATTAATTTTTTTATTACCTCATCTCGTATCCTTTTTCTTCTGTACTGGTTTGATGAGGAATGTGCCGACATTGTAAAGAAAAGAAAGCTAGCAAAAAGATGAGGAATGTGCCGACATTGTAAAGAAAAGAAAGCTAGCAAAAATGAAATGGTTACACGAGCCAAATGAGGTAAATTTAGAGCAATTGGGTAGTGTTAGAAGGGAAACCACCAAGTTACTAAAGAGTAAAAAGAGGGAATATTTGAGAGAGAAGATTAATGATCTTGAAATGAATGCAAAAAATAGTAACATTAGAGAATTATATCAGGGAATTAGGATAGAGAAGAAGGGGTTTCAGGCTAGAACAAACATAATTCGGAATGAAAATGGGGATATGATTGCAGATTCTAGGAGTATATTAAATAGATGGAAAGGTTACTTTAATCAGCTATTAAATGTACATACAGAACAGGACATTGAGGAGGATAAGTTACAGACAGCAGAATGCTAGTCGCAGAGCCAAGTGCATTAGAGGTTGAAATGG
The DNA here is from genome assembly GCA_030220185.1 of Diploptera punctata. Classification (NCBI taxonomy): domain Eukaryota; kingdom Metazoa; phylum Arthropoda; class Insecta; order Blattodea; family Blaberidae; genus Diploptera; species Diploptera punctata. Next base: position 962,697 of record JASPKZ010003825.1, on the reverse strand, counting down.
CGATTGAAAAATTGAAGATGTATAAAGCATCAGGTTCAGATGAGATCCCAGCAGAACTGATAAAATCAGGGGAGAAAAATTGATGGACAAGATAACGCTGGTTGCTTAGTATGATTTGGGAAAAAGAAGCTCTTCCAGATGAATGGAAGGAATCAATTATCTTACCAATTTATAAGAAAGGAGATAAAACTGATTGCAACAACTACAGGGGCATCTCATTACTTTCAACTTCGTACAAAATTCTAACAAATATATTAGTAAGCAGACTTACTCCCTGTATTGATGACATTCTAGGAGATCATCAATGTGCATTTAGAAGAAACAGGTCTACAACAGATCAGATTTTCAGTATAAGACAGATTTTAGAGAAGAAATGGGAATATAATGGTACTGTACATCAACTATATGTAGACTTCAAAAAAGCATATGATTCAATTAAGAGGGAGAAGTTATATAGTATCCTCCTGGAGTTCGGAATTCCTAAAAAGTTGGTTAGACTTATACGAATGTGTCTAAATGGCTCAAAGAGTAGGGTGCGTGTAGGCAAACAGTTTTCAGACACTTTTGAAATCCAGAATGGGTTGAAGCAAGGAGATGCACTATCTCCTCTACTATTTAATTTTGTACTAGAGCATGCCATTAAATCTTTAGAGAATGAGGAAGGCTTACAACTCAATGGTATTAATAAGCTGTTAGTTTATGCTGATGATGTAGTACTACTGGCCGATAGCGAGGAGATACTAAAGGCCAACACGCACACACTATTGAGTAACACTAAGAAATTAGGACTGGAAGTAAATATCAGTAAAACTAAATATATGGTCACACGTAGAAATTCAGTATATAATGGAAATGGACAGCTAATGACAAATGAGGGAAATTTTGAGGAAGTGGCTGAATTCAAATACCTAGGAACAATAAATCACAAATAGGAATGAGATGCACAAAGAAATTAAACATAGGCTCAATTCTGGAAATGCTTGCTATTATGCATTGCAGAGACTTTTGATGTCCCAACTCCTTTCAAAAAACGTTAAGCTGAAAATATATAAAACTATTATTCTACCAGTTATATTATATGGGTGCGAAACATGGACTCTTACTTTAAGGGAGGAAAGGAGATTACGAGTATTTGAGAATAAAGTTCTTAGGAAAATTTTTGGACCAAAGAGAGATGAACAGACAGGTGAATGGAGAAGACTACATAACAATGAACTACATGGTCTTTATAGGAAGCCAGATATAATAAGAACAGTTAAGTCTCGTAGACTGCGATGGGCAGGACATGTTGCACGTATGGGGAATGAAAGACGTGCATGGAAGCTTCTTGTAGGAAAGCCAGAGGGAAAGCGCCCAGTTGGTAGGCCAAGAATGAGGTGGGAGAACAACATTAACTATGATTTGAGGGAAGTAGATTATACAGGGAATGATTGGAAAGCATTAGCTCAGGATAGGGATGTATGGAGAGCTTATGTCCGCGCGGCCATGAACCTTCGGGTTCGATAGTGCCAGTGAGTAAGAGTAAGTAAGTAAGTATACTACTGTAGTTTAAAGTAAAGTAAAGTAAAGTGATCCCACAACAGACCCGGAGGCCCTTGGGGTAGTGGGAGGTTAAGGCTCCCACTTTTTCTAGACAATCGGCACTTTATGTCAGCCGGGTTGTCAGCCCTGCGTGACGGCCGCCTTTACCCCCAGAACAAGCGTCTGGTACTCATTTCCGTTAGAGGCTGAGTCGACCCCAGGGCCATTGTGCCGCCAGAGGGTTTGGGTCAGTTTAAAAATCCTGACCCCAACGGGACTTGAACCTGCGACCCTTCGGCTTGTAGCTCAGTGCCTTAACCACTACGCTACGGCGTGCCGTAGTTTCGGAGCTTATCTCCACTTCAGTAGCCTCTGGTCGACCGGTGTTATGTCGTTTCTTGGCGGTTTTCTTCTTACTTCTAGGCTACTGAAGATGGAGATAAGCTCCGAAACTGCAGTATAGAAGAAAAATGATACGAGGTGAGGTAAGAAGAAAACCGCCAAGAAACGACATAACACCGGTCGACGAGAGGCTACTGAAGATGGAGATAAGCTCCGAAACTGCAGTATAGAAGAAAAAGGATATGAGGTGAGGTAAAAAAACATTAATTTAATTCTTAAATTAAACCTCATAGTGTTCTTTCCCTGTGAAAGTTAAAAAAATAATAAACTTATTCATTATTGCTAGATGAGAGATTGATCTATCTGCGATGTGAACATTACGCGACACATTGAGCAGACCTACTCACTCAATGGGACGTAAATCGTGAGTTCCATTTTTTTTATTTAATGACGCAGGTTGACTTTTTATTGTTGTCTCCTGGCATTGACGTAATTGAAACCCACTTCTGAGGTTGTTGGCGCATGGAATGCGGGGTTACGTTGCCCCGATGATATGATGGGTGATGATGATAGTGGTGCACCAGGGGAGTCCTTAATCCTAAACTTAATCTAAGGCGAATATGAATGATGATTATGATAACCATATGATTTTTGAAGACCGTTTGGGCCTTAAAGTTTCCTAACATTCGTTTCACAAGTGAGGAAAAATCCCTTCAAGAAAACCCTCACTCAGGAACCTTTTTCCGACCGGGGATCGAATCCGGGCCCGCCTGAAATACCATTTATTAAAACTTTTAGAAAATAACCGTATAATTATTTTCATATACGGCTGTATACAAATCATAAATTTAAGTAAGGTTCCACGTGGATTATCGATCATGGAACTGATTCTTCTAAACGGCTACGTGGAAAGGCACCACGCAGCAAGCAACCTACCCTCTAGACCACAACTTTGTACATTAGGTCATATTGTAAAATAAATATCCCTCAACTGCGTGTCCAACTCAGGGTCGGGTCGAGGGATGAGGATGAGAGGTAGACGTCGCTTATATTTAAAGACGTCCCTGTGACCTAACCAAGGTTGCCGGCCTTACCCCTCCTCTGCGCAGACGCCATAGTGACCTTGATGGACGCAATGAAACGAAATGGATGAATTAGTATGGAGAAATGGTGGAATGAAATTTGTGGCAGGGGAAAACGGGAGAAACCCCGAGATAAACCTTCCCAAGGGCTTCGTTTCGTCTACCACGAAACTCACATGGAGTGATCGAGACTCGATCTCGGAACCCCAGCGGTGAGATGCGAGCGTCTAACCGCTTGCGCCAAGGAGCCGCCTACAAGTTCTATTGTATTTGTATTGTAAGCGCATGTTTTCCCTTTACAGATATTTAGGCGCTCTCCCCCTACAGGGAAGAATTTGAACCATAGTAATTTAGTTACACTTGTTTTCGTATAGATGCCATTTTGAGTGGTCCGTGGTCAGCGTTCCGCCTCATACTGACATCTAGGAAACCAAGGTAGTGCTAGGACGGGAAAATTCGGTAAATTTTGCTTAGAGGCCTTTTCATTCAGGCTTAAGGATCTTTTACGAGCCTGAAAATCTTCAGACTCGGGACCCACGGCTTAAAGTCCCTCCCGGAGGACTTGCTCCTTGGATTTTTCCATCCTAAAAAAACCCATCGACCCCGGCCGGGTTTGAGCCCGCGACCCTCGGGACCAGAGGCAAGGAGCATAACCACTGGTCCACCGCGGCCGAGTTCTATTGGAATTGTTTTAAAAAGATCAAATTATATAAGCCACATAACTTTTTTGATTTAGACTGTACACCTCTTTAAGAATGCTGGTCCGACCTTGTAAAACTGTAGTTAAATATATAGTTTATTTCTTACGCTTGTCTTCGCTTACCCAATGAGTAGAATGCACTGCGAGACATAAAAAAAAGATGAATTTGTATTTATTCAGGGTTATTCGCCTACACGAAAATCGACATCTACACTGCGGGGGTGTACAAGTGCAGTATGAAACTAACCCAATTTTGGACAAGAACCCTGCATGACAAGAACACGTGCGACAATTCAAATATCCGGAAGTCGTCCCTTCTCTATGACACAAGAGGGTAAAAAAATATGTACCCACTGTGTATTATAAAGTAGGTTACGCTGATGCTGGGATCTTACCGTTATTCTTTTGTTTCTCAGGTTAAGGGTTAGAGGTGAAGTCCTGTGCACATGGGTACTCTGTAGCACTCATTTGTTTCCCCTGCATTATTCTCCGCCTGTAGAATACATAATGTATATTGCTTTCTATACTAACGTAGTAACTTGTTAAACTGTCCATTTTTATTTACGTAAACAAGATAACATATTCCTGTAAACTTATAAATATCGGAACACAAAAAATAAGAAAAATCCACAAGAAAATATTTTTTAACTGTATATTAAAATATTAAATTATATAGTACTATACTGTTAAGATACTGATATAAAATTAATCCATCCACAGTAATTCTGCCCGAAGGCAGTCCTGCACTGCAATCATAGCATTTTCATGCTATGCTTGCAGCTTTACTAGGAAATAGTAGATGTGATAGCTTCCCGTTGCTTTCCACACCGATGAAGGATGATGATGATGATGATGATAATGATAAGGATGATTATGATGGCCATATGATTTCGGGGATCGTTTGGGCCTTAAAGTTTTCCTGACATTTGTCTTACAGGTAAGGAAAAATTCCGATAAAAACCTCACCCAGAAAAAACTGCCCCGATTGGGGATTGAACCCGGGCCCGCTACGTGACAAGGCAGCATGCTACCTAGAGACCACAGCGGTGGACATATAATTAATGTATTGTAATATTGTAAGCCCATGTTTTCCCTTTACAGAGTTTTAGGCGCTCTCCCCCTACAGGGAAGAATTTGAACCATACTAATTTAGTTACACTTGTTTTCGTATAGATGTCATTTTTGAGTGGTCCGTGGTCAGCGTTCCGCCTCATACTGACATCTAGGAAACCAAGGTAGTACTAGGACGGAAAAATTCGGTAAATTTTGCTTAGAGGCCTTTTCATTCAGGCTTAAGGATTTTTTACGAGCCTGAAAATCTTCAGACTCGGGACCCACGGCTTCAAGTCTCTCCCGGAGGACTTGCTCCTTTGATTTTTCCATCCTAAAAAATCCATCGACCCTGGCCGGGTTTGAACCCGCGACCCTCGGGACCAGAGGCAAGGAGCATAACCACTAGTCCACCGCGGCCGACCATAAAATTAATAATTTTGCAAATTAAAATTTTGCTAAACGACCTGGTGGCACTGTGGCCCTAGGGTAGACTTAGCCTCTAACGTAAATGAGGCGATAAAGACAGTCATCACACAAGGCTAAAAACCTGGGTGGCATCTTGTGACGATTGTCTAAAAATATGGGAATCTCAACCTCATACTACCCCAAGGGATTCCTATAAGGCCTGTAACGATATCATTTTACATTTTTAAAAATAGTATTATTAGTTACTTTCACTTTTTTCTGCCGAAGAAGAGGTCCTTCAATGAAAATTCAGCGTTTTCGTGCAATGTTTGTAGTTTTCCCAGGAACATATATACATCTTGACATGACTATTTAACTCATGCCCCAAATGGGAGTCGATGACCAATCACGTTGCAATGATTTTTGATTTACAACCAATCACAGTCGTGTTTCGCCTAGAATTTACCAACTAAAGTTTATCATAATAAAGAAAGCACCTCCTTTTTAATATTCTGAATAGATCATAGCATTATTTTGCAGTGACTGGCTCACTAAGAAATACGGCTACCAGATTGTATATATAGTGCATGAATGTCAACACATTAGTAGCAATTGATTATACCACAAAAAAAAACACTGTTTGCTCTTTCTTAAATGTATTTTTTACCAGAAAAATATAATCGTTATATTTACATCATAGGACATCAGAAATGAATTAATATACAGTTTGATGTGTTTCATTTTTTCTCCACTAGAGTGCATTCTCACAATATTGCGTTCCTTTGGCAATAAATAAAATGATCTGGTTGCAGTGACGAAAAAAATAAGCAAATGAAGCGTACCAATCGTTTCTCATTTGTTTTCAAACATCGACCGTTTACATTAAATATATAAATATTTTAAAATAACTATAGCTAAATAATGATTTGTGAGTAAACAGCTTAATTTTATTCGTTAAATAGTCCTAACAAATGGCACTCTTGATTTCCAAATTCTCTAGATAAATTCACTCCTCACTTCGTGAGTCGTAAATTTATCGATAATTTGGAAATAACTCGTGGCATTACTTATGACCATTTATTCACTTACATTATATTACTATTTCATATAATTATTCGCACTTAGTTTCAAGTAAGTTTCATTGTAGTATAACCCTCGAAAGGGGACCGTGAAACATCGGACTCTCTCCGGAACATATATAAATACGAGGACTTAAGATTACTTTCAACATGCTACCCTCTTCTTCGCATCTTAACAATTCCAGGAAGGCCGGAAGTGAGTACAAGCTTGATTGGGTCCTCCAGTATTTTTTCCCTCTTCTTGTCTTCTTCTTTCAAACATTCACGGTTTAGGCTTATTTACTAGCCTGTTCCGGCTCCAAATTGCTGCTCTTAATCTCCAGCTTTCTTTTGCTCTTTTGGTCTTTTCCCAAACTTCTTCTTCCTCGTGGTGAGCTTTATCTAACTTGATTCACTTTCGGTATTCTATTCTCAGTCATCCTTGTCAAGTGTTCTTTCCAGTTTGTTCTGTATTTCTCTATTGTTGAGTTTAATTCCTCTACTTTTAGTTGTTGTCTTCTTTCTGTGTTATGTTTTTTGTCTGTTCTTTGATATCCTGCTATTGGTCTGAGGAATTTCCTTTCAGCAGCTTGTATTCTGGCAGATTGTTGTGTTGTCACTGTCCATGTTTCGGATACATAAGTAATAATAGACACTGCCATTGTCTTGTATAATTTCATTGTAGAGTCTTTCCTGGCTTTATTTTTCAAAGTTGTTTTTAGTGTTCCTGTTATATAATTAAACTTATTTAGTTTGTTATTTATATGTTTCCGCTGTGTACGATATTTCGCAACCTAGGAAGTTATATTTTGAAGTTGTAAATGCTGAGAATATTTCGGGAGTAAATTTGGGCGAACTTAGGGATGGCCATCCAACTTCTCTTGGATCCTTGCATTCAAATCTCCATGGTCTTCAGCTAGTTAAATACTTAATTTCAACAACGTATTCTATATTAAGACTATATGATAATCTACAATAAAATATAGATAAATTACGATTTTTTATCGAGTATAATAATATTAACGAGGTCCACCGCTTTGGTTTCGAGGTAGCGTGCTGCCTTGTCACGCAGCGGGCCCGGGATTCAGTCGGAGACAGTTTCCTGGGTGAGGTTTTTATTGGGATTTTGTCCTCACCTGTAAGACAAATGTCAGGAAACTTTAAGGCCCAAACGGTCCCCGAACATCATATGGTCATCGCAATCATCATCATTCATATTCATCTTAAATCAAGCTTAGGATTAAGGACTCTCCTGGCGCACCAATATCATCATCATCATCATCACCTATCATATCATCGGGGCAAGGTAACCCCGCCTTCCAGGCGCCCCAACCTCAGAAGTGGGTTATAATTACATCAATGCCAGGACAGGACACAAGAAATATCAAAAAGGACAATCTGGGACATTAAAAAAAATATTGACGAGCGATTTGTTTCTGGAGGTGACGTTTGAGAGCCTTCTTCGGTAGTTCCCGGATACAAATCACGGTGCCAATCAACCTGATGTAGGTTTCTTTCCATATTTTCCTCAAATTCCAAAGAAAAAGTTGGATTTAAATTTCATTCTCAGAATATATTTTATAACAATTTTCATTTCACAATAAAAAAATTAATTAAATACAGAAGAAAAGAACAATAGGAAAGATAACAATAAAAACAGTGTCTACTGATTACTGCTAAAATATTCTAGAACTGATATGACACTTTATCTTACAGAGTCTGTAAATAAGAACGTATTAAAAGTAGAATAATTTTTTTAAATTATTAAGGACCATCGCTTTTGTCCCGATGCAGTCGGGCCGGGATGGATCTCCGGTCAGAACAAGTTTCCTAGGAGAGGATTTTACGGGTATTTTCCTTACCTGTAAAACAAATATCGCGAAATTTTAAGGCCTAAACAGCCCCCAAACACTATCTGACCATCATAATCATCATATCATATTCGCCTTGTTGGGTATGTATGTGTGAGTGAATGGCGTGTCTTGTTTATGTTGCCTAGGAGATGACCTTGCATTGAGCTGATCAGTCGTTCAGAGAGGTTCTCCATATTCTTGTATGGCCAAAGATTTGCGCGCGTTCGAGAGTTAAAAAAAATCTCATTCTAACAAGTCGTGTCCTTGTAGTAGTGGTAGTACTTTATTGAAGAAAAATATCCATCCATCCATAGTAATTCTGCCCGAGGCAGGTCTTTCACTGCAATCATAGCATTTTCATGCAATGCTTTGCAGCTTTACTAGGAAATTTTAGGTGTGGTAGCTTCCCGTTGCTTTCCACACCGGTGAAGGATGATGATGATGGCCGGATGATTTTTGGGGACCGTTGGGCCCTAAGCTTCCTGACATTTGTCTTACAGGTGAGGGAAAACCCCGAAAAAACATCACCCAGGAGCCTGTCCCGACCGGGAATCGAACCCAGGCCCGCTGCGTGACAATGCAGCACGCTACCTCGAGACCACAGCGGTGGACTTATGAAAAATATAGTATAATATAAAGTTATATAGGCCTATAAATGGTTCACAGGGTAGCAAGTCGTGTGTATACTTTTTGACAGTCCGTATTAATAAATCAATGTTTAGAAATAATATAAAAAATAAAATATTAGATAAAATTATAATTAACTAACTCCCTGGCATTATCGAACCCGTAGGTTCATGGCCGCGTGGACATAAGCTCCCTATACATCCCTATCCAGAGGTAATGTTTTCCAATCATTCCTTGTATAATCTACTTCCCTCAAATTATGGCTGATATTATTCTCCCACCTCATTTTTGGTCTACCTACTGGGCGTTTTCCTTCCGATTATCCTATAAGGAGTTTCATACCATCTTTCTTTCTCATTCGTACCACATGTCCTGCCCATCACATTCTACGTGACTTAATTGTTCGTATTATATATGGTTTCCCATAAAAGTCACATAGCTCACTGTTACATTACATAACTTATACCCAGTCACTGGCACTATTGAATCCTTAGGTTCATGCCGCGCGGACATAAACTCTCTATATATCCCTATCCTGAGTCAATGCTTTCCATTCATCCCCTGTTTAATCTACTTCCCTCAAATCATAGTTAATGTTATTCCCATCTCATTCCTGGTCTACCAACTGGGCGTTTTCCCTCCGGTTTTCCTACAAGAAGTTACATTACATATAAACAATTAATATAAGTCATGATCCTATAAGGTCCTTGTCACGTGGGCCATGTAAAAAAAAAGTACTTACAAAATAAGAGTTTACACTAAGTTAAATATAGGAAGAGTTCCGCGCCGTAGCCAAGAGGTTAAACTAAGATGCCTTGGCGCAGAGCTATGGAACTTGCACTGATTCCAGTCTCCATGGAGGAAGAAACCTTCTTATGGAATATCGGCCAGTATGAGACCGATTCCCGCCCAGCATCGTGAGGAATTTATGTATCTAAAATAAGTAGCGGTTGCAGGTTGAGGAAACCAGCTATAACGGCTACAGGACCTGACATACTGACCACATGTCATCTCTACACAGGCTGTATGATAGTCTACTTCTGTGATCAACACACGTAGATGTGAGGCAAGCAGCCGGCCAGTATGCCAAGGCCTGTTTGCCCTGTCTCGCCATGGAGTTCAAATACAGAAATAACTCTTATAACACTGGTCAATATGATTTTTGTCTCATGAGTACCAACAGTTGTACTTAATGCAGTTTTTATCGTGTTTTCAAATATGTATTCGGAATTGCTCCATCACCCACAGTTTTTTTATTTCAATTTCAATTAATGGATTTAAATAATTATTTTTTAATAAACGTTTTTTCGTCCATTTGTCCATTGTAAGATAAAACCAAATGAGCTAACTCAAATGGTTTTCAGCTAAGGAAAATATATATCAAGGCAAATGGAATCTTAATATGCTGGCCGATATTAATGTTGGACCATCAAGAGGGATACTCCACAGGCGAAATATAGCAGAAAATCGTCATTTCTTACTTTCTAGGTTCGAATATTGTGTAGTTGCGAATGTAGAAAATATTAAAATGTTTGAAATTATAAATGCCTGTCTCTTCGAAATCTTGCGTGATGGAGAAAAACCGATATCGTATTTTAATTCAGGAGAAAAAATACTATCAGAATCACATATTTTTCTTTCTGAGACAAAATAAGTTTATTTTTTGTTGCTGAGTGTAATTAGGCCTAAGTATTTTGAAAATAAAAATATTCAATCTTCTAAAACGGAATGAGACCAGGAGCTACAAATAATACTTGTTTTATTTATACTTAAAAACTGTAAACATTATAATACAAAAATAGCCAACAGTCACATTTTCCATACCTTATAAATTCATATATACACATAAAAAACAAGATATAAGTAGGATAACGGTGGTAGAAATGAAATTTTTGAGATCTGTTAAAGGGTGCACTAAGGAAGACAGAATCAAGAACACAGAAATAAGACAGGAACTTGAAATATTTGCAATAACTGATAAAATAGATACATATAGACAAAAATGGAAGCAACACATAGACAGAATGAATGAAGATAGATACCCAAAACAAATAACAAAATACAAACCTAAAGGCACCCGAGATGTGGGCAGACCTAGAAATAGATGGGCTGAAGTCGGAACGGGTCAACAGACCTAATCCATGAATGCAGATGATGATGATGATAAATTCATATAATAATTTGAGGCCATCATTTGGTTCACATGTGATCATAACTGACTGACGTCCTTGACCGCATAAAACAATTTTTTTGAGCAGGACATAGTATAATAAAATTCATTCGTCCATGACGATCAGACAAGTGAATTCTAAAGTAATCACACGTTACTGCCTGATACGCAACATCCATCTTGTAAAATGCCTTGTGATTACTTGATTAGTGTTTTAAACTTAATGACGCCAATCTTTTTACCAACTAGTTTCATCTAATAATTGATTCAATTGCCAGTAATATTCACTTTTCTAAAAAATCTTCTAATTTATTGGATACTTTAACTACTGGTCAGCGACTGCATTTCTTCTTATAACTTAAGACATATAACATAGCGTTTAAAAACTTGAACAGAGAAATCTTGCTAGTTGCTTCGATAAATTGAACTCAATTACATTACTAAATCCAGTACTTAGTTACATACCCCCCTCTCTCTATATATATCTATCTCTGTCTCTCTGTTTACCTAACTTTATTTATTTAAAAAACATAGTACTACAGTCCACCGCTGTGGTCTCGAGGTAGCGTGCTGCCTTGTCACGCAGCGGGCCCGGGTTCGATCCCCGCTCGGAGCAGTTTTTCTGGGTGAGGCTTTTATCGGGGGTTTTCCTCAACTGTAAGACAAATGTCAGGAAAACTTTAAGGCCCAAACGGTCCCCGAAATCATATGGCCATCGCAATCATCATCATCCTTCATCGGTGTGGAAAGCTACGGGAAGCTACAACACCTATAATTCTCTAGTAAAGCTGCAACGCATAGCATGAAAATACTATAATTGAAGTGAAAGACCTGCCTTCGGGCAGAATTACTATGGATGGATGGATAGTACTACATTAACAAAGGCGGCTCCGTGGCGCAAGCGGTTAGACGCTCGCCTCTCGCCGCTGAGGTCCCGAGATCAAATCTCGGTCACTCCATGTGGGTTTCGTGGTGGACGAAACGGATTCGCGCAGGTTTTTCTCGGGGTTTCTCCCCTTTTCCCCTGCCACAATACCATTCCACCATTTCCCCATATACACTTCATGCATTTTGTATCATTTCGATCATCTGCCCCTGTGATGGTGCGTCAGGTGTGGTCGGCCGGCACCCTTGTCATTCACAGACCTCTATATAAGGGGATTCATCTCATCTCATCCCTCGACCCTGAGATGGACACGACTTGAGGATATTTATTTACTAGATAAATAAGTTATAAATATTTATGTAGCACTTGTTTTTTATTTATTATTAATATTTTCAGACGCTTGTACTGTAATACAAATAAAAAATCACTAGAATTCTCCTGTATTTTAAAATTCAGATACAAAACCACATCATCGATGTTATTATATTATATTTAGAGTTGGCATTATCTACATATATTAAAAAACGTACCGCTATCTACTACTTGAACAAATTATTTTACTAGGCCCGATAATTTGCAAACAGCAAAATTGAGTTTCCAAACTCTTGCTAAGCTGTCAAGTTTGCAAAAATAATAATTGTATACCGGTAACGTTAAGAGAGAATTTTTAATTTTGAAGAAGTTTACCTGTCCTGAACTGTTGCAAAAGTAGCTCCACAAAATAATATTGTCCCTTCAACCCCTCTTCCCTGGTTTATCATTTTTACCACCACTTTTAAAGTAGGCCTACATGATAAAATGCCGATGAGGTATCGGTTAATTATAAGATTTTATACTATAAAATTGTAAAAATTAAAGCCTGTTGAAATACTGTCTTTTAAATATGTTATAGCATTTTAACGAAATTGAGATGACATTATATTAACCGTTACTAAATTTTACTAATGTTAATTTGTATCTTTATTCCTTGTGTTGTACTTACATCCCTATGGGACTTGCTAGATGCAACCTGATCGGTCACCTGTAGAAACGAGCAAGTACTTTGAAGCACATATTAGACTGGGACACAATGATAGTTATGTTATAATAGCAGTATGATAGAGTAACATTCCAGTACAAGACAACGGTTATACATCCAAAGATGGATTCCATCCAACCCGCTACAATGAAGACCATATTTTCTTTTATTCTATAAAATAAGTTATGAATTAGACATCTAAAATAGAATAATAGAGACAATGATAGTTATTGGCATATTAAATTATATTTTATGGAGTAAGCATATAATCAAGGGGACTAAATTATTATTATTATATATATCACACAATTGTGAATAGTATTTTATTATATGGTGTGAAAATATGGACGTTGAAGCAAAACATACTTACTTACTCACTGGCACTATCGAACCCGTAGGTTCATGGCCGCACGGACATAAGCCCTCCATACATCCCTATCCTGTGCTAATGTTTTCCAATCATTCCCTGTATAATCTACTTCCCTCAAATCATAGTTAATGTTGTTCTCCCACCTCATTCTTGGTCTACCAACTGGGCGTTTTCCTTCTGGCTTTCCTACAAGAAGTTACAATGCACGTCTTTCATTCCCCATACGCGCAACATGTCCTGCCCATTGCAGTCTACGGGACTTAACTGTTCTAATTATATCTGGCCTCCTATAAAGACCATGTAGTTCATTGTTATGTAGTCTTCTCCATTCACCTGTCTGTTTATCTCTCTTTGGTCCAAAAATTTTCCTAAGAACTTTATTCTCAAATACTCGTAATCTCCTTTCCTCCATTAAAGTAAGAGTCCATGTTTCGCACCCATATAATATAACTGGTAGAATAATAGTTTTATATATTTTCAGCTTAACGTTTTTTGAAAGGAGTTGGGACATCAAAAGTCTCTGCAATGCATAATAGCACGCATTTCCAGAATTGAGCCTATGTTTAATTTCTTTGTGCATCTCATTCCTATTTGTGATTATTGTTCCTAGGTATTTGAATTCAGCCAATTCCGAAGCAAAAACAGAAATAATTTATTAGTCACAGAAATGGAGTTTTAAGAAGATTGGCAAGAATATCAAAATTAGATAAAATAAAAAATAATACAATAAGATAAATTATGAGTGTAGAAAAGGATATTGTACAGGGATTGAAGGAATCCAACTAATATGGTATGGACATATAATGAGAATAAGGGACACAGAAACAAACAAAGAAGTATTGAAATGCAAACCTCCTGGAAATGGGAAACGTGATAGACCAAAACCAACGTGGATAATTGGAATTCAAGACAGCATGAAGAAGAGAAATATGGCAGAAGAAGACACGCAAGACCGGGAAGTGTGGAAGAAAAAAAAATAGATTTTGGTTGAGTATACCTATGTAAATAACAGAAACAATCCTGAAATTAATAAAATAAAATTTAAACAAGAACTCTTTAAAATTTGATCAACTAAAAAACGTGAATGAACGATGATTCTAACAGTAACGTTTCTATTCAAATGTTAGCTTCACATTCATGTTTATATTACACTTGTAAAATTGATCACGAATGTCGACCTAATTTTTGGGTTCAAAGCGATGATATATTAGATATAGGTGATTATCGAAATATCAGAAAGGTCCCATTTTTCACAGCTGGTACACTTAATACTTATAAATTCCTCGTGTCCCTTGAACTTAATCTGCTGTCTTGGCCATGTTACCGTTTCTGGCTTTTATGTATTGAGCCATGGATCCGAAGTGACGTTAATATACGTAGATCGGGCGCTGCGAAAGTCGTTTCTGTCTTTCATATTAATGTACGTACAAACAATAATGTCGGCTATTCTCTAGGTCACATTTCTTTGACGCATTAGATTCATTTAAAAAATCGAACTAGTTCCTCTTTAGAATTCTGAGAATATAAAGACAAATATCATAGATCAATACTGTCGAATTATAAATACGCCTACTTTACATGTTAACATGAATAGCATAGTCTTAACAGCTTGCTGGTTTCTTAAGACAGGTGATGGGTGAAATTTTCTACATTTTCGGTCAAATTCAGCATTTTTGGTTTTTTGTATTAAAAATACTATGTACCTTAAAGTATAAGTTGGTGAAGTTTTAGTGTCTTATGGCGCTTGTAAGTCTCCCTAATGTCTGTAGGAGGGCATGTATGCTACATTCTAATTTAACTGCATGCAAACCTTCAATAGGCTTTTCCACATTTTTATTTTCATTGCATTTCAATGCATGCAAATCAAAATAGCATTGACAAATTTAATGATAGAAGCACGAAATTTTCACTGCATGTCCCACACACTATGGTTAATAATTCTGTGCATGGATTTTGAAACAACGTTGATAGTGTTTGAAATAAAAAATAAAATATGTGTAGTAATTTAAAGAAATGAAATTTTCATATGCAGAGCAGGTAATATATGTTTTACTTCCTTTATTATTATTATTCTTATTATTATTATTATTATTATTATTATTATTATTATTATTATTATTATTATTATTATTATTATTATTATTATTATTATTATTATTATTATTATTATTATTATATAGAAAAGTTATTGCATAGTGTTGTTCTAAATAAGTCAGTGGTCGTGTAGAAAAAAAATTAAAACATTTTACTGAAAAATTATGGGACTAATTAAACATTTTAATATGCAAATTTTTAAATGGATTTTCTTCAATTACTCAAAAACGTTTAAGCCTAGAAGGACGAAACTTAAGTATAAAATTACCTATTATGGTATGAATGTGTGTACAAAAATTCAAGTATGTAGCTTAAAAATGTAGAAAATAGAAATTTCACCCATCACCCCCTTAAATGTTACCTACAAACCTATATATGAAGGGTACAGAGAAAACAACCAGGTAAGTAACTTTTTCCGTGAAATCTAGAAAAAGCATGGCCTACTTTTAATTATAGAACATGCTCACTTCCTCACCTCTGTGCCAAAGTTTTGGAGGTTAATAAACCCGTGACTAAACTGTTTATTTTACTGTATCATTCTCGTAAATATTAGACATTTCCATGGAGAACATAAAGACGCTTCAAACTCCATTTCCAAAATAAATATTATAAAAGAAGAAAAAAGTACGATTCTTTCCCTGCATTCTTAACAATATTTTGTTATAGAAATAACTTAATTATAAAATCATCATTATTACTATTATTAGCAGTATTATTATTTTACTATTATTATTATTATTATTATTATTATTATTTTATATTATGTAACTAAAATGATTGAAGCTGCATAAGCCAATTTGAGTCATTTTAGGTCTGCTGATAGGATAGGTTACACATTTGTGAAGAGTATTTTATTATATGGTGTGGAAACATGGATGTTGAAGCAAAAACACAGAAATAAATTATTACTCATAGAAATTGACTTTTTAAGAAGTTTGGCAAGAATATCAAAATTAGATTAAATGAAAAAATAATACAATAAGAGAAATAAAGAATAGAAAAGGATATTGTACAAGAGATTGAAGAAAACCAATTAAGATGGTATGGACATACAATGAGAAGAAGGGAAACAGAAACAAACAAAGAAGTATTGAAATGCAAACCTCCTGGAAAAGGAAATATTTTTTTGGCAAATGAGGACTCAGATGAACAGGTCAAATAGCTCGGTTGGGTGACGTAATAATAATAATAATAATAATAATAATAATAATAATAATAATAATAATAATAATAATAATAATAATAATAATAATAATAATGATAATAATAATAATAATAATTAATAATATATCCTTTATTCGATTAAAGGCCATAAAACTTCTCTTCCACTCAACCAGAACAAATATACAAATGCATATTTACAGTACAGATTGTATATACAGTAGGCCTATATTAACTACAATGTTTTAAAAATACATCAAAATTTAAATTTAAATTTCATGTACATACAATATTTCTACGATAAACGTAAATAATAATAATAATAATAATAATAATAATAATAATAATAATAATAATAATAATAATAATAATAATAACAATAATAATAATAACAACAGTAGTAATATAATACATTAAACGGGAAACTCCAAGTGATCTATGTAGGTCTACTACATTATCTTAATATATACAAATTTCGTGCCATGTTGTTTGTCCGCGATGGAATCCTAAACTACTGAACCGATTTTAATAAAATTTTGCACACTGTGTGCAGTTTGATCCAACTTGAGACTTAGGGTAGTTTATAACTAAATTTATAGTTGCATTATTTTTTTATTGCAAATTATTTGTTTATTATTTAACAAAGAGTTATAATTATCTGTGAGTTCCATACGATTCTAACAGATGGCAGTGTAAGGTAATTTGGTAAGGTAATTGGTTTATTATTTAACAAAGAGAGATCCAGATGGCTGTGCTTTTTGTTGCAACCACGAATTTCAATTGAATTACAAATATTGATTATTTCCTAATTTAAGTGTGTTCAGTGTTTATTTTATTTTCAATATTATTAATTTCGTGTGTAAGTATTAGTTTTAAGTAATCTGGCTGAAAGACAGCAACTTAATTTAAATTTTTAACGTATACCTTAGCCACAGCAACGCGTGGCCGGGACTTCTAGTAAGAGATAAACCTTCTAGGACAAAATTTCTGAATTCCATTCAATTTTGAATGTACAAAAATGCAGTGGAAATAAAAGTGTGGAAAATAAGTGTAAAGATTTGCATGCAGATAGTATTTAACTGGCGCAGCCTTTTAACTCTGACGTAATTTAGGGCACTTAGAAGCGCCATAGGCCTCTGAAACTTTGCCAACATATACATTAGAGTACAGACTACGTTTTAGCACAAAAAACAAAAAAATGCCAATTTTGATCTCAAATGGTCAATTTTGTCCACCACTGTGGTCTCGAGGTAGCGTGCTGCCTTGTCACGCAGCGGGCCCGGGTTCGATCCCCGGTCGGGACAGTTTTTCTGGGTGAGGTTTTTATAGGGGTTTTTCCTCGCCTGTAAGACAAATGTCAGAAAAACTTTAAGGACCAAACGGTCCCAGAAATAATATGGTCATCATCTTCATCATCATCATCATCATCATCATCATCATCATCATCATCATCATCATCATCCTTATCATTATCATCATCATCATCATCATCATCATCATCTTTCACAGGTGTGGAAAGCAACGGGAAGCTACCACACCTACAATTCCCTAGCAAAGCTGCAAGCATATCATGAAAATGCTATGATTGCAGTAAAAGACCTGCTTTCGGGCAGAATTACTATGGATGGATGGATGGTAAATTTTTCACTCATCACCCTCCCTTAAAACATGAATGTGTAAATACTGTATCATAAACTGTTTACTGCCATTTTGGTATTGTTTATCAGATAGAGATTTTTACATGAAAACAACATTTGAAAGAAAAAAATTCAAATTATCTGTCGATATTTCATTGTGCTAGATCCTGGAAAATATTCATATACTGGAGTATTATCGTATGGTTTACCTTTTTGAACACTTTGCTGTATGTTGTTTGCACGAATTCATTCATATGGTGAAACCGAGGTGTTAGATAAATGACTTCACAACCCTAACCATAATAAGGTTAATGGAATCCACTTACGGGACTTCTATTTAACAGCTGAGTTTCGTCATCTCGTCAGACGGACATATGCTATGAATTTTAAAAGGGAAATAAAATAATCTTAGGTGTATGGTATTAATAGATTATACACTATTCTAAGTAATATATTGTACTTAGATTCATTACAAAACAGTCTTCTCAATGAAGTTGGTGCTAGATTTTAAAGATGGAATTTTTTCATAACATTATTTCACTTAGATGGAATTGTGATATAATTTTAAAAACCGATACTAAAAAGACAACACGATATAATATCCTATTTGCTTTATCAAATAAAGTTTTGAACATATGGCAATTAAAAGATCGAACAGACCTATTACACTGAGCAACAAAAAGGAAACTTTTTTTTTGTCTCAGAAAGAAAAATATGTGATTCTGATAGTATTTTTTCTCTGAATTCAAATATGATATTTTTCTCCATCACGCAAGTTTTCCGAGAGACAGGAATTTATAATTTCAAACACTTTAATATTTTCTACATTCCTAACTACACAATATTCGAACATTTGGACTCACCTAGAATGTAAGAAATGATGATTTTCTGCTATATTTAGCCTGTGGGGCATCCCCCTTGATGGTCCAACAATAATTGGCCAGCATATTAGGATTGCATTTGCCTTGATATATCTTTTCCATAGCTGAAATCTCCTGAATTAGGTCATTTGGTTTTATTTTACAATGGACAAATGGACGAAAAAACATTTATTAAAAATTATTATTTAAATGCATTAATTTAAATTGAAATAAAAAAAACTGTGGGTGATGGAGAAATTTCGAATACATATTTGAAAACACGATAAAAAAATTCATTAAGTACAACTGCTGGTACTTATGAGACAAATTTCATGTTGAGCAGTGTTATTTAAGCTTGTACACCTAACAATATTCTTAATCCAATATAGCCTAGAGTTCTCAAACTTTAATATAAATATGAACTCTCAATTAAAATACTCTGTAAACCCTAAGGTTATTTAGTATTTTAATCAAAATAAGTGGATCAATAAATCATAAATTTATGTCATCACAAAAAAAAATAATTACTTTCATATGTTTATACCAACACGATTTATATATATTTGAAGAGAAAAATTATACGCTCAGACCGGGACTTGAACCCGGGACCCTTGGTTCTCTAGACCAAGTGCTCTACCAACTGAGCTATCTGAGCAAGTACCGATCTAAACGCAAATCTTTCTCTATATACATTGTAATTCCCATCCACCAAATGCTGTGAAGCCATGCTTCTATCTTGCAAATGGCGGCTCCTTTATTAAGAAGACATATTTGGGAATTATACATTACAGCCAGTACGGCTTTTTCCAAGTTTTTATTAATTGATTTCGTACATCTCAATGATGGATAAATCATATTTGAAGAGAAAAATTTAATTTTTCTCTTCAAATATGATTTATCCATCATTGAGAAGTACGAAATCAATAATAAAAACGATTTATATAAACAACTAGCTAATACCCGGGTGCGCTGCTACGCCTAAATACATTAAATATTGAGGGTTAATTAATTATATGGTATACGCGACGAACCAAGCATTGCGGGTGTTAAAGTAAATTTTTAATAGCCTAACAAATTTCATGTAAACTTACACTTTTAACGGTCGCATTTCGGTGATTTTTGGACAATACATAACTCGTTTTATTTTAATAGGGTATTCCGAGTTTGTTGTAAAACATTGGAAATTGCGATCGCTAGAGCGATTTTTAAACTTTCGTTTCAGGTGAACTCCTACGCCTAATGACTTTAGAACATAACAGATAACGGCTAAACACTCGCCGCATCTGAAAACCTTTGTACACAAATTTTCACGAAGATCAGCATAACGGTTTGGAAGTCTATAAAGGACAGGCAGACATACATTCGTTTATATATAGGCCTATATATATAGCTATAGATTGTGTATATAATTGAAGAAACTCTGCAAGTTATAATGAAAAAGTGACTATATTTACGGATGATCAGCGTGAGTAATTCCAATTACTAGAGACAGATAAACTGTTCATCCTGTTTCGGTTTCTATTTGATCAATTCTTTTTGCCAAAAATTAGGTTAATGATGGGGGATAAAAACCATAAGCTTATATTATTTATACTTAACATTAGAGAAAGTAATCAGTTTGCAAATCCACCCATTAAAATTGGTATAACTATAAAATACGTGAACATTTTTGGACCAAAGATAGATGAACAGACAGGTTAATGGAGAAGACTACATAACAGTGAATTACATGGTTTTTATAGGAACAGTTAAGTCTCGTAGACTGCGATGGGCAGGACATGTGGCACGAATGGGGAATTAAAGACGTGCATGGAAGCTTCTTGTAGGAAAACCAGAGGGAAAACGTCCAGTTAGTAGACCAAGAATGAGGTGGGAGAATCACATTAACTATGATTTGAGGGAAGTAGATTATACAGGAGATGATTGGAAAACGTTGGCTCAGGATAAGGATATGTGGAGAGCTTATGTCCGCGCGGCCATGAACCTACGGGTTCGATAGTGGCAGTGATTTAGTTAGTTATAAAATAAGTGAATGGAAGCGTCTTGTAGGAAAACCAGAGGGAAAACGCAGTTGGTAGACCAAGAATGAGGTGGGAAAATAACATTAACTATGATTTGAGGAAAGTAGATTATACAGGGGATGATTGAAAAAACATTAGCTGAGAATAGGAATGTTTGGAGAGCTTATGTCTGCGCGGCCATGAACCTAAGGGTTCGATAGTGCCAGTGAGTTAATTAATTAGTTAAACTATAAAATACCAAGGGTGAAGTGGCAGAATAGCATTGACCGTGATTTGAAGAAGTAAATTATACAGGATATGATTAAAAATATTAGTTCAGGATAAGGATGTAAGGAGAGCTTATGTCGGCGCGGTCATGAACCTACGGGTTCGATAGACAGTAAGTTAGTTATTCAGTCTTCTAACTATAAAGAAAATTATAATTAAAGCATGTGCTTCAGTAATATTAGAGTTATACATTCGAACTTCTCCAATAAGAGGTCCTGGTTGAATTGATTCAATTCAAATTAATATTCTTGAAGGACACAGGGAAAGAACCAGGTAAGATACTTTTTTGTCGAAATTGTGTTAAAGGTGTCATTATATTATCCATGGAAAGCATTATCATTTAGATGTGTGAATCATGCGTTTTTGTACCTCCAAAGTTTGGTAAACACGTAAGGAAGTTTGGATGTTGCACAAATAAGAGTATGTTTTCTAGATTTCAGGGAAAAATGACATATAGTTGCTTCCAATAAAGAATAAAATATTTGAAAGCTTGCAATCTATTTTTTAAGGATGATAATTATAAAAATCTAGGCAATATTGGCCAAACTAGACATAAATCAGACGTTTGGAATGTCCAAATTAATTTCTTTAGAAACAGCTCTAGACCCTATTTGCTGCATTTACAATCCATCCATCCATAGTAATTGTGCCCGAGGGCAGGTCTTTCACGTTTTCATAGCATTTTCATGCTATGCTTTGCAGCTTTACTAGGGAATTATAGGTGTGGTAGCTTCCCGTTGCTTTCCACACCGGTGAAAGATGATGATAATGATAATGATGATGATGATTATTATGGCCGGATGATTTTCAGGGACCGTTGGGCCCTAAGCTTCCTGACATTTGTCTTACAGGTGAGTAAAAACCCCGTAAAACCTCACCTAGGAGCCTGTCCCGAAGGGGAATCGAACCCGGACCCGCTGTGTGACAAGGCAGCACGCTACCTCGAGACCACAGCGGTGGACGCATTTACAATCCATCCATCCATCCATAGTAATTCTGCCCGAGGGCAGGTTTTTCACTGCAATCATAGCATTTTCATGCTATGCTTGCTGCTTTACTAGGGAATTTTAGGTGTGATAGCTTCCCGTTGTATTCCACACCGGTGAAGGATGATGATAATGATGATGATGATGATAATGGTAATGATAAAGACGATGGCGATATGATTTCGGGGACCGTTTAGGCCTTAAAGTTTTCTTGACATTTGTCTTACAGGTGAGGAAAAACCCCGATAAAAACCTCACTCAGAAAAACTGTTCCGACCGGGGAATGAAACCGGGACCGCTGCGTGACAAGGCAGCACGCTCTCGAGATCACAGCGGTGGACGCATTTACAATAGAGGCAATTAATTTAATCTTAAAATAACATAATTAGGCCTATATATTTAGTAAAATCCTGTTATGATGCAGACACTCCAATGTTGTTATTTGTGGATAAAGTTAGGCTTAAGGTATTATTCTATAGACTAATCTATAATTTGAAATGTAATACACTCTTTTCAATAGACCAACCTTCTGAACCAATAATTTGTGCTACGAGTAGGTTATGGAACACGCATTCTTATTGTTATCGATGATCTCTTTTGAGCGCAAGAGTGTTCTGACTTGTAAAGGTTACGTTTATAGGCCTACAGGAAGCAGTTTACGGTGACTTAAGATGAGATA
The DNA here is from genome assembly GCA_030220185.1 of Diploptera punctata. Classification (NCBI taxonomy): domain Eukaryota; kingdom Metazoa; phylum Arthropoda; class Insecta; order Blattodea; family Blaberidae; genus Diploptera; species Diploptera punctata. The sequence goes on along the minus strand of JASPKZ010003825.1, from coordinate 939,907 downwards.
TAATTTTATACGCAGATGTGTCTCAGCTATTTTCTATATAGCACAACAGGGGAGAAGGTCCTTAACACTCAGCTCAACTTCCGGGCTTTTCTGGTCGGGTCCCGGTGTTGAATTTCAACATACCTACCTAGCCTCTTCACCACAAACTACTTACAACCGCTACGCATCATAATAACCCCATCTTAACTATCGGTTTCCAATCTGAAGGGCGCGAGGGGTTTACAGAAGGCGAACACAACTAATAAGAACATTAATACGGCAAATAAAATTTAATCAAACAGCCATTTTGTTAGCGCTTATAAATGGTGTCTCTTTTCATATTAAAGCTGGAAATAACAAGTTTATATTCTAACTAACTAACTCAATCACTGGCTCTATCGATCCTGAAGGTTCATGGCTGCGCAGATATAAGATCTCCATAAATTCCTATTCTGAGATAATGTTTTCCAATCATCCCCTCTATAATCTACTTCTCTCAAATCATGAATAATGTTATTCTCCCACCTCATTCTTGGTGTCCGATTTGGGCGTTTTCCCTCTGGTTTTCCTACAAAAAAGCTTCCCTGCCTCTCTTCCATTCACCATTCGTGGCACCTGCCCTGCCCAACGCAGTCTATGAGACTTAACTTTTCGTATTATATCTGGCTTCCTATACATACCATGTAGCTAACTGCTATGTAATTTCCTCCACTCATCTGTCTGTCCATCTCTTTTTTGGGCCAAAAATTTTCATGAGAACTTTATTGTCCAATACCCGTAATCTTGCTTTCTTCCTTAAAGTAAGAGTCTTTATTTCTCTGAATTAATTTTAATTATTTAATTTATTACTTTTCATTCCATTATATTCTTATTATTTATAATAAATAAGTATTCATGTCTGGATAACAAAATAATATAACAAGTATCACATTTCCAATATTCAGGATGTGATATAACTTATAGAGAAAATAAAGATATAGAAAATAAAGTAAATAAATTTCAGGCTATTTGTGGAATCATAAAAAGAACCTTAGGTCGGAAAACAAGGAAAGATACGAAGCTTAAATTATATAAAACAATGGCTGTTCCTTTGTTGTTGTATAGAAGTGAAAATTAGATAATGAAATCAAGGGATAAAAGCAGGATACAAACTGCGGAAATGCTATTTTGACGTAATGTGAAATGATACACAAGAGCGGATAGAATAAGGAATGAAACTATACGAGAAGAATTAAATATATATAAAATTGAAGATAAAATCAGCGAAAATAATAAGAAATGGGCAGAACACTTAATGAGAATAAACAACGAAAGAATACCAAAAAGAACCTTCCTGTATAATCCCAGAGGAACAAGAGATGGGCCACGTAGAAGATGGACTCCACTTTTAACTTCGCCGAACAGGCTGCATAGCCTAAACCTTATAGTAGAAGAAGAAGAATTATTCATGTCCACAGCAGCAGATTCGGGTTCGATCTAACTGATCACTCATTCAGGGAGGCCTTCCATGTCTTTGTGTGGTCAAAAAAATACGTGTTTGTTTTGTTCCATAGTTTAAAATTCCTCTCCCGACAGATCGTGCTACTGTAAGGCCCGGGGGCGTGTGACACATAAAGTACCTGTAAGATGAGAAGTTAAACCGCGTTAATTGAATGGAAAAATGAAATGTTTAAAAATCAATTTACAGTCTAGTTAATTTGAAATTGATCGGCAGTTAATTTTTTTCCCATAATTTTTTTGCTGCACTTCCTCTTCTCACTTCCCACAATGAATTCAGGATGCTGTCGGTGAAGTAATGTACCGGAAGTTTCTAACTTAAATATAACCCTCGAGCATCTGCAAATAAAGTCTGACATTAAAGTCAACGCCAGTTAACTAGGATAGAAATAAAGGAAAGGAGAGGTTTTTTAAACTTTGAACCTATGTGAAGGTTCACTACACATCCCCTATACCTGTTGGGTTCCCACAGTCCATCCGAACTTTCCCATATCAAATACTCCCCTTATAACTACAAATGTATTGACAAATTCTCTAATAATAATCTCTTGCTTTAAAGCATTAGTAGAAATGCGACGATACTGATTACTAGATTAATATAGCAGTAGTAAGAGTAATAGTATTAGGATTTTATTAGAGTAAAAAGCTCAGCGGAATTTATCGATGCTTATCAGTTTTCCGGAGTTTTTACTTGGTCAGAAACCAAGATATATCGATTAGCTTCTGCCTGTTTGTTATTTTATATTTTTATATATTTTCTTTCCTGTCTGTCCATACCCGGTAAATCCCGACCTGGAGCTAAAGTTCTGCCTTGCGGGAGTTATTTAATCATAAGTAATGCCACGAGTGATTTCCAATTTATCTAGAGAATTTGGAAATCAAGAGTGGCATTTGTTAGGACTATTTAATGAAAAAAATCATTATTTAAATATAGTTATTTTAAAATATTTACCGTATACATATATAATGTAAACGGCGATGTTTGAAAACAAATGAGAAACGTTGTTTCATTTGTTCATCACTGCAACCAGATCATATGCATTGCCAAATAGAATCGCAATATTGTAGGAATGCACCCCAGTGAAGAAAAAATGAAACACATAATTACAGGTTATTAATTAATTTCTGATGTCCTATGGTGTAAATATGTCAATTATTTTTTTCTGCAATGTTAATTCCTGAGAAATAATACGTTTAGACATTGCAAACAGTGGTTTCATTGTTTTATGGTATCATCAATTGCTATGAAAAGTTTTCTATTATATCTCACAAGCAGAATCTGGTTACATTCGTGCACTATATATACAATCTGGGAGCCACTTGATAAAATTAAAGTGATAAAATCGAGGTAAAAACGACTGTGATTGGTTGTAAATCAAAATTCATTGAAATGTGATTGGTAATTGACTGTCATTTGGGGCATGAGTTAAATACTCGATATAATTTAATTACACTTATTTTCCTACAGATGGTCAGCGAGTGAAAAGTGGTTACATCATCTCCTCCAAGAGACACCTAGTAGGTAACTAAGGTATTAATTGGATGAGAAAGGCAGATTAAATTTTGCTCAGAGGCTCAAATTTAAGTTTGAATTACTTTCACGCGCCCGAAAGTCTTCAGACTCGGTCCTTGCCTTAAAGTCTCTCCCGGAGGACTTCTTTCCATTAAAAAATCTATCAATAACTTCCTTGGCAGATTTGTAGTAAAATTGGTATTTTTTGTGTAAATTAAATCAATACTTATGATGTTTTGGAATAAAAAAGATATATATTGCAACGTCGGCAATACTATTGCTTGCAATGCAGATTCTGATTCAGAAATTATGGGCTCGGGTTGTCACGCCCGTAACATGGCAATGTTATATAGATCCATTGCATTATAGGATCCATCGTTGCTTATATGAATGAATGGAAATGGTGGAACGAAATTTTTGACACGGGAAAACGGGAGAAACCCCGATTAAAATGTATCCAAACTCCGTTTCGTCCATCACAAAACACACAGGAAGTGACCGGGATACGAACTGGAAACCCCAGCGAAGAGAGGCGAGCGTGTAACCGCTTGCGCCACGGAGCCACCACAGGATACTCAATATTCAAATTTATTACTTTATCAAATAATTTAGTCATAAATAATGCCACGAGTAATTTTCAAATTATCGATAAATGTATCTAGAGAATTTGGAAATAAAGAGTGGTATTTGGTAGGACTATTTAACGAATGAAATTAAGCTGTTTACTCACAAATCATTATTTAAATTTAGTTATTTGAAAATATTTACATATTTAATGTAAACGACGATGTTTGGAAACAAATTAGAAACGTTATGCTTCGTTTGTTCATCACTGCAACCAGATCATATTTATTGCCAAACAGAATCGCAATATTGTAAGAATGCACCCTAGTGGAGAAAAAATGAAGCACATCATTACAGGTTATTATTTAATTTCTGATATCATATGATGTAAATATGTCAATTATATTTTTCTGCAACGATAATTCCTGGGAAATACGTTTAAGAAAGTGTAACGAGTGTTTTTTTTTTGTGGTATAATCAATTGCTACGAATGTTTTTCTATTATATCTCGCAAGCAGAATGTGGTTGCATTCGTGGACTATATATACAATCTGGAATCCACTTGATAAAATGAAAGCGATAGAATGAAAGTGATAAAATCGAAGTGATAAACGACTGTGATTGGTTGTAAATCAAAATACAATGAAATGTGATTGGTCATTGACTGCCATTTCGGGCATGAGTTAAATAGACGTATTAATTATTTAAATATGAGTGGTTATTCATACGAAGAACCGAAATTTAAATACCCAAACTTATTCCTTAATAAAAAATTGAAGTTTCCTATTTCGTATTTTTATGTAATATGAAGGAGTAAGTGTATGCTAAATGTTGATATTATTGGTAATAAAAGATTCCGGGCTATGTGGTCGTGGTCTATAACTGGCGTTTCTTCCAGACGTTTCTCCCTCAACTGCAGTGCGGTCGAGTCTACGACAGGGAAACAACAGCTGTAAGCGCTCGTCACTGAAGATGCCCTCCGCAGTTGAGGGAGAAACGTCTGGAAGAAACGCCAGTTATAGACCACGGCCAAATAGCCCGGAACCTTTTATTACCATGATTACCGGCCGTGAAAAGCCTGCATTCCACTGTTGATATTATTATTTATACTTTTAATATTCTTTTTTGGTGCGCCGCTGTGGTCTCGAGGTAGCGTGCTGCCTTGTCACGCAGCAGGCCCGGGTTCGATTCCCGGTCGGGACAGTTTTTCTGGGTGAGGTTTTTATCGGGGTTTTTCCTCACCTGTAAGACAAATGTCAGGAAAAATGTAAGGTCCAAACGGTCCCAAAATCATATGGCCATCGCAATCATCATTATTTACATTGATCTTAAATTAAGCTTAGGATTAGCGACTCTCCAGGCGCCCCAACCTCAGAAGTGGATTACAAATACGCCATGCCAGGAGAGAACACCAGGAGTGTCGAAAGACAACCTCGGGTATTTGCAAAAAAAAAAAAAATTATGTTCACACCGTTGAGGTTACAATTAGTTTAATTATAAAACCTGTTTATACCTTTTTACACCATCATCCTCAACCACAATAATTCATGTCATAATCTTCGTTATATCATTAAATTCCTAAGCTTTTCAAAGTCTTGGCTTTATCATCAGGACTTCTTCTTCTTCTTCTTCTTCCTTTCATGTGATAGATCTAGTGGTCTGTTACAGTCTCAATCCAACGTTTGAAGGGTCTGCCCAGAGATCTCTTGCCTGGTGGCTGGTAATTTAAGATCTGACATGGTATTCTTGTTCTGCTCATTCTTCGTACGTGAGATTTCCAGTTGTTTCTGTATTTTTGTACAAATTTTATGACTGATTCTGTGTGTAATTCTTTGAGAATCTCAGAATTCCTTTTATGGTCATCATCAGGACTCTTATAAATAAATTCAATATTAAGAAGAGTCCCGATGATGAAGCCAAGACTTCGAAAAACCTAGAAATTTAATGATATAACGAAGATTGTGACATGAATTATTGTAGTTCAGGATGACGGTGTATATATATATATATATATATATATATATATATATATATATAAAGTTTAATAATTAAAGTTATTATTATTATTACTATTATTCATATGAGAAAAATATTATTATTTGTAATATTTATTGTAAATTTACAATAATACAAATAAAAGTTCAATTAAAAAACTATTTTAAATATACTGAAATATGAAAACAAGTTTGAAATTAATATTTATCCTAAAATACTCTAGATGTATTCTCCAGTTTTATTGTATGAATACAAAACATAGAGTCTTATTCCAAGGGAGGAGAAATGATTACGACTATTTGAGAATAAAGTTCTTAGGAATTTTTTTTTGGACCGAAGAGAGATGAAAATGGAGACGACTAATAACAGTGAGGCTACATGAAATTTATAGGAAGCCAGATATATGTAAGAACAGTTTAATCCCATAGACTGCGATGGGAAAGACATGTGGAATTACTGGGAATGAAAAAGGGTGCATGGAAGCTTCTTATAAGGCAATCAGAGGGAAAGCGTTCAGTTGGTAGGGCAATAATGAGGTGGGAGAATAACCTTAACCATGATTTGAGGAAGGTTGATTATACAGGGGATAATTGTAAAACGTTGGCTCAGGATAGAGATGTGTGGAAAGCTTATGTACGCGTTGCCATGAACCTAAGGGTTCAATAATGCCAGTTAGTTAGTTAAATTAATCTAGATCCACATTTTAGTCGTTACAGTAACTGTAACGGATTTTTCAAATAGTATTTGCATGCAAGTAAGATATTACGAGTTTTGCGATGTCGTAAGAATTTGGAAAACTGCGTCACTAAGTGAAAATTCAATATTATAAACACATAAATATTGTTATAAAACCTGGCATATGTATTTAATAAACAACTCTTCTATTCAAGGCCGAAAGTGTTAAACTGTTAGAAACTTGAGTTGTGTATACAATCTTTCTGAATAAATCATATACTATTACGAAGAAGGCATATTATTTTCTATGTATTTTTGTCACCGCCCCTGTAATCATGTCTCTGCTTGTGCAAACGTGCGAAAAAAATAATCCGCCAGAAGACGAAACGTATTTACAATGCAGTTTCTACCAATATAGCCATAAGGATAAGGTGGAGAAGATAGGAGGACCTGTATTATTCTAATGAGATTCCACCCAAAGACTGATGCTTTCTTTTCTATTTGTAAGGAAAGATTACATATTGTGATGGAACGTGCTTTAACTTGTAATCAGAGAAGATAATATTTTTGACTTTGTCAGAGAGACAGTACACCACATTTACATTTATTGTTTGTGAGACTACGTTCAGAAAGAACTTATGGGTCTCATACAGTGGCCGAACAGTCTAAGGAGTTATTGCAGATCTACGGGAATACACTGGTTCGAGTCTCCATTAGGGAATAAATTTTCTTATGGAATTTGGGTCAATATATGGGTCTGGTACCGATATCGGTGGTCCAGGGGTTAAATTTCTTTTCTCTGATCTTGAGAGCCGATAGATTTTTTTTAGGATGGCAGAATCAATGGGGAAAGAAATGTTGTTATATAATTTAGGTCAATATTTGGGACTGGTACCGATGTTGGTGGTCCAGAGGTTACGTTTCTTTCCTCTGATCCTGATGGTCGTTGGGTTTTTTTTTTTTTGGATGACAACCCACGAGGAAATAAATGTTCTTATGGAATTTGTGTCAATATTTTTTGGACTGGTATCTATCTCGATTGAGAGTCGATGGATTTTTTAGGATATGAAAATCCAGGGGAAACGTCCTCCAGGAGGGACTTCAAGTTGTAGAACACGATTCTGTAGATTTTCGGGCACAAAAAAAGAATAGTGAATCTAAATTAGAGCCTCTGAGAAAACTGTAATAGTCCATTCCATAATCATCATCTTCAAGGTATGGGCCTGTTGGCCCGTTCTGCTCCCCCGTGCACTATATGCTGCAGGTGCAGGTCGTCTTTCGAACGACGTTTTGGTCTTCCTACATTTCTTCGGTCTAGAGGCCTATAATGAAGCAGCTGTTTTGATAAACGATTATTTGGCATTCTTTGTATATGTTCAAACCAATTACGTTTATTTCTGTGTATTCTCTCGTTTATATTATTATATATTTGTAATTCATCTCTGATATCTTGACTTCTCTTTTGATCTCTTAGAGATACACCTGCAACTGATCTGAGAAAACTCATTTATATTGTCTCAATTTTATTTTTATCAGAGATCGTTAAAGGCCAAGTCTCAGACCCGTATGTTAACGTTGGAACGGCTACTGTTTTGTAAAATTTTAATTTAGTTTCCCTTGTGGTCTTATTTCTCAAATATCTTCTTACTGAACCACATATCTGTTGAAATTTCCCAAATTTCTTCTCCATGTCCAAATTTTGGTGGTACGATATCATGCATCCCAGATAATTGAAACAAGTTACTTGTTCAATTATGTTTGCTCCAATTATAATTTTTGTCCTTTTATGCTGAGTTCCAATAAATGCCATTGACTTTGTTTTCTCTGTTGATATCTTTAAATCTATCTAAGTAATTCCTTATTTGCCTACTAGATGTCTCTTTAACACGATGAGATAAACACTTTTCACTCTCTGACATCTGTAGGGAAATGTGCTTAACTAGATTGCTTGGTTCAGGAACTCCCGCAAAGAATCACCCTTACCCCATGCGGAGATATACAGTATAAAAAGGAAAAGTGATTCCACTACAGGCCTTAGGAGACCCTTAAGGTAGTAGGAGGTTAAGGCTCCCACTTTTTCTAGATTTGATGTCAGCAGGTTGTCTGCTCTCCGTAACAGACGCCTTTACCCCCAAAACAAGGCGTCCGGTACTAATTTCCTTTAGAGGCTGAGTGGACTCCAGGATCATAGTGCCTCCAGAAGGTGTTGGGTCCGTTAAAAATCCTGATCCCACCGGGACTCGAACCATCGACCTTCCGGCTTGTAGCGTTTTGATTTAACCACTTCGCTACGGTGTATAGGCTATATTTAATACAACTAGTATCAATTATGTCGCAATTCAAAACTATACGTGAAAATTTTGTTAAATTTTGCTCAACTGTCTCTTATTTCAGGTTCTTTTACGTGTTGAAATCAATGGCACCGGACACACGGTTTTTCTTCCCTTTTTAAGAAAGTCGCACTGACAAGCATTGCATCCCGAAACCTACCTTGAAATTTCTCCCAGAGAAGCGTTGTGATGTATCAAGGCCGTAGCCAAAAAAAAATCTGCCGTTTTAACTTCAATGTACAGACATTGAAACCAGAATTCAGCAATGGCAACCATCTGTGCGTAACAGATGTACTCTCTGCTTGGTTTAGAGCGCGGTGCAAGGCAGGCAGCAGATGATTAGGGTTATCCAATCCATCAAGTGAGGAGTAGTATTACTTCACTGTGCTTTAAATTAGAGATTTGGCGATGGATTTTAGTGCCTTGCAGTTAAAAACGGCAGATTTTTTGGACACGATCTTAGTACATCACAACGTTTCTCTGGGAGAAAGCTGAAGGCAGGTTTCGGCATGTAATGCTTGAGTTACCTTGTGAGGACTTATACGACCTGAAAAAAATCCATCGATCCATGTCGTTGAAATCGTAAACTTTGGAACCAGATGTCCACAATGACCCGAGTCCTTGTGCTTACAGTATAACAAGTTTGAATTATTAGTGGTCACGTTTCTGACTACGGTTCATGAGATCCCGGGTTCGATTCCCGGCCAGACCATAAGAATTTTCCTTAAAAGGAATTATTCCTGTGGTAGCTCATTGTCTGGAATTTAGATTAAGTTTGAGTTAAGGACTTTCTTGGTGCTTCATTATCATGTATCACCTATCAAAGCAGAGGATAGCAATTGCAAATTAAGCTTTTAACATTTTCTGCGGATCTTTGGCAAAATAATTACGGAAGAGGCTAGTGACGTGTTTTGTGTGGAGAGTAGCATTGCATGGTGCAGAAACTTGGACATTATGGCGGAATGAGGAAAATCGACTGGAAGCTTTTGAGATGTGGGTATGGAGAAAGATGGAGCGTATAAAATGGACAGACCAAATAAAAACAAAAATATAATGCTAGACAGAGTTGGAGAAGGAAGAATAATACTGGAACTCATGAAGAAGAGGAAATGAAATTGGATTGGCCACTGGCTAAGAAGAAACTGCCTGCTGATGGATGCCCTAGAAGGAATGGACAAAGGAAAGAACGTTAGAGGAAGCAAAATAAATCAGATGATAGACAGTATTAAAGTAAATGGTTTGTATGCGGATACAAAAAAGGAAGGCTGAAATAAAGAAAGCACGAAGAATGCTGAGTTTGCAGTGAAAGACTAGCCTTTGGGCAGAACATTGTGTATATATATATATATTAAATAGGAGTAACATAATTCTCCTTCCAGGTGCCCCAAGCTACGAAATGGATTACAATTCGTCAATGTCAGGAGAGAAAATCAGAAATGTCATAAAAGACAATGTGGTGGCATTGGAAAAAAAAAAAAATTAAAATGCGAGGTTGGGAAGTGGTTTTTACAGAAGCGAACGATAGCAAGGTTATTAATTTCCGAAATTCTGTAAAACACTTCACAAACGAGCGTTGTACATTATTTTTTGTACGATGGTTCTTTTCAAACCAATAAATAATAGTAAAATAATAACATCTTTGTTGGAAATATTTGCGTTCAATATAAACAACTGACTAGCGTTAACAGTGTGTCCAATGTTTATACGGTAAATGCCGAAAATAACTTAGTTGAGACTAGAGCAGGCCGTGACACCAATCAGTAATAACATGACGGAAAGTACGAATTTATTGTTTTACATTGTTTCAAATAAAGTTCAGTTCATTTAAAATGCAGTGATTTGTTTCGTATAATATATATTAACACTACCTATTGGATATATTTTTGTATATACTTTGCAATATTACAGTATGGTTATATAGTTTATTTATAGGTTGGCAACCCCGAAATATAGGAAATTGAACTTTCAATCATGGTCGCCATTGCTGTAAGTACAACAGAAAGCACTATCGTGCAATATATATATATATGATTCTATGCCACATTTGGTGAGTAAGATAAAGGATTGTTGAGACAGATTTAAGTTACTTCCGTGTTAAAAATAACGAGAGAAAAATAAGTTTTCTTTGAAAGTAAGTCGGTTTTAGGTCTATATCCCACTCACGATGTTAAATAGTTAGCTCATGATAAACTAGTGAAAGCTGAAGGAAGGGAAGGCGCCCGATGTATCTGCAGGTTTGAAAAGAGTTAAATGACCCAGACGGTTGCCCATCCACTCTTAAAATTAATCATCTAAGTTTCCCAGACTCATTTGTGTGGCAAGTGAGCAAATGAATTCATGTGTTGCAGATAAAACTTAACAAATTCTCTGTAATATGTCGTAACTTTTTAAACATATAAGTATTCTTTGTTAACAGATACTTATACGTAACAAAGAACGTGCAATTACTTATTTTTCATTTCATAATTCTATTGCGCAACTTCCAATATAATAATAATAATAATAATAATAATAATAATAATTTATATACAGATTATCAATAATTAAACATTAATTTCCTTATCCACTCGTCCCTATCCACCACTCCATGTTCCTCCTGTCCTCTTGTTCTAATTCTAATTCTTATTTGTTGCATGCATGAGTTTCTAGCTCTTCCTTTCTTTCTTCTTTCATTCCAATGTTTTTTCCGAGTTAGCTCTCTTCTTGCATTCGGCGTACATGCCCATACCAATTTGTTTATAATAATAATAATAATAATAATAATAATAATAATAATAATCCATCTATGCCTTTTTTCTTCTTCCAGGTGGACACCATTCCAATTTTTTTCTAGGTAACATTTTTTCTTGTATTCGTCGTACATATCCATATCAATTTAATTGTTTATAATAATAATAATAATAATAATATTTTTTTATTTAGGAATATTCCACAATACAGTGTTTCTCCTTCAACCCAAAGTGATTTGTCGCCAGAGGTTCCTGTCTAAAGCATTTTCTTCCTTCATATTTCTAGCTTCCACACTTCTCTTCACTCCATCCATCCATCGTTCTCTAGGCTTGTCTCTTCCACTTCTTCCATTAACTTTCAAATTAAGTATCTTCTTTGGTATTCTCTCTTCTTCCATTCTTATGAGGTATCCATGTCATTTCTAAACATTTTTCTTCTATTTTTTTCCAAATACGTTTTACGTTTTTTTCATCTTGCATAATTTCCCTTATTGGGCTGTTTCTGACCTTATCCCTTCTTGTCGATCTCCTCCTATAATAATAATAATAATAATAATAATAATAATAATAATAATAATAATAATAATAATAATAATAATAATAATAATAATAATAATAATAATAATAATAATAATGAAGATAATAATATCTGCCTATCCCTTTTTTCTTCTTCCAGTGGACACCATTCCAATTCTTTTTCTGGTTAACCTTTCTTCTTGCATTCGTCGTACATGGCCATATCAATTCAATTGTTTATAATAATGATAATGATAATGATCCCAAACAGTCCCCGAAAATCTTTATCGCCATCATCACATTCGCCCTATTAGATTTTGTTTAGAAATAAGGCCTCTCCTGATGCAGCAATATCATCATCATCACCTTCCATATACTATTGGGCAGCGTAACACCGCCTTCCAGGCGCCCCAACCTCAGAAGTGGGTTACAATAAAACTGGTGCCAGGAGAGAATACCAGAAATATCGTAGTGACAAACTGCTTACACTGAATATATATATATATATATATATATATATATATATATATATATATATATATATAGGCCTATATACTTTTTTTCCAAGCGCGACATGCATAGAAGGCCCTTGGTCTACCAGCTGGCTACTGGCCTCACGTCCACACGTGTGAATCACAGAGGTAGACGATCATAAGCTAGTGTAGGGCTGGCATGTGGTCAGCATTTGCAGTCCCCAGCCGTCCGCATATATTATAAAATTTATTTAATTTTAAGTTTATATCATTCTTTTGGCAGTAAGACACTTTGAAGCCTAAGTAGTCAAAATTGTTTACTTTACCTATTCATTTGTTATTGATCATTATTTTGCATCTTATGTAGTTTAATCCATCGAAACCCATTACGTTAGTTTTTTCCTTCAATATGCGCTTATTGTATTTAATTTTTAGTTAATTTAACTTAAAGGTAGCGTCCTCTATATTGCTAAAAATCACCTGATTATCTGCGAACAAGGCTTGGTCATTAATTTTAAAATTATTGTTTAATCATCAAGAGATATTGCTAACAGACGTAAATAGATTGGAATCTGTGGGTCTGATGCTTGATCTTAATATGTATATATAGTAGTAGTAGTAGTAGTAGTAGTAGTAGGACTTTATTAGACAAAAAAGTAAGATATTTACAATATTATTTACAAATATGGGTCGCACGGGCAGTAAGCCGTACGTGCTGTTGACAGTCCGTTACAATAAAGTACTAGTGTAAAGAAAAATAAACAAAAACAGCAATAACATTACAATTACATAAAGAAAACACAATAAAAATATTACAATTAAATAATAACACAATAGCATTATACACTAAAAACATTAACATTACAATTACATAAAGAAAACACAATAATATTACAATTAAGTAATAACACAATAGCAATAACATTACAATTACATAAAGAAAACACAATAATAATATTACAATTAAATAATAACACAATAGAATTATACACTAAAAACATTAACATTACAATTACATAAAGAAAACACAATAATATTACAATTAGGTAATAACACAATAGCATTATACACTAAAAAAAACATTAACATTACAATTACATAAAGAAAACACATTAATATTACAATTAAATAATAACACAACAGCATTATACACTAATTAATTTATATATAATTGTTAATAATTAATGGTATTGCATTTTGATAACATATATTTATTCATGAATGAGTGTTGTCCTTATTTTTCGCGTTTTGTCCAGAAATTTACCGAGGTTTATCCAATTTTCTGGATTTACCAATAACTCGTAGCGTGCCAATCTTTCCCGATTTGAATTTAGAAATCTTTCCGGTAATAACTGACGTCTCCAATATACATAAAAGAATCTGTATTAAGATGGTGTCATTTGATTAAACTGGACAAAGTGGATCAAGAAGGCAGAACCTGTAACGTGTGAAATGTGAAATGTTGATGTGTGTGTGCTCTGGCTCGCATGACTGCATCTTGATTATCAAACATTTAATTCCACAGGATGGACCAAGTTGAATGTTCTTTTTGCACATTCTCACTGTACAGTCACGCCAGAAAACCCATTAAATAAACACAATTTCGTTGTTAATTTCGTATATGTAACGTTATTTCAATATCGTCAGCAGCATCAAGGATTAGACCTTAAGGTCTGTTCCGATCTCATGTTAGAATTGGTGGTAGAATTAGTTAACTAATTCTTGTAGCCAACTCTTTAAAGTCTTAAAAATATGGTAACAAGACTGCACAGTAAAAGCTCCTTATTCGCGTGGGATATGTTCCATAAATATGCCGCGAATACATAAACCGCGAATATGGAATGGTTATTTGTATGGGTATATAGGGGATACGTTCCAAGGTTCCTAAATAAAATTAAAATTATCAAATAAAATCAATTAATGAGATATTTTGAACAATTTTCCTTTTACTCGACATTACACATTGGCAACAAAGCAGACGAGATGCGTGTTATTAAATCAAAATTATTGCAACGAATGACAAGTTGAAACAATAAAACACCGATCGTGGCGAGAGCGGCATTTATCAACGGACATAGCGACACGTGAAATACAACGGCGGTGGCTTTTAACAACGAACTTTAGGCTTAGTGACAATGAGGTTTGTTTCACTTTGATATTAATGTGTTCATTTGATTTAAATCACTTTATATAAAAGTCGCCTTGGCACGTACTTGCAGTAAAAAATGTTGCCAATGCGTTAATAAAGGATACTAATCTTTCTAATGTACCGACTGGATCCCCGAATTAAGGAATTTTTAGCTGCGAATACAGGGAGTGTGTTGCAATTTTTTAACCCGCGAATAAGGGAGCCTCGAATAAGGTGCGTTTACTGTATATTGTTAGTCATTCAAATAATATTTATATGATCACTTGATTCACTTTCTTCAAAATAATAATCCACTTTTTAAGGAACCAATAATATTTAATAGTAATTACTTATTTACACATGTTATTTACAAACAAATTATAATATAAGGGTCATTACATAAGTCGTGGCAACTATTTTTTATCAGCTAATAAAGCTGCAAGAAACAAAATTCAGTACATACAAGTGAGAGTCACTAGAATGTCCTTCATAATGGTGGTACAAAACTGGGATCCAGATACAGGAGGACATATGTAATATGGGTAAGGGGCATTGAAAAGTGCAGAAATAGAAATAATTGTTTTAATTTATTACATGTGATCATTGGCAAAAATGGGGGACTATTTTGAAGCGTGTTAATCGTGGGTTCAATTAATTCTTTTTCTTGACATGTAATAGAAATAAAACAATGATTTCTACTCTTGCATCTTTCAATGTCCTTTACCCATATCCTCCTGCATCTGAATTCCAATTTTGTACCAGCTTTATTGGCTGATAAAAAATAATTGTCATTACTTATGAAATGACGTATTATTATATAATAACGAAGACGATGCAGAGGAAGACCTAAAACCTCCTGGAGTCAGGGAATATGTTTATACATGAAGGAGAAACATCTACAACTAGGAGATTGGATGGACCGACAAAGTTGGCTATTAGGAATCGGACGATGTCAAAGACATTAATCATCCGATGATCTATGTATAACGATATATATTTCTCATACAATAATGGCGACTAATCTTGTCCCATTTTTAAAAAAATGATTAATGAATCCACAATGAAAGAGAAGAACATGTCTCAACCAATAGGAAATCGATATATATTGATGCATGCGCAATAAGAGGAAATACACAAAGTGAAAATATCAAGAGAAAAGGCGCACATACTTGACGATATTAATCGTACAATCGGTCTGTCCATCTTTTACTCGGTCTTCCTCATTTCATCATCCTAGTGGTCTGTAGTCAAGAATCTGTTTCGGAATGCTGTTGTTATGCATTCTATTGGTGTGGTCTATTCTTTTGCGGATTTATCATTATTTCATCTTCATCAGCAGAAGCATCAAGGATTAGATCTTAAGGTCTGTTCCGATCTCGTGTTAGAATTGGTGTCCATCTTTTGTTAGGTCATCCTACATTTCTTCGCCCTAGTAGTCTGTAGTGAATAATCTGTTTCGGAATTCTATTGCATGTGTTCTATTGATTTCGACCGTCCATTCGTCTCTCTATTGTGCAATACTATCTAATAGCTTGAATATATTAAGTTATGTTCGTATATCTTCATTTCGTTTCCGATCTCCAATTGTAGAGCTAGCCATTTCCCTCAAAAACTTAATTTCTGAAGTTTCTAATCTTCGTTCCTGGGTTTTTGTTAAAATCATGTCTTAAGATCCTTATAGTAGTGTTGAAACCGCCATTTTTATACAATTTTAAAAGTGTCTCCTTTCTAGTTCCCTTGAGACTTCGTTTTATGGTGGCACACATATAAATAAATTTGTTTTGTTAGCAATATTCCGTATTCACTTTATCTATATGACACATTGTTGTAAGTAAACCACCTCGAAGATATCATTAAGACATGGAATCATAACTTCCAATATTTCCAGGTAAGAGTAACCCGTAATAATCTCTTCGAAGAAGTAGGGACCAATTAATCCTCTGGAAGACAGACCATACCGCTACTCCTGGTAGATTGACAGCCTTTTCTTCAACGATGTTTTCGTTTTAGTTACATCAGTACATACAATTATTCCGATTAATTGAATCATTAAGTTTAAATGTGACTTCATATGATCAAACAACTGAGTCTTGAAAAATCTTTCTTCTCGTCACGCTTGTCCAGGAAACACTCTTAAAATTTGAGTCGCCAAAGTAAGCCTTCCTTATTAAGTGCGTGAATAAGTTTCGGAATGCACAGTTTCCATTTTCGAGCTCGAAAAATTCGATGGACACTGGATTTCTCGATTCCAATCTCGTAAAAAGTTTATATCAATGACTTACCTGGGATGGTGCAAAAACCTGCATGACTGTATTAGCACTCTCGTTATCAGTGGAACTTCTCTTTCTTCAACACCGACCTTTCAACACATTTTACATCATTCTATCGACTTCAAACTTGTCTCAGATTCGTATAACTATTACCCTTGTTTATGGTCGTGTACCAAATTCAACCCACTAACGTCGCTGAACTTCAATAAAATTCTCCACTTTCCAATAACACTTCTATCACTACTTAAATAACTAACTAACTCATTGGCACTATGGAACCCATAGATTCATGGTCGTGCAGACATAAGCTCTCCATACCTCCCCTATCCTCAGCTAGTGTTGTCCAATCATTCTCTGTATAATCTACTTCCCTCAAATCATGATTAATGTTATTCTCTCACCTCATTCTTGGTCTACCAACTGGGGATTTTCCCTCTGGTTTTCCTACAAGAAGCTTCCATGCATCTCCGGAAAATTTTACCCCAGTGGAACCCAAGTCCGCGTTTCTTGACAGTTGTATTTTTACGGTGAAAGATCGTTACTCTTTCGACAAAGGTACTTTTTCGTCTGGCTTATCACCTTCGACCAGTTCGGCATGGGTAACCCTATCGGCAGCAATGCTACCGCCGCGCCGGCTAGCTCTCAGGGTCATTTAAGCACGCAAGCCACTCCACCACGACAATACCACGGATGGTTCATCAAATGATAATTTGACCGCCATGTTTGTTTATAAACACACGAAGAACGATGAACATGTTGCTAGGCTTTTCCAATGGCTTCTGGATCATACACAACCAATATTGCATTTGTCTCTTTTCGTTGCTGATAAATAACGTTCCAAAGAATATATACATCAATTTGAGACATTTTGTATTTCAGTTTTATACACTCTGATTGTAACATATAAGTTAAAAGAAACAGGTTATAAACAAGAGCGTTTCTATAAGATATATTTGTTGTCCTGATTTAATACAAGAGGTGGAATGAAAGAAAAAACCTTCAAGCTATAATTTTATGTTTCAATTTTAAAAAGAGAGCGCCGCATTAATTTCTTTATGTCATCATTAACCACTATTTAATATATATTGTCTCAAATTACATACTCAATCCTTACTTAATGTATGTTATGAACAATTTATAAAATAGCACAAGAGTTTTAAAAAAGTAAAGAAAAGTTCTTGTTGGACAAAAAATTAATAGGTACTGCAATTCTGTCAGAAAACCAATTTAAATTTCTTGTGAAGTATACACCTACTGGTTATATAATATATTGGATGAAATTGTGTAATGTAAAAAAGGGAAATGTCATATACTAACTTGAGTGTAAATGAAGACAACAAAAGTATCGCGTTTTTAACGATCCCGCCCACTGGGAACGTGTCTCTTGGCATAAAAACTCAGACAATATGAACTTACACTTCCATTACTCATCTCAGAAAACTACCAGCAAAATGCATTCCCCGTGATTTCTTCTTCTTTTTCTTCGGCTTTCCCCCACTTATAGGTTTGTCGTCTTCAGTTTCCATTTATCTCTATCATTCCAATCTCCCTCTTCCAAATGCCTATCATCCATTATAGTTCTGACGTAGGTTTTCCATTTCTGTCACGTTTATTTCTTCCAGGGGGTGACCACTGGTATATATTTTTTGGCCATCTTTCATTTTCCATTCTTTGTGCATGGCCATACCATTTAAGCGTTCGATTTTCAATCCTCTTAACAACAGATGTGGTGACATTCATTTCTCTCCAAAGGAATTCATTTCTTATTTTATCCTGTCTTGTTTTTTTGAGGCTTCTTCTAAAATAATCAAATTCAACTGTTCTAATTTTATTATTTTGTAATTCAGTCAAAGACCAAGTTTCACTTCCATATGACAAAATATTCTGTATTATGCTCTTACAAATTTTCATTTTAGTTTCCTTTGTAATATTTTTGTTCCAAATTATTCAATGTAATGTCTTAGTTGCATTTTTTGCCATTGCAATTTTAGTCTGTACATCTCTCTCACAGGTACCTAAACTTGTAATTATTGACCCAAGGTATTTAAAAAATTAGCATTTTCTTATTTTCCCTGTTTCAAGTATGAGATCATCCACATCCTTTCC
Source organism: Diploptera punctata (assembly GCA_030220185.1). Taxonomy (NCBI): domain Eukaryota; kingdom Metazoa; phylum Arthropoda; class Insecta; order Blattodea; family Blaberidae; genus Diploptera; species Diploptera punctata. Next base: position 921,132 of record JASPKZ010003825.1, on the reverse strand, counting down.
CAAACACATATTTTCTGTTTTCTGTACATTTATATTCAGTCCCCATTTTTTATATTCTTCCATTAGTTTATTTATCATATATTTCATATCATCTTCATCCCCTGCAAAAATTATTTGATCATCTGCAAGCAACAATGAATGCAGCACTTTTCCTTCTATAGGAATACCCATTTCAGAACATTTTTTATACCACAAGTTATGAGCCTGGTCTAAATAAATGTTAAAAAGAATTGGTGATAAACTGCATCCCTGCTTAAGGTCTTTATTCACTGTGAATTCCTCTGTTAGAGTATTCTGTATTTTTACTTTAGCTTTTGTATTACTATAGATCTTCCTAACTTGCCCGTGATTTCGATAAGGAATTAAAGAGTCACAAGGAAAATACATAATTTACAGTACTTCCATCTGGATTCGTCTATCATATATTTTATTCAGCTTATCTGTATTTTAATTCCGGGACATAAAAGTGAAAGGCTTGAGATTAAACCTTTGAACCACGACAACCAGAAGTCACAGGAGACAATTCGTTTGGAATCCACACAAGTGTGAATTTTGCCTCCGGGCTGTAACATAGAAAGCAATTGAAGTTCCTTCTGTTATAAGTTGCTTCATATCTTCTGTTTTTCTACCTGTGCAGTTTGGAAACCAAGTACCGGTGTATGTTCACTAATAGATTTATATATTTATTTAGCTTGGTGCTGTTAAGGCCATGTGGCCTTCTCTTCCGCTCACCTGGACAGACATATGTTACATTTAAATACAAAAAAATGCAATAATAGTACATACTTACTTACCTACTCACTGGCACTATCGAACCCGTAGGTTCATGGCCGCGCGGACATACGCTCTCCATACATCCCTATCCTGTACTAATGCTTTCCAGTCATTCCCTGTATAATCTACTTCCCTCAAATCATAGTTAATGTTATTCTCCCACCTCATTCTTGCTCTACCAACTGGGCGTTTTCCCTCAGGTTTTCCTACAAGAAGCTTCCATGCAAGTCTTTCATTCCCCATACGTGCAACATGTCCTGCCCATCGTAGTCTACGAGACTGAACTGTTCCTATAAAGACCATGTAATTCATTGTTATGTAGTCTTCTCCATTCACCTGTCTGTTCATCTCTCTTTGGTCCAAAAATTTTCCTAAGTACTTTATTCTCAAATACTTGTAATCTCCTTTCCTCCCTTAAAATAAGAGTCCATGTTTCGCACCCATATAATATAACTGGTAGAATAATAGTTTTATATATTTTCAGTTTAACGTTTTTTGAAAGGAGTTGGGACATCAAGAGTCTCTGCAATGCATAATATTATCTGGTCAAGCTGAACAATAATGAAAAATATGTTTAAGAGTACATAAATTACTTTTTAAAAATTAATATTTTTTTTCATTATTTAATAAAAATGTTCTTAAGATTTGTTAATATATTTACCTAATGCCTTGTATAATAAGCGATAGATTAATTAATTATAGTTTATTACTTTCTTTGTATTTTTTTTCTTTCGTTTCTTTTTATGTATAGTAGATTCCTTTCATAATTCATTCTATCATTAATTTAATTTTAATTGTATTTAATTTTATTGTATTAATAGACAATATTTTCATTATTATTCAATTTGACAGATAATTAATTGTTTAGTATGACTGTTATTGTATTTTTTTTATTTATACGTAACATATGTTTGTCCTGGTGAATGAAAGAGAAGACCACATGACCTTAACTCCACCAGGCTAAATAAATCTTTTCTAAATCTATTCTACAATTTTTTTTTGTCTAATGCCACCAAGTTGTCTTTTATGACATTTCTGCTTTTTCTCCCCTGGCATTGGCGCAATTGTAATCCATTTCATAGGTTGGGGCACCTGGAAGGCGCAGTTACTTTACTCCGATGATATGACGGGTGATAAATGATAATGAAGCGCCAGGAGAATTCTTAACCTAAACTTAACCTAAATTCCAGAGCATGGGTAACCACAGGAATAATTCCCTTTAAGAAAAAATGCCTATGGTCTGACCGGGAATCGAACCCGGGACCTCATGAACAGTAGTCAGTAACGCTGGCCCTAACCCATGAGGTACAAAAAAAATTAAATACAATTAAAATTAAACTAATGAAATAATATTTACACAAAGGAATAACAGATTGAATCCACTATACATAAAAAGAAAAGAAAACACACACACACACACACACACACACACACACATATATATATATATATATATATATATATATACACACACACACAAGAAAGCAATAAACTCTATTGAATTAATCTATTGCTTATTTATAAGACATCAGGTAAATATATTGATAAATCTTAATACTATTTTTATTAAATAATTGAAAAACAAATTATCTATCTATCTTCGGGTTTTTACAGCTGCTGCCGTCTTCCCGTGCCAAACCTCCAAAGACTACGGTCTTGGGCATCTTCGATGCTTAGCCCTCTAGCTTGCATTACTGTCTTCATGTTTTCCTTCCATGTTAACCTTGGTCTTCCTCTTTTCTTCTTTCTGTTAGGATGCCAAATTGTTAAAAGCAATGTTAGTGAGATGTTTCCGTTAATAATTTAATTTTCAATTTGTTTCTGAAAGATGGTAAAGTTTGGTAGTCTCTGACATAGGATGTACCCAAAATGTAATTTTCTTTTCCTTTCTACTAGGGCTTTTGAAAAGTAATGGTAACACTACTATAGCACCATAAAAAATATTTTGGTTGCTTTTAATGTTACGAACTTCATCTATAGTCTCCTGCCAAGTAAACTATTGTTGCCAAATCCCTAGAAGATGGCGCACTCCATCTGCAGCACCATTTCTGCATATATCTCTCATCTGATGGATCTAGAGCTTTATGGATATCAAATCTTGATTGAAATCGAATGCCTCATAGAGTTCTTTGATCTTTGGCAATAGGGCTCATATCTGGTGAATTTTATTAACGTTCCAGTACTTCTCAATTCCACTCTCTAAACAAATTCTACTGAACATCTTTTTAGGGCGGTATTACTTAATAAATGTGAAAAACAGTGAATATATTCGCAAAATAGTGCCATTTCGAGACTTCAATATTACAGAATTATACAACAAAGACTACTCAACAACACACTGTAAGATTACAACAGTCTCCACTAGGGTCGCTGATTTACAACTGTGTTGCCATTACTTATCTAATGCCCTAGTATATTTATTAAATAAATAATAATAATAATAATAATAACAATGACTATTTAACTCATGCCCCAAATGGGAGTAAATGACCAATCACTTTTCAATGATTTTTTATTTACAACCAATCACAGTCGTGTTTCGCCTAGAATTTACCAACTGAAGTTTATCATAATAAAGAAAGTGCCTCCTTTTTAACATTCTGAATAGATCATAGCATTATTTTGCAGAGAATCACTCTCCAAGAAATACGGCTACCAGATTGTATATATAGTGCGTGCATGCCAACACATAGCGCATGCGGGATAAAAACATTTGTAGCAATTGATTATACAATCAAAAAAAGAAACCACTGTTTGCACTTTCTAAAAATTATTTTTCCCCAGGTAATAACATTCCAGAGAAATATGGGGCTGTAAATTTTATTTCTACCATTATTAATATAAAACCTATTAGTATAAAGCCAGAGCGAATCCCTCTATTTGTTTGAGCAGTAGAATTGCCATATTTACAACTTAGGACATCAGAAATGAATTAATATACAGTTTGATGTGTTTCATTTTTTTCTCCACTAGAGTGCATTCTTACAATATTGCGTTCCTTTAGCAATAAATAATATGATCTGGTTGCAGTGATGGACAAAAGAAGCAAATGAAGCGTACACATCGTTTTTCATTTGTTTTCAAACATCGCCGTTTACATTAAATATATAAATATTTTAAAATAATTATATTTAAATAATGATTTGTGAGTAAACAGCTTAATTTTATTCGTTAAATAGTCCTAGGGCACTTTGTGAGTCCTGAATTTATCGCTAATTTGGAAATCACATGTGGCATAACCTATGAAAAATAAACCTAAAATAAAGGAATATTCTTGGGGAGAAATATCAAGAGAAAGCCAATGAATTCGGCAATTTAATAGTAAAGTTAATAACCTGGCAGATTTAAAAGCAATCAGGCCTTCTCTTTCGATCGACCAGTAACAATTAAAAGCATGCAATATATGTTAATATGTGTATATCTCTCTATACTAGTACATTATCACATGGGACAAGGCTTTTCTCTTGGTAGAGTTACTTAACCATGGCAATTAAGTATCAATCATTTTCCTACATAAATCAACGAGTGGCAAGTGATAGACTCATCGTCTCAAAGAGATATCGGCAGTGAAAGCCTATAATCCTACATAAGAGGGTGTAAATTTCGGGGTTTAGTTATCCTGAGCCAGGAAATATTCTTAAAGAATGAAAAAATGTGTTCATAGTGGCTTATATTGCATACCGGTACTGTATGTATCTATATGCATATATTGTTGAGGTCGCCGTTAATTTACACACAGTTTAATTCTCAGCCTGTTCATTGTTTTGAATATTTACCATTTCTACTCGGGTATAATTTTCCTTCTTCCACCTCATCCTAATTGAGATTTCTTACCAATCTCAGGTTGCGCTTCATTAATTAACAAAAATCTATCCATAAGTATCAACATATACTTGCATTACAGAGTTTCTTATGACATCTGCATCCATGTTGAGTTTCTACAGTTTTTCTAAAAGTGTAATTATTAAATAAAATACTAACGTGACATTTGTTACTAAACACTTTCTCCATATGTGTATCTAATTTTCTAAAATCTGTCTGAAGAAAAATGTGTTTCAACTCTTACAAATATGAAGGAACTGTTACTCAATGCAGTAGCCGCCTATGATTGTTGGCCGGCAATCAAAACAAAGTAACTCCATAATTAAATAAATTCAAATGAAAGAAGAAATCTTACAACGGATTAATTTTAAGACTTTAAAATTAGTTTCTGAAAAGTGTTACGCCGGAGATTCGAGTTCTTGGTTCTGAGATTAGAGCAGATGAAATCTCGTTATTCCTCCACGCAAGAGATGTGAGGTTTTGGGCCTGAGGTTAATAGCTGAGGAAATTCATTTTTTAAATCGTTAATAGATGACAGCGAAATGATCTTGGAGTTACATGACTTCAACACAGAGCCGCCTAAACTTATTTGTGTTGTGGGCCAAATGGAAGAAACATCAAGATGGCCTGGGCCAAAGGTCCTGTTAGAGCTGATGTGGATCATTTTATTAATATTTAGCAGGTTTTACAATTTAATACACAAGTGATCTTCTTGGTGATAAAATATTAAAAATATATATATATATATATATATATATATATATATACACACAGTCAATATGCCCAATTCACCAATTAATGTTTTAAAATGGTCAACACGTTTCCACAGCCAAGCTGTCATTCTCAATGAGTCAATATCTGGTCTTGAGAATGACAGCTTGGCTGTGGAAACGTGTTGACCATTTTAAAACATTAATTGGTGAATTGGGCATATTGACTGTATATATATATATATATATATATATATATATTTTAAGGTTTTACAATGATTCACTACATCTTCCTGCTCCCAATTAATCTACTGTCAAGGTCTTCCACATCTCTATGCCATTCCAATCTCCATCGTCTAATACTTTTTTTTCTCATTTTGCTCAAAACGCCATCAATCCAAGTTATTTTGTGTGTCCACTTCTTCCTCATTCTAGTCTATTCTTCTTGGGAATCGGTCTTTAGTCATTCTTTTTACATGACTATACCATTTTAATGTTTGTTATTATTATTATTATTATTATTATTATTATTATTATTATTATTATTTTATTATAAGAAACAGGGTAACTAAACGAAACATGAATGTTCAAAATTTAATTGTGCATTTAATAAAAAAAACAAACAAAATGTTATGGTCATGTAAAAAATATGACAGGAAACATATTCCCAAGAATAATACTAGAATGGATGCCACTTGGGATAAGAAGAAGAAGAGGATGGCTAAAATAACGTGGATTGATGGTATTTGAGAAGCATGAAGGAAAAAGGATTGGACACTGGAGATTAGAATGACAGAGAGATGTGGAGGAGAATGACAGTAGTTTAATTAGGCGCAGGAGATGTGAAACATGCTAAATTATAATAATAATAATAATAATAACAACAATAGTAATAATAATACTTTTAATTATTATTATTATTATTATTATTATTATTATTATGTTTATTGTATAAAAATAAGGTATATTAGTAGTCAATAGTGGGCAGTTGGACAAAGTTCCCGCTACCTCTGATGATAGAGAATATATAACTTACTGGCACTATCGGACCCGCAGGTTCATGGCCGCGTGGACATAAGCTCTCCATATATCCCTATCCTGAGCCAATGTTTTCCAATCATCCCCTGTATAATCTACTTCCCTCAAATCATAGTTAATGTTATTCTCCCATCTGATTCTTGGTCTACCAACTGGACGTTTTTCCTATGGTTTTCCTACAAGAAGCTTCCATGCACGACTTTCATTCCCCATAAGCGCAACATGTCCTGCCCATCGCAGTCTACGAGACTTAACTGTTCACATTATATCTGGCTTCCTATAAAGGCCATGTAATTCACTGTTATGCACACTTCTCCATTCACCTGTCTGTTATTCTCTCTTTGGTTCAAAAATTTTTCCTAAGAACTTTATTCTCAAATAATCGTAATCTCCTTTCCTCCCTTAAAGTAAGAGTCCAAGAGAATATATATAAAGATAAAATAAATGCTTGTGCTATGATAACTGGATAGCGCAAGTGGTATCGCACTGAAGTATCAATTCAGAGATCCGGGTTCAAATCTCGATTCAGGTATTTATTTTTCTTTTCATGTCATATATATATATATATATATATATATATATATATATACGAATTATACATTGCATTTTTATGTTTTTTATGTATTATAAATTGTATGGTGTGTTTAAAGCAGGTTCTAATTGTAAATCTATACTTTGTACAGGTATATTTTAACTTTTTGAGTGGAAGAGAAGGACTTATAGCCTTACCTCTACTAGAATGAATTAAATATTATTATTATTGCTACTACTATTATTATATATTATTATTATTATTATTATTATTATTATTATTATTATTGTCCACTTCCGTGGTCTCGAGGTAGCGTGCTGCCTTATCACGCAGCGGGCCCGGGTTCGATTCCCGGTCGGGACAGGCTCCTGGATGAGGTTTTTTCGGGTTTTTTCCTCACCTGTAAGAGAAATGTCAGGAAGCTTAGGCCCAACGGTCCATGAAAATCATCCGGCCATCATCGTCACCATTATCGTTATCATTCATTATCCTTCACTGGTGTGGAAAGCAACGGGAAGCTACCACACCTATAATTCCCTAGTAAAGCTGCAAAGCATATCATGAAAATGCTATGATTGCAGTGAAAGACCTGCCCTCGGGCAGAATTACTATGGATTATTATTTTTTTTAATTGCGGATGAGCCCATGTAGGACTACGCAAAGTACTTAGAGGCGATTCCTTTGAGCCCAAATTTCTTTCATTCTTTTGCTATGAGCTTGTTTTCTCTCATCTGAACAAGTTCCAGTTTTTTTCTTCGGTTGTCCTCTTGGTCAACTTGCCACTTATCCACCTTAATTCTAAATATATCTCTGTTTGGGATATCTTCTTTAGTAATTCCTGCCAGTTTTAAGTACTTTTTGACTTCATCAATCCACTTCATAGTTTCTACTGGAGCTTTACTTCTGTTTTCGTAGAATTCCATTATCTGTTTTGTAAGCCGATTTCAGTTCATTCGTTTAATTTGGCCATAAAATTTTAACCTTCGTTTTCTAATATCACTATGAATGTCTGTATATATTTCTATTTCCTTTTTACTTCTGAATTTAAATGTTTCATCTATGACTTATGGACCTAAAACTTTTCTTATAATTTTGCATTCTTTTTTTCACTATATTTTCAATATATTTTTTTCTTTTTTCTGTTCAAAATTAATGTTTCTGCTTATTATTATTATTATTATTATTATTATTATTATTATTATTATTATTATTATTATTATTATTTTGAATCAGTGTAACTTGGCGTTGACACAAATACCTTGAAATGTCGTGGTTTACTGTGTATCAGCATAAAGCATGCACGTGACATATTGAACTGCATTATATTTTAATGAGAACTAGATGACACTTCCTTGACCTGTTAATTTGTTGGAGTGGGGACGTACCACCTGCTAGGAGAGAGAGAGAGAGTAGCATCTCGTTGGTCGAGCTAGTTATTTATGAGGGGGAGGTGCAACAGGAAAAATGTCCCTCACTTCTTACTTTCAACAATATAAGTTTAAGATTAATTTGATTAATGTAAGAAATATTCTTCCACACTTTCTAATTATAAACACCTCCTCTTTTGATTCCAGGAACTTGTCTTGAGAAGTGATATACTGACCAGCAGACACAGTCAAATGTTGCATTTCCGAATTAACTTTTTAAATTAAAAGTTAAATAAAACTCCAAAATGGCACGCTTTCTCTCTCTCTCACTACCTTAGTCACATAACTAATTGGAATTATCAATCCCGGAAGTTTTATAAGCTCTCCATACATCAATTTTGCTGTTAGAGTCATATAAAACATTTTTAAAAAACTGAAAATAGTATTTCCAACTATTGTACAGTATTAATGCCTATTTTAATGTCTAAATCTACTTTCGGTGGGGTTGTACAAGACAAGCTTTTTACTTACGCGACTTATGCCAATTTTGATGTAATTTAAAGTATTGTAATGTGTTAATGAATCAATTTTCCGAAGAGATGTAACCGCCGCCTAAATATATATAATTAACAAGAAATGAACTAGTGAAAATAAGATTTTACGTTGTAACCATCCGACATTTTGCATTTTTCATAGAATAACAATGAAGAGGTAATTTATTTTACGTATCAAATCACATTTAAAAAGCAAGGAAACTAAAAGCTAACCAAACCTAAATCAATTACTGTAACACAAATCAATTACTCTAACGTAGGTAAAATCCAGGGAACGTCCTTTTTATTATTTTACGCGGTTAAATAAGTAAAGGATAAATCCGGACCGTGGTTTATCGATGTTCATCGGTGGTATATCGCTGATCATCGTTGGTGTATCGCTGGTCATCGGTGGTGTATCGCTCCTTAAAAGTTTGATAATCGGTGGTTTATCGCTGGTTAGAAGTAAGGACTCTTATAACCTATGTGGTCATGACAGAAAATAGTCCCACTTTATTTTCATATTTACGAGCAAAATAATGAAGTGATAATTACATCTCTTAGGCAAATACGTTTAATATAGTGTTTTATTAATATTTCTTGTAAAGTAAGTAAAGTGATCCCACAACAGGCCCGGAGGCCCTTGGGGTAGTAGGAGGTTAGGGCTCCCACTTTATCTAGACAATCGGCACTTTATGTCAGCCGGGTTGTCAGCCCTGCGTGACGGCCGCCTTTACCCCCAGAACAAGCGTCTGGTACTCATTTCCGTTAGAGGCTGAGTCGACCCCAGGACCATAGTGCCGCCAGAGGGTTTGGGTCAGTTTAAAAATCCTGACCCCAACGGGACTTGAACCCTCAACCCTCCGGCTTGTAGCTCAGTGCCTTAACCACTACGCTACGGCGTGCCCCAAAGGTAAAGTGATCCCACAACAGGCCTCAGGAGGCCTTTGGGGTAGTAGGAGGTCAAGGCTCCCACTTTTTCTAGACAATCGGCACTTGATGTCAGCCGGGTTGTCAGCCCTGCGTGACGGCCGCCTTTACCCCAGAACAAGCGTCTGGTACTCATTTCCGTTAGAGGCTGAGTCGACCCCAGGGCCATAGTGCCGCCAGAGGGTTTGGGTCAGTTTAAAAATCCTGACTTAATTAGATAAAAAGCTTGTCATCTCCCATCCGGCCCTACTTTCTAGTGTCTACAAACCGAAGTAAACAAACATTGAACATACTTGATATACTTTTCTGTCCTTACGCAACCTATTTTCGGACTTTACATATGAATCTGATATTCATAATATGCAGGCTGCAGTTTGTTTGACGGTCCGGCTGTAATAATATTTTTGCACGATATTGCGTTCTGTCGTACTAACAGAGCAATAGCGACCATGATTGCAACTTCAATTTCCTAAATTTCGGGGTTGTCAACCTATACATATCTAAATAACTATACTGTAATATTAAAATTACCTACATAGTGCGGAAAGTAATACCTGCCATTTAAGTATACTACGTAAATATGTATACAAATATATATCCAAAAGGTAGTGTTAATATACATTATACGAAACAAATCACTGCATTTTAAATGAACAGAACTTTATTTGAAACATTATAAAACAATAAATTCGTACTTGCCGCCATTTTATGACTGACTGGTATCACGATCTGCTGTAGTCTCAACTACATTATTTTCTGCATTTACTGTATAAACATTGGCTAAACATTAGTCAATTGTTTATAATGAATGCAAATATTTCCAACAAAGATATTATTTTACTATTAGGCTATTTATTATTTTGGAAACACCATCGTGCAAAAAATAATGTTCAGCGCACATTTATGAAGTGTGTTACAGAATCTCGGAAATCAGAAACCTCGCTATCTCTCGTTTTTTAATCATTTCCTCGCTTTTGTAAAAATAACTTCTCAACATCGTAATATAATATGGTATAACGTCGCGATAGTCTGAATGCGGCATAACTTACTCGTACGTTTGGACAAGATCTCTTTTAAGAGTTATAGGAAGAAAGTTTTTGAGACGGTTAAGGGAATGCATTGTAGATAATGCACTTTTATCATAAATAATCGATTTAAGCCTATCTATTGTTATAAATGATAATATATCCAAATCGCTATACAATTTCACAAATTCGTTATTTGATCTCACCTGCCAATTATCACCAACAAAAACTACTCCCTAAATCCTACTAAAAACCTTCCATTCAAAAATTTGAAGCCGTTTGCAATTTTTGAAATCAGATTCCGAATTTTATGTCCATGTGTAATAATATGGAATCTGGATTTTAATGGCTAGGATACATTAGTCTTAGAAGTAACAACCATTTCTTGTAGGTGTCTAGAGACTAAAATTATAATATCCAGAGATATTAATCCTTAAACTGGCAAAAAAAAAAAAAATGTCCCGCGCCGTAGCCGAGTGGTTAAGGTAGGAAGCCTTGGCGCAGAGCTACGGGACCTGCGCTGGTTCGAGTCTCCATGGGGGAAGAAATTTTCTCATGGTATTTCGGCCAGTATGGGACCGGTGCCCACCCAGCATCGTGAGGCAATTGGGTAGCTACAATAAGTAGCGGCTCCAGGTTGAGGAACCAGCTATAACGGCTGGGGGACTCGACATGCTAACCACATGTCACCCCTACACTGGCTGTTGATCATCTACCTCTGTGATTGACACATGTGGACGCGAAGGGTCAGCAGCCGGCTGGTAAAAGGGCAACCGCTGAAAAGTGGAAAGACCCTCAATCGGAAACTGGCAAAAATATTAATTCTTGTGTCAGATATTTAAACGTGTCGGTGTACTGTGAAAACAAATGTATGTATATACAGTATATATATATAAGTACATGTTATGTAATTCGACACAAATTTAATTAATTTCTACTCATTTATTCCTTTATTGTTTTATTAATATCGGCCGCAGTGGACTAGTGGTTATACTCCTTGCCTCTGGTCCCGAGGGTCGATAGATTTTTTAGGATGGAAAAATCCAAGGAGCGAGTCCTCCGGGAGGGACTCTAAGCCGTGGGTCGCGAGTCTGAAGATTTTCAGGCTCGTAAAAGATCCTTAAGCCTGAATGAAAAGGCCTCTAAGCAAAATTTACCGAATTTTCCCGTCCTAGTACTACCTTGGTTTCCTAGATGTCAGCATGAGGCGGAACGCTGACCACGGACCACTCAAATGACATCTATTCGAAAACAAGTGTAACTAAATTAGTATGGTTCAAATATTCCCTGTAGGGGGAGAGCACCTAAATCTCTGTTAAGGAAAACATGGGCTTACAAGTTACAAGAAGATTGTTTTATTAAAATATTAAATTAAAACCGATTTATTTTATAGGGCACATTTCCAATTTAAAAGTTAAAAAAACCTAAAATATCTATGAAATATGTAATTAAGTTAACCGTTATTTTAGTAAATGCACATACAGGTAAGTAAATTAGTGATTTTTATCGCATAAAATTCTTCTTGAATTTTTTCTTCTTTTAGTTTTCGTGCACTACATGAATAACCAAGAAAATATTTTTTTGTTATATGAAATATTACATGTTTTGTTATATTTTGAATGAGCAATAACTACGGGTCAATGGGATATCATTTTGACGTTTATATGCACTGTGTGTAAAAAAATTAGTAAAATAAATAATTTAAATCTCTGAGACTTACTCTTCTTTTTTTTTTCTCCTGAGAACTATAGGCTTTAATTTTCATAAGTAATGCCACGAGTGATTTCCAAATTATCGATAAATTCACGACTCACGAAGTGAGGAGTGAATTTATCTAGAGAATTTGGAAATCAAGAGTGGCATTTGTTAGGACTATTTAACGAATAAAATTAAGCTGTTTACTCACAAATCATTATTTAACTATAGTTATTTTAAAATATTTATATATTTAATGTAAACGGCGATATTTGAAAACAAATAAGAAACGATAGGAACGCTTCATCTGATTCTTTTGTTTATCACTGCAACCAGATCATACTATTTATTGCCAAAGGAACGCAATATTGTAAGAATGCTCTCTAGTGGGGAAAAAATGAAACACATCAAACTGTATATTAATTCATTTCTGATGTCGTATGATGTAAATATGACAATTATATTTTTCTGGATTTTTACCTGGGAAAAAATACATTTAAGAAAGTGCAAACAGTGGTTTCTTTTTTTTTTTTTGGTGATATAATAAATTGCTACAAATGTTTTTATGTTAACTCCTGCAAACGCTATGTGTTGACATCTATGCACTATATATACAATCTGGTAGCCGTATTTCTTCAAGGCTGAGTCACTGCAAAATAATGGTCTGACCTGTTCAGAATATTAAAAAGGAGGAGATTTCTTTAATATGGTAAATTTAACACTGATAAATATTTCGTGAAACACGACTCTGATTGGTTGTAAAACAGAAATCATTAACACGTGATTGGTCACTGATTCCCATTTGGGGCATGAGTTAAATAGTCACGCTAAACTGATTCATTACAAAACATTTCTGGAAAATTTGGCTCTTAATCAGCACGTTCTCATTCAATAAACAAATAAGAATAGAAGCTATCAGAAAATATGTCAGCTAGTGTTTTTGTAAACTGATTTTTTTTTTCGCTCAAGCTTATGTATCTTCGATATCTTTTTTGGCATATTTTTATATAGTCCATAATTAATCCATCTTCAATCTCAAAATAAGCAGTTGGTGTTTTACATCGCCAATAAATATTTAATATCGCCATTTTTTACCAAGCACTAAAAGTCGACTCATGATAGTAACAACAAACAAAAATATTTTTTATTTAATAGTATCCCCATGAGACTGCGCATGCAGGATACCTTTATGAAATATTTCCTTGCTACTTAATAGACTTGTATTTTCTTGTCTCATTGACGATGCTTTGTTTAGTTATAAAAATTGCTAAGGAATTCATTAACGCGGAAATACAATCTTTAGATGAAATGGCAGCTGTGAGTTTAAATTTCACAGCTACCAGCAGGGCTCTTGGCGAGAGGAATGACTTTATCAAGACACGTGGTGACAATTAAAACACAGGAAAGTTCCTCGCAATTATGTAACCACTCTCACTTTGCTAGTTGGTGATTAATTTTTGACACGGGGTCGCGTCTCCTCTTTTCTACGACAATTTAGCACGCCAAAGGTCAATAATTTTGTTCCTATTAGCCAAGTTTCCCTCGTTATTACGCAAGATAAATACCACAACAAACACTAATAATAATAATAATAATAATAATAATAAGTTAATTAAAATCAAGAAAAACAACTAATTTAAATTATGTAGAAATTGATATTTGGGGGTATTTGACTGGAATTTCTAGAAGAGGAATTGTAAAAAACAGTGTAATTACATAAAATATGAATGGTCAAACATTAATTCTGGATTTCATAAGTGAACAAACAATTGTAATGATATTATCAATTAGGAGGAAATGGATGAAGCAGATTCTCAAGAAAAACAATAAAATGGGTGCCATCTAGAAGAAAATGAAGAATAGGGCAGTAAAAAATTGAATAGATTCATCGTGTTTTAAGCAGCATGAAGGAAAAAGGATTGGCCGATGGAGATTGGAATGACAGAAATATGATGTAGAATGACATTAAAATAATTGGGTGCAAGATGTGTGAACCATTATTGAACCTCATAAATAAATAGTAATAATAATAGACCTAATAATAATAATAATAATAATAATAATAATAATAATAATAAAATTTGGACGATTCAAATTATTTGGTCTCAAATCATAATTTAAAACTGAGCAAACCTATTATTATTTCAGCTCCTTTATCTAAAAATATTCCACCGCTGTTGTCTCAAGGGGTAGCGTGCTGCCTTGTCATGCAGCGGGCCTGTGTTCGATCCCCGGTCGGGCCAGTTTTTCTGGGTGAGGTTTTCATCGGGGTTTTTCCTCACCTGTAAGACAAATTTCAGGAAAACTTTAAGGCCCAAACGGTCCCGGAATTCATATGGCCATCATCATCATCCTTCACCGGTGTGGAAAGCAACGGGAAGCTACCACACCTATAATTACCTAGTAAAGCTGCAAGCATAGCAAGGAAATGCTATGATTGCAGTGAAGGACCTGCATTCGGGCAGAATTACTACGGATGGATCTAAAAATATGTCTAATCCAATCTCTAAGACTGAAATTTTTAGTTAGATTAAACAAGTTTTCGTACAAGTACATGTTTTAATTTACGATGTCATTTTAAAAATAATTGTTGAAAAAATGTAATTGTTTATTAATTTAATAATTTGATTACATATTTTAAAAATAGTTTTCATATATGTTTCAATCGGTTTTGTGGATTATTAATAAATAAAATGCAAATAATTTTATTTGCTAAATTAAAAAAATAAAACATGACAATTATAGAGGCATCAATTTATTACATACAACATTAAATTGGTTGCCAAAATAATATCAAATTATATTTTAAAACATTACCCTTGTCAGGTGAGCAGCAAAGATGCTTAAAAATAAACCCTGAATGTATACTATCATACTATCTTTTTTATTTGCCTAAATTGTGTTAAGTCCAAAGTTGTAATTTTGTGAAAATGGAATTGAAAAATGACTCTTTATTTTTCAACCATGCTCGATATTCTAACTGGTTTTAGCCTATTTTGGACATAACAACATTTATACAGCAAACACAGATATTGAAATATATTATAGAAAAGACAATTACAATTAATTCCATTATGTTTAAAAAAAAAGTTTAAGTATTTTAAAAATAATTTGCAACATTTTGACTTAATGGATTGATCACATGGATGGAATGAGTAAGGAGAGATATCCATTGTTAGCAAGAAATTATCAAGCAAGAGGAAGGCATGATGTTGGAAGACCTAGAAGACGTTGGGCTGATGCATTATGAAGTCGGAACGGGCAATTGCCTAATCCCTGGAGTGATGATGATGATGATGAACATTTTGACTTTTATTCTGAAATATGTATCAGACATTTTAGCACGCATAAAAGTAATATAAAAACCCTCCCTTCATAAATAAAATCGTCATGGTTTAAAAATAATTTACAATACTTCTTAATTCCAAACATGATGTCATTCTTTTACTATTTTATTTGCTTATTTTAACGTTTAAGAAACATGTATTTTAAAAATCATTAAAATTGTTTACTTTTTATTCTCATGTATAAATAACAGACATTTTGACAGGTATAATCATAATGTAGAAGTTCACTACTCATAAAATCATTATAGCTAGAAAATATTTTACAGAACTTCTTAATTGTAAATAATTTAAAAAATAGTATCCTTATGAGTAGTTTTGATAGATCTAGTCTGTATATTTTACCGGTTTCAGTAAAGAAACACGATACGATTCTTGTATTACTTCATTTAAATATTTTAATGTTTAAGAAATGTATATTTTTAAAAATCACTTATAACATTTTACCTTTTATTCTCACGTATAAATAACAGACATTTTTCCAGGTATAAACTTGATGCAGAAGTTCATTCTTCGTAAATAAAATCGTTATAGTAACAAAATATTTTACAGAACTTTTTAATTGTAAATATTTTTTAAAAAAATATTTCTATATGAGTAGTTTTGACACAACTAGCCTGTATATGTTACCGGTTTCCTTAAAGAAAGATGATGCGATTCTTCCACTATTTATTTAAAAATTTAAAAGTAAAATATATATACTAAAAAGAGAGCAAGTTTTAAAAGAACCGGTCCTAGATTACTTCGGATGGTACAAGTTTCAGTAGCCAGATTCAATTAATTTGAGACATCATTCACAAATCAAAACAAACTATAATAATCAAAATCTAAATTATCGGATGTTTCTATTAGATATTAGCATCTGCCGAAATGAAAGTACAGATTTAATCTTTACTGGAGCAATTAGAAATAATTTCTAGTTAAGGAAGACGGATAAAAAAGGTACTATATTATTATTTAAAACATTTGAATACATAACCTCAATTGTGATAACTAGGGGTGAGATTTTTATGCAATAAAGGATAAGACTGTGACGCAGATAATATACAGTATATTATTCAACTGTTTGTGTGTGAAACCAAAACAAAAGACAGTCAGAAGTCTATCTTCTTATAATACTATTCAACTGTTTGTGAGTGAAACAAAAACAAAAGAAAGTCATAAGTCTAACTTCTCGTTATACTACGTTTCAATCTTAACTTTCATAGTCCAAGATCCGGCTGCAAGATTAGTGTATGAACAAAATATATTTTCTTTCATAAAATTGTGAATGACTGAATACGTTTCTGCCCAGTTGCCTATTAAATTCGGCCGCCAGTATGTTTAATTAAAATATAATTTATTTATTTATTCGAAATAATTTGATTCACTTGTTATTAAAATAAATTATAATCGAGTTCGTTGAAATTGACGTATAGAGCTTGAAAAGTTTTGGTTGCCATTGCACACTTGGCCGTAAACCTCCTCGCGGCTACAGCAGGCTGTGATACCAATCAGTATTAAAATGGCGGTAAGTACGTATTTATTGTTTTATATTGTTCCCTCGCAGCGGGAAGTAAAACCACTGCCCTTTATGTATACTACGCACAATATATATACAAAAATATATCGAAAAGGTAGTGTTAATATACATTATACGAAACAAATTACAGCATTTTAAATGAATTGAACTTTTTTTGAAACAATATAAAACAATAAATACGTACTTATCGTCATTATATACCTCATTGGTGGCACAGCCTGCTGTAGTCGCGAGGAGGTTTGCGGCCAAGTGTGCAATGGCAACCAAAACTTTTCAAGCTCTATACATCAATTTCTGAGAACTGGATTATATAATTTATTTTAATAACAGATGAATCAAATTATTTCGAATAAGGAAATTGATTATATTTTCAATTAAACAAATTGGCGGCCGAATTTTAATAGGCACCTCGGCAAAAATGTATTCACAATTTTATGAAAAAAAAAATATTTTGTTAACATACTCGATGAACGAAGTAATCTTGCAGCCGGATCTTGGACTATTAGTACATACAAATCCTAGCCCTAGTATAACAATGAATGCTAAAAATGTTGAAGATACTAATGTATCCAAACCAGAACTAATATAACTTTAAAGGCATAATTAAAAAAAAAAAATATATATATATATATACGAGGGCGGATCGGAAAGTAACGCACAATAATTTTTTTCTGCCTTGGTATTGCATCTAGAATGTTGAAATTTCACAGAGATATAGTTTGAAGTTTTCACTACATATGGTATTTTTTTCTCAGGTGCACCTCTTGCGAGAGAAGCTTGAACTATGCAACAAAGATGGCGCGCATGCTACAGTCGTCCACATGTGAGGAACAGAGAAGTGTTGTTCGATTTTTGTGGGCCAAAGGGCATAAACCCAGTGAAATTCACAGGGACATGCGTGGCGTGTATGCGGCCGGCCGACAACAGCAGCAATCCCGCAGAATGTCAGAGGCATTGAGGCGGCAATTCTGAACGACCGGCGTGTGCATCTGTTTGGTCCCACGAAGAAATTCCAGGCCGGCAAACGCTTTGAGACAGACGTGGAAGTGAAATCAGCAGTGCGCAGATGGCTACACTCCAACCAAACGGACTTCTACGAACAGGGCATATTGAAACTGGTAACACGATGGGAAAAATGTGTTGAGAAAGTTGGTGACTATGTCGAAAAGTAGGTAAAAGATGTAAGTTCATTTGTGATTTTTTTCCTTTTTTTTACTATTAAACTTTTAAAAAAAATTATTGTGCGTTACTTTCCGATCCTCACAGGTGGACGACTGTAGCATGCGCGCCATCTTTGTTGCATAGTTCAAGCTTCTCTCGCAAGAGGTGCACCTGAGAAAAAAATACCATCTGTAGTAAAAACTTCAAACTATATCTCTGTGAAATTTCAACATTCTAGCTGCAATACCAAGGCAGAAAAAAATTATTGTCCGTTACTTTCCGATCCGCCCTCGTAATATAACTTTAAAGGCATAATTAAAAAAAAAATATATATATACCAGTGTCGGTCCAGCTATTATGTTCCTTGTCTCTAGTCGCGAGTTCAAACCTGGCTGGGATAGATGGAATTTTTAGGATGGGAAAATCAAAGAGACAAATCCTTGAGAAGGACTCGAGAACACACCCAGTAATTCAAACCCACTCTTTAAAGTTATAACGGACCAGCCAGTCTTACAGTCGAAGCCAGTGGTTTTGCAGACGTACTTTCTACTGATGGGGCACGCCGTAGCGTAGTGGTTAAGGCACTGCGCTACAAGTCGGAAGGTCGACGATTCGAGTCCCGGTGGGGTAATGATTTTTAAACTGACCCAAACCTTCTGGCGGTATTGTGGCCCTGGGGTCGAATCAGCGTCTAACGGAAATGAGTATCAGAACTTGTTCTGCAAAGGTAAAGGCGACCGTCACGCAGGGTTGACAACTCGGCTGACAGCAAGTGCCGATTGTCCAGAAAAAGTTGGAGCCTTAACCTCCTAGTACCCTAAGGGCCTCCTGAGCCTGTAGTGGGATCACTTTACTTTCTACTGATGATGGGACTAGAACCGAAAGCCTACAGTAACTTCATGTTTCAACGGTTGAGGAGGCGGACCTAAAAGGTATCCATCCATCCATCCATAGTAATTCTGCCCGAAGGCAGGTCCTTCACTGCAATCATAGCATTTTCGTGCTATGATTGCAGCTTTACTAGGGAATTGCTAAAAGGTATATAAGTTAATATTATAATTCTAAATTGATGAATGACCCATGGGTAAATAATACTAATAATAAATTTATTCATTCTAAAAAATATGTACTAGGCGTAGTATTTTTGACTAAAATCACGGGTACTGTATTTTCAGGCTCTTAAAAGAACCACAAGTCTGAATAAAAATGCCTGTGTGCAAAATCCAAGTAATGTCTTAGTTGCCTTCTAGATGTAACAATAAGATAATGTGCTTACCACATATCACTTTTTGACATATGTGGGTAAATAAGCGTAACTATATAAGCTTAGTAAAGAAACTCTCGCTAGAGAGCAACCATGTCCCCACGCGGTGAAAAAAATATTTATCCTTGGTTTGAGGAATGTGAATTGTACAGGGATGATTGGAAATCATTGGCCTAGGATAGGGATGTATGGAAAGTTTATGTCCGCAGGGCTATGAATCTCTGGTTTTGATAGTGTCAGGGAATTATTTATTTCTTCTTTGAACATTTCACTGGTCGACATGATTTTTGTCTCATGAGTACCAATAGTTGTAATTAATGCAGTTTTTTATCAAAAATGTATTCGGAATTTCTCCATCATCCACAGTTTTTATTTCAATTTCAATTAATGGATTTAAATAATTTTTTTAATAAACGTTTTTTCGTCCATTTGTCCATTGTAATATAAAACCAAATGACCTACCTCAGGAAATTTCAGCAATGGAAAAGAGATATCAAGGCAAATGGGTTCCTATATGCTGGCCGATTATTGTTGGGCCATCAAGAGGGATGCTCCACAGGCGAAATATAGCAGAAATCGTCATTTCTTACTTTCTAGGTGAGTCCGAATGTTCGAATATTGTGTAGTTACGAATGTAGAAAATATTAAAATGTTTGAAATTATAAATTTCTGTCTATCGGAAACCTTGCGTGACGGAGAAAAACCGATATCATATTTAAATTCAGGAGAAAAAATACTATCAGAATCACATATTTTTCTTTCTGAGACAAAAAAAAGTTTATTTTTTGTTGCTCAGTTTTTGGTCCATAACTTGTCAAATGCCTGTACAAGAACATACATTCAGACAAGATAAATATACTATTAAATTAAAAGTAACACGTATAGAAGACATATAAAATATATATTTAAATGGAATGTTCACTGTATATAACTTATCCTGGGATAAACTTTAAAAGAGATACATTTTCGTTTATTTCCAACGACTGCAATCATTCCCGTGACATTATAGTTCAAGATTGAAATCAGGTGACCATTTTATTACACTGATTACATGACAGGAATCTCTGATCCAATTATAAACGTAATGATACAAACAATCTCATGATCTTTGGTAGTTTAAGGAATGTAATTATTTGAATCTCGGCTTCTCTTTGAGATCACGTTTGATTCTGGTAACATGAGAACGTTTAATAAGACTCTTATGGTTATGCAGCTAAAAAAACTAATAACTTTAAAATGAAATCCATTCAGCAAGCATATTACCAGTGACAGCATTTAAATAATGTCCAAGAAGTAGAAAAAGACAGAATGTAATAAATAACTAAGAAAATAAACAAGGAGCCTCTGCAGGGTTCTGCCTAAACACCTATGTGCTGATCATTAGTTTCTTAAGAAACCAACAATTCGAATTTTTATATCTTTTATTTAAAAATACAATATATATATATTTATTTAAAAATATCTAACTAACTCACCGACACCATCAAACCCGTAGGTTAATGGCCGCGCGGACATATCTCTATCCTACGTTAATATTTTCCAATCCCCTGTATAATCTAAATCCCTCAAATCATTGTTAATGTTATATTCCGACCTAAATCTTGGTCTACCAATTGGAAGTTTTCCCTCTGCATTTCCTAAAAGAAGCCTCCATGTCCCTGTTTCATTCGCCATTCGTGGCACATGTCCTGCCCATCGTAGTTAATGAGATTTAACTATTCTTATTATAACGGCTTCCTATAAATACCATATAGCTCACTGTTAAGTAGTTTTCTCCATATATCTGTTTATATATATTTTATTTAAAAATTTCATATTCTTTCAAATGTGTAAACATAGGCTCAATTCTGGAAATGCGTGCTATTATGCATTGCAGAGACTCTTGTTGTCCCAACTCCTTTCAAAAAACGTTAAACTGAAAATATATAAAACTATTATTCTACCAGTTATATTATATGGGTGCGAAACATGGACTCTTACTTTAAGGGAGGAAAGGAGATTACAAGTATTTGAGAATAAAGTTCTTAGGAAAATTTTTGGACCAAAGAGAGATGAACAGACAGGTGAATGGAGAAGACTACATAATAATGAACTACATGGTCTTTACAGGAAGCCAGATATAATAAGAACAGTTAAGTCTCGTAGACTGCGATGGGCAGGACATGTTGCACGTATGGGGAATGAAAGACTTGCATGGAAGCTTCTTGTAGGAAAGCCAGAGGGAAAACGACCAGTTGGTAGACCAAGAATGAGGTGGGAGAATAACATTAACTATGATTTGAGGGAAGTAGATTATACAGGGAATGATTGGAAAACATTAGCTCAGGATAGGGATGTATGGAGAGCTTATTTCCGTGCGGTCATGAACCTACGGGTTCGATAGTGCCAGTGAGTAAGTAAGTAAGTAAGTAAGTATATTCTTTCAAATGTGTACAAAAAACACATATGTATCATGGGCTCTCACGGTAAATTTACAAAAAAAAACAAAACAATATTTGGCAATAAATGACAACGAAAAAAAAAACAATAATATTGGAAGAATGAATTCAAATAAAGTAAGTGAAACAAACTAAATATTTGAGAATAATTATGGATAACGTTGAAGGTATAGGCAAAGAGAACATAAAGCGTAGAATTGAAATGAGTAGTAAAATAATATCGTCGTTAAATTCCATATGGTGGGATAAGAATATTTGGAAAGACACAAAAAATATATGGTGAAACATTGGTGGAATCTGTTGCAATGTATGGAAGTGAGGTATGAACAATCAATCAGTACTACAAGAACAAACTAATAGCTCTAGAAATGAATTATTTACACAGAAGTGCCAGAAAGTCAAAATTAGAACATGTCACAAATATAGAAATTAGAAACATAATGGCCCCCGTGGAGTATCACCTGAACGCGGTGGGGGTGCCGAGTACTCAATGAACCAGACGACCACATCGGGGAAGTTTAGTTTTCCTAACTTGCCGATTGGTTAGAGGTGAGAGGAAACTATGAATAGTCCGCAACGTGGGAGACGTCTGCCAGAAGGTTGACTTCGATCAAGAAGTCTGCAACGGTCTACGAGGCGACGTTATACCAGGCGATCATCACAACGGCTCAAAGGGCGGAACCCTCTCTAAATGGGTTAATACTTAAGAGGAGGATGGATAGATGCTCTGAGACAGCAGCCCTGTAATTATCCTTACCCTGCACAGCGCTCGTAACGCGGCCAGGGGACATTTATTATTACTGATTCATCTCAAAGCAAAGGAATGCTTATCTTCAGCACGTATTACGAATGAATGAACAGCGCATACCAAGAAGAATGTATATTTATAAACCAAAAGGGAGAAGAATGTTGGGATGACCATTGAAGAGATGGAAGGACCAATTCGACCTACAATGAGATCGGAACAGGCCATTGGGCTTAATCCTTGTTGTTGATGATGATGATGAGAAACACAATGGAAGCAGAAGAAAGCATAATTGAAAGAATTGAGGAAAAATAATTAAAATGGTTAGGATATATTTTAAGAATGGAAGATGAGCGAATGCCGAAACTACTATAAAATTTAATATAGGCCCTATACGGTATCACAAATTATAAACACTAACCCCCAACAAATTTGTCCCTCGAAATCTCTTGTAAAATATAAATTATACCACTTCACTACTCGTGTATAAAAACATTATAATTCTCCAAAAAAATTGTGCTCACATAAAACTCACAAAGTCAGAGCCAAAGAATATTTTTTATTTCAAAATTAATATTACTTTGTATTAAAAAAAATAATTTAAGTAGGCCTACACACACACACACACACACACACACATATATATATATATATATATATATATATATATATATATATATATATACAATATTCATCCATAGTAATTTTGCCCGAGGGCAGGTCTTTCACTGCAATCATAGCATTTTCATACTATGCTTTGCAGCTTTACTAGGGAATTATAGGTATGATAGCTTCCCGTTTCTTTCCACACCGGTTAAGGATGATGATGAAAATGATAAGAATAATTATGATGACCGGATGATTTTCGGGGACCGTTGGGCCGTAAGCTTCCTGACATTTGTCTTACAGGTGAGGAAAAATCCGAAAAAAGCTCACCCAGGAGCCTGTCCCGACCGGGGATCGAACCGGGGATTGAATCCGGGCCCATGTCCGTTTTTCTTGGCGGTTATATTTTTACGGTGAAAGATCGTTACTCTTCGGTCAAGGAATTTTTTCGTCTGGTTTTTCGTCTTCGACATAACCGGCATGGGTAATCCAGTAATGCTACTGCCGGTAAAGTTCTCGGGGCCATTTAAGCACGAAAGCCACTCTACCACGACATGACAAAGATACAATATAATAACGATATAAAATTAATATGCTTAAAATCTATTTATTTGAATTATTTTTATTATATGTTTCTGTTTTAATGAAATTCAAAGGATTTGGGCTTGGAAATCAGTGAAAATTAACGAAAATGGGCGTTTTCCATCTGGTTTTCCTACAAGAAGCTTTTATGCCCCTCTTGCATTCCCCATTTGTGCCATATTTCCTGCCCATCGCAGTCTACGAGACTTAACTTTTGTTATTATATCTGGTTTCCTACAAAGATCAAGTAGATCACTTTTATGTAGTCTTCTCTATTCGCCTGTCCATTTTACTTTGGTCCAACTTCATTCTCAAATACTTGAAATCTTTTCTCCTCACACAAAGTAAGAGTCCAAGTTTCGCATCCATATAACTGGGAGAATAACAGTTTTATATAGGCCTATTTTCAGTTTAAAATGTATTGAGAGAAGTTTGGACGACAAGACTCCCTGTAATGCATTTCCAGAATTGAGCCTATGTTTAATTTGTTGGTGCGTCTCATTCTCATTCCTATTTGTAATTACTAGAATCCGGATGTTAGGCACTTAAAAAGTTCAAAATATGCAGGCAAAAAGGCACTAAAAATCATTAATATAGGCACTAAAAATTCAAAATAGGCTCTTACAAAAATGGACTACAACATACATTTTTACAGCCTTATGTTCGTCGCACCAATTTGTCTTTGATACACCTGTCTGTAATGAGGACTACAGACTGATTTCAGTGTTACGAACATCAAAATTGGTATTGCCAGTCACTTAAAAGTTTCAGCACCAGATGTGAGACAGAGAAAGAAAATTTGAGCCATCTACCCTCTTTGTCACTCATAAATGTTTGTATTGAAAAGAAGTAAAACTGTACTATAGAACTTTCTCCATGCCTTAGAGCCGGATCATAATAAACTACAATGAGACATGGCTTAGGGCTATTTCGCTTAACGGGAGTGCCTGAGTTGGAAAAATGCTATATTCACCTAACGGGAGTGCATTCAGCGGGAAATCATCTACCTGCTAGGTTATTGGCTTATTGCTACCCTTATCCTAAAATATTCTAAGAGAATTTATAAAAAATAACACTTGAACATTTCTATGAAATGATATGTGTCATGAAGGTTGTCTATTTCAATTGATTTCATTGAAATACTAAGTTAATTTCGAGAAAAAATGACAAATAGGCATTTATAGGCATTGTAAGCTGAAATAGGCATTTATAGGCAAAATGAACTTCATGGAAAACAATTCTAGGGTCGTTGGTATGAACTTATATGAAGTCACTTTTACAATATCTATAATACACAATTGTAGGCATTTTCCCTAACATCTGGTCTCTAGTAATTACATATCATGCCTAGGTATTTGAATTCAGCCACTTCTTAAAAAATGTCCCTCATTTGTCATTAACTGTCCATTTGAGTCCTGTCCTGAGTTGTGGGATTGACCTGCATTGCCCAGTGTGCCCTTCTTTGGGAACCAGTTGAGGTCCTTTGGCGGCCAAATACCATTGTTATGTTCATTAATGGTTTAGTTTCTTAGTCGTTGCGTGTCTCGCGGCTTAAGTGTCTAGCCGTATCATCGTAGCAGGTATGGATGACATGAGGATGGTTCCTCACCAGAGCAGGGCCATCATAAACCACGTCGCCGGACAAGCAGAGAGTCCGAAAGCCGGCGGCGTGGAGTGAACCACACTACTCTAACTGTAATCCAGCACTCATATCATGGTGGTGGACCATCATCGGGGGGTCTGGTAAATATGTTCCGGAGTACAGCATGTCGCTGTAGCATACGCCCTATATTGCGAACAATTGGATTGTCATGATTTGTGATATGATGGAGCATATCATCAAATCTACGTTCAATTGTATCACCAATATAGGACATCTGTGCCAGATTGTGAAGCGCTGTGATCCTCGTGCGCAGCGGTGCCGAAAATATAATTTTGAGACACTTGTTTTGAATGATTTGCACTTTATGTTTTTTTGGCCAGCAGCGAGGATACTCCAGGCTTCACATTCATACAGCAACATGCTGCGGATCAAAGCTTGATATAGTGTTAGCTTGATCTTGGTAGATACCGTAGGCGACTTGAAAAATGGATATAAACGTGCAATAGCAGCGTTAGCTTTATGTTTTAGATGCCCAATGTGAATTTTGAACGTAAGCTTGGAATCCAAATGGATTCCAAGATAATTGACTGAAGTCTCAGGACAGAGTAGATGAGTTCCCAAGGTGAGTCGGATAGGAGTGCGCCTGTAGGTTTTAGCAAACACAACGAATTGTATTTTGCTGGCATGTTCCACAGGCGCAAATAGGATTGGACAGTGTTGAGGGCTGATTCCATTTGAGGATAAATTTAAATTTTCGTACCTTTAATCGGAAAACAATAATCTCCGGATAATTTGCAAATGACATTAGCGATTAACTAAAAATGTTGCTTTTATTAAAATATATCCACATATGTTTACATAATTTACAAGAGATAGATCAAAGATAAGTAGAAGCAAATAATTAATAAGGAAACGTGAGAGGACCATAGATACTTAATTAGGCGTAGTCATTTTTGTTAAATTATAGTACAAGGTTAACAGTTCTATTGTATGGTTGAATGCTTGTAAATTTCAAAGGAATATTCAAACATTCTTTTGGAATCGGACGACCATTAGTTACACAGCTAGCCAACCACTCATCCTGCCTTCTCGCTTGTGATCAAGGCGATAATACCTGTATGCGTCTGCATAAATTAATTACGCCCGATATTTAAGTCAAATGCGATAACTTAAAATTATCGTGTATAAGACAAGACACTACTTCCATCCTTTAAATTTTACCTTTATCATTTAAAATCCGCTCCTGAAGATGTTTCAAAAGATCGGTTTACTTATCAATTCAGTTCAGAACAGTTTTGAGCATTGGGCGCGCAGTAGTGTAGGTGGTTAAAGCAATAGGCAACAAGCCGGAAGGTCGAGGGTACGAGTCCCGAAGTGGTCAGCATTTTTAAACTGACCTAAACTTAACCTCTCACTACTTAATCTTAAAAACAGCGCCAAATTTCTCACTTAGAATAGAATAGAATAGAATAGAATATATTTATTTAGCCTGGTGGACTTAAGGTCATGTGGCCTCCTCTTCCACTCACCGAGACAAACATATATTACATATATATACAAAAAATTACAATAAACTGCAGGGAAGAAATACAACTCCAGACTTAGTGGATTCGATAACACACACAACCTGTCGCCCGTGCCGCACGCCGCCTCACTCCACTATGCTTTATTCATGCAGGGACGTACATCCGCCTCTGTACCTTCTGTTAAAAACGGCACATTATTTTTGGGCATCGCCTTAGTACATCATAACGCTTCTCTGGGGAGAAATTACAAGGTAGGTTTAGGCATGCAACGGTTGACAGTTTCCTTATAAGTAGAATGGACAATCAAAATTTACAATTTTTTTTCTTCCACAATTCTCGATCTTGCGTGTCTGCTGTCATATTTCTCTTCTTCATGTTATCTTGAATTCCCTTTATCCACGTTGGCTTTGGCCTACTACGTTTCCTTTTTTCAGGAGGTATCCATTTAAATACTTCTTTGTTTGTTTCTGTATCCCTTTTTCTCATCATATGTCCATGCCATCTTAGTTGAATTTCTTCAATATCTTGTACAATATCCATTTCTACATTCATTAGGCTATTTCTCTTATATTATTTTTTATTTTATCCAATTTTGATATTCTTGCCGATCTTCTTAAAAAGTCAATTTCTGTGACTAATAATGTATTTCTGTTTTTGCTTCAACGTCCATGTTTATGCACGTATGTAAGAAAGTATACACAGAAAGTTTTCTTGGGTTTTCCGCGTCTTGGATTCAAGTTCGGCCTTTGGATACTGATTCCGACGTTTCGGCATGATCCCACATGCCATTATCAAGGAATGATAAGTTCGAATGCTGCTGCTGAGTGATGGCAATGACTGTTCGAGTCACAGGTTTAGGTCTTATATAATTAAACAAATAGAGCTTTCGCTGTGGTCCGTTTCCGAAGACGTACACCCATCCAAGGTTTAGTTCTTATGTAGTTAAACACCTTCAGTTTTCAGTGTGGTCCGATGTTTAACTACATAAGAAATAAACCTTGGATGGGTGTACGTCTTCGGAAACGGACCATAGCGAAAACTCTATTTGTTTAATTATATAAGACCTAAACATGTGACTCGAACTTATCATTCCTTGATAATGGCATGTGGGATCATGTCGAAACGTCGGAATCAGTGGCCAAAGGCCGAACTTGAATCCAAGACGCGGAAAACCCAAGAAAACGTTCTTATTCATACTTATATCCGCGAAAATCTGCAATATAACATATATATATATATATATATATATATACAATAACTAAATTAATTTGTATTCGTAGTAATTCAATTCGCTGAATTCAAGTACCTAGGAACAATAATCACAAATAGAAATGAGATGCACAAAGAAATTAAACATAGGCTCAATTCTGGAAATGCGTGCTATTATGCCTTGCAGAGACTCTTGATGTCCCAACTCCTTTCAAAAACGTTAAACTGAAAATATATAAAACTATTATTCAACCAGTTATATTATATGGTTGCGAAACATGGACCCTTACTTTAAGGGAGGAAAGGAGATTACGAGTAGACCTATTTGAGAATAAAGTACTTAGGAACATTTTTGGACCAAAGAGAGATGAACAGACAGGTGAATGGAGAAGACTACATAACAATGAACTACATGGTCTTTATAGGAAGCCAGATATAATAAGAACAGTTAAGTCTCGTAGACTGAGATGGGCAGGACATGTTGCACGAATGGGGAATGAAAGACTTGCATGGAAGCTTCTTGTAGGAAAGCCAGAGGGAAAACGCCCAGTTGGTAGACCAAGAATGAGGTGGGAGAATAACATTAACTATGATTTGAGGGAAGTAGATTATACAGGGAATGATTGGAAAGCATTAGCTCAGGATAGGGATGTATGGAGAGCTTATGTCCGCGCGGCCATGAACCTACGGGTTCGATAGTGCCAGTGAGTAAGTAAGTAAGTAAGTATTCGTAGTATTTGCCTCAAGAAGGTAGAGCCTACCCCCTATATATAATAACGAAATTCATTTGTATTCGTAGTATTCGTCGGATGAAAGTACAAAGTACTGAAACAGCTGTTTTTAATATTTTAACATTTTATTCAACTAACATTTCATTTATTTGGGTGTAGCAGCGCACGCCGGATATTAGCTAATAACGTATATAGGAATTCTGGTTACTTGTCTTTTGATAAAGAGAAAATGGAGTTATAAAGATTAACAAGAGATTGTCATTTGATATAAGTTCACACGTGTGTTGAACTACTTAAGAGAAACATTTGGCAAGCCGCACAAGAATCTTGCAGGTCATGCTAGTGATACCGAATTACATGTTCACGTTTGTAATAAGAAGAGATTACATCGTAAACAGAGCAGTTGGGGAACATTGCCATTTCGTCTCATTGTATCATGATATGCTGAAACTTGTTTTTGAGGTGCGAGGGAAACAGCTGGTACCGTTAGCAAGTTGGATGACAATCTATTCGAGCCCAGAGAACGACAACGCACCTTGATTAAGTAGTTTGATCTTCGGTCTGACCCTTCTTTAGGCGTAGTCACCCCAAGTTGAGCAGGTGATTCCTACAGCGTCTCAGCGGGGGCAGCATTTAGTTACAAAAATCAGAGCCAATTTCCTGTGTATACTGTTATATTCTTTAAAGCACTCAGTGCAAACCTATCATGGTCTGGTGTAGGATTGTGAACTAAAAACAATAGTGACTCTTATGTATATTTTACATAATTAAACATAGGCTCAATTCTGGAAATGCATGCTATTATGCATTGCAGAGACTTTTGATGTCCCAACTCCTTTCAAAAAACGTTAAGCTGAAAATATATAAAACTATTATTCTACCAGTTATATTATATGGGTGCGAAACATGGACTCTTACTTTAAGGGAGGAAAGGAGATTACGAGTATTTGAGAATAAAGTTCTTAGGAAAATTTTTGGACCAAAGAGAGATGAACAGACAGGTGAATGGAGAAGACTACATAACAATGAACTACATGGTCTTTATAGGAAGCCAGATATAATAAGAACAGTTAAGTCCCGTAGACTGCGATGGGCAGGACATGTGCGTATGGGGAATGAAAGACGTGCATGGAAGCTTCTTGTAGGAAAGCCAGAAGGAAAACGCCCAGTTGGTAGACCAAGAATGAGGTGGGAGAACAACATTAACTATGATTTGAGGGAAGTAGATTATACAGGGAATGATTGGAAAGCATTGGCTCAGGATAGGGATGTATGGAGAGCTTATGTCCGTGCGGCCATGAACCTACGGGTTCGATAGTGCCAGTGAGTAAGTAAGTAAGTAAGTAATGTATATTTTACCAAAGATTCCCACCAACTAACTCACCGGCAATATCGAACCCATAGGTTCATGCTCGTGCAGACATTAGCTCTCCACACATCCCTATCCTGAGCTATTGTTTTCTAATCTTTTCTCTCTCTCCATGGAGCGACAGGCCTAGCAGGCCCTTGGCCTACCTGCTGGCTGTTGGCCTCTCATCCACATGTGTAGTGAGGTAGACGATCATTCAACCACTGTAGGAGTGATATGTGGTCAGCATATCGGGTCCCCCAGCCGTTATAGCTGGAGCCGCTACTTATTGTAACTACCAATTGCCTCACAATGCTGAATAGGCACAATACCCATACCCGAAATGTCATCAGAAAATTTCTAGCCTCATGGAGGCAATGTTTTCTAATCATCCCCAGTATAATATACTTCCCTCAAATCATGTTTAATATAATTCTTCTACCTCATGGTTTACCATCTAGTCGTTTTCCCTGTGGTTTTCCATGCCCCTTCTTCCATTCTCCATTCGTGACACATGTCCTGCCCATGGTGGTCTACAAGACTTAATTGTTCTTATTATTTCTGGTTTCCTATAAAGATCATATAGCTCAATGTTTTGCAGTCTTCTCCATTCGCCTGTCTATTTATCTCTCTTTGGTGCAAACGTTTTCTTAAGAACTTAATTCTCGAATACTCGTAACCTTTTCTCCTCATTCAAAGTATGAATCCATGTTTCGCATCCATATCAGGGGTTGCCGCACACTTGGTACCTTTAAGTCACGCTTATACAGTTACTTGTTGTCTAATAATTAATTTTTCTCTATTTATTTAATTTTATACTACGTCATTAATCTTTTCCTCGTTTTTTATATATATTGTACATATTATATATTTAATTCGTTAAATTTAGAGTAAATCAAAATACATTATAAATATTAATTGTAATGTATTCATAACTTGTAATCGTTTATATATATATATATATATATATATATATATATATATATTGTAATTTAGATTTAAGACTATTTTTTTGTTTGTATTTTTTTAAACCTGGTTGAGTGGTAGACAAGGCCTTAAGGCCTTAACTCTGCCAGGTAAAATAAAGCTATTATTATTATTATTATTATTATTATTATTATTATTATTATTATTATTATTATTATTATTATTATTATTATTATTATTATTATTATTATTATTATAACAGTACATGGCACATCATTCTCTCACATTACATTTATAGTAAACAAGGCAAACGTGTTAGGTTGATTTGTTGACCAAATAATTCTGAGGGACTATTTCGACCCTAAAGTTTCGTGATAATCGTCACAAAGCGGAGGAAAACCCTGAAAAAAAATCTTATCCAGGCACTGTCTTGGCCGGGGATCACACCCGAGCGCGCTGCTTTCGAGACAACGATGTAACGTTTACTCCGAAATCACAATGGTGATATTAAATCAGTAAATTTAAAATAAATAAATTATTAAGAAATTTCCTTTTGGGTTTGGAAATTAATTCCAATAATCAAATAATTGTTTTACAACGTTGGTTTACAGGTAGATGACTTCAGTCTAGATCTTTAAAATATATTCATATATATTTTTTATTGAATGTTCAAGTAGAACTGAAGGACAGGCTTAATCAAATGTGGGGATGCTGTGATTGTATGGATGTCTTATCTCTAGAAAGGAATTCCAACTTACCTCACCTAACACGTGACCCATGTCAATACATAACGGAATTATCAACAAGCTCATAACAATAAACATGATTCCGACATCGATACACGAACAATATCCATAAAGAAAAAAGTAAAAATTCCTGTCTGTAACGTCTTTTAAATGGAATGACTAAAGAGTCTGGCGTCCTCGTATGTAAATTCCCCTGAAAATTTTCCATATTATATATGTCATAAGTAATAAAGGTATTAATAGCACAAGACCACGATGACATAGAATATATGGCTAAAAAACTAAAAGAAGAATATGAAAAATGGGGACTTTATATAAACAATGGGAAAACTAAATACCTGTATATAGGAGAGGAAATGGAAAATATAAATTCCAACAATGGAGAAGAACTAAAACCTAGTATTGAATGCACTTATTTAGGAACAAAATTAGACCATTCAGGCGATAACACAATGGAAATTAAAAATAGAATCGCTCAAACAAAACAAGCAATAAATGATTTAAACTCTGTTTGGTGGAGCAAAAATATTACAAAAAATAGAAAATTACAAATATATCAAACCATAATTCAGAGCATTTTAACATATGGTGCTGAAATCTGGCAAATTCCTACCAGGGAAATGAAAAGAATTTTAAGTACAGAAATGTTTTAAGAAGATCAGCAGGAAAATCTAGAATGGATAGAATACCAAATAAAGAAATACGGGAAATTATGAGTGTACAAGAGGAGCCCGACATCATAGACATTATAGAACAGAACATATTACAGTGGTATGGCCATGTCAAAAGAATGCCAGACCAAAGATTGCCTAAAATTGTTATGAAATGGATCCCAATGGAAAGGAGGAAGAGAGGAAGACCGAAGAAAACGTGGATAGAAGGGGTACAAGCATCTATGAATATCAGAGGAATGGAGGAAGATCAATGGATGGACAGAGAGGAATGACGTTTGGTTTCTGGAAGACGGCGGCAGCTGCCATGATACTGAATGATGATGATGAAGTAATAAAGTGTTATATATATCTCGTCCTGCCTTGTCACAGGGCGGGCCCGGGTTCGTGGATGAAGTTTTTTCACGGTTTTTGTTATTCTGTAAGACAAATGTCAGGAAACGTAGGGCCCACGGTCCCTGAAAATCATCCGGCCATCATCATCATCATCATCCTTATCATTATTATCGTCATCCTTCACGGTGTGGAAACCAACGGAAAGCTACCACACCTATAATTCCCTAGTAATGATGCAAAGCATAGCAAGAAAGTGCTATGATTGCAGTGAAAGACCTGCCCGCGGGCAGAATTACTATGGATGGATGGATGGATGGATGGATGGATGGATATATATATATATTTTTTTGCAGCTGTTGCCATCATCCCGAACCAAACCTCCGAAGCCTACGATCTTGGGCATCCATGTTAACTTTGGCCTTCCTTTTTTCTTCTTTCTGGTCGGTTGCCTTTGATATAGTTGTTTCGGTCATAGCTCATCTTCCATTCTTAAAATAGTCGTAACCATTTTAATTCCTTCTCTTCAATTCCTTCTTCTGCTTCCATTATCTTTGTAATTTCCTTATTTAAGACATGTTCTACTTTTGACTTTCTGGCACTTCTACGTAAATACGGATCTATTTCTAGAGCTAATCGTATTCCATTTCTAGAACTATCAGTTTATTCTTGTAGTAATTATTTCTTATTCCTCGTACATTCCACGTGCCTATACTTAGTGTCCGTTTTCGTTGCTTTTGTCGTTCATACTTGTTTCTTTCCGGCTTTGATTTGTTTGGTGTTTTAGCATTGTATGATTTTTCTAATGTGTGGGGAGTTAGCCTATAGCATAATAAACTCCAACCTGGAGGACCGGGAAATTTTCTCTCTGGGCTTTCCTCCCATACTATTTGAAGATCTCTCTTCACCACAAGGCAGCGTATATAATATATATATATATATATATATATATATATATACTGACTCGCGAATATGTCCAATGTGCGGGAACTTTGAAGACGAGATACATATATTAGGAAAATGTGATGATTTAGAATATTGGAGACGTCAGTTATTACAGGAAAGATTCCTAAATTCAAATCGGTTGGCATGCTACGAGTTAATGGTTAATCCATAAAATTGGATAAACTTGGGTAAATTCCTGGACAAAATGCGGAATATAAGAAGAACACTCATTCATGAATAAATATATGTAATCAAAATGCAATACCATTAATTCTTAATAATTATACATAATGCTATTGTATTATTATGTAATTGTAATTTTATTGTTTTTTCTTTATACTATTACCGATTATTACTTTATTGTAACGGGCTGTCAACAGCACGTACGCCTTACTGCCCGTGCGACCCATATTTGTAAATAATATTGTAAATATTTTACTTTTTATCCAATAAAGTCCTACTATATATATATGGAATGATAAGAAAAATAAATGCCTGGACGGGATTCGAACCCGGATCTCTGAGTCTGTACCTCAGCGTGATATCCATTACACTACCAGGCGAATCCAATTCAAACACTTATTTTTCTTATATATGTATTATAATCCAATTCAAACACTTATTTTTCTTATATATGTATTATACTTATACATATATAAGAAAAATAAGTGTTTGAATTGGATTCGCCTGGTATGGAGAATATAATACATATATAAGAAAAATAAGTGTTTGAATTGGATTCGCCTGTTAGTGTAATGGATATCACGCTGAGGTACAGACTCAGAGATCCGGGTTCGAATCCCGTCCAGGCATTTATTTTTCTTATCATTCCATATTAAGCTTGCATTGCTCAATGTTAAACATTTAATTATAATATATATATATATATATATATATATATATATATATATATATATATATAATTTGTAATACTGCTTTTACTAATGGACGGATTAAAGTTATATATATATATATATATATATATATATATATAAAGTCAAATTTTTACATGTCATATTGTCACACGTATAAGTCATATTTTCTTTGTTTTCTATAAACTGACGTAAGGCACAAAATAGGCCTACTGAATAAATTCGGAACGAAAAATATTGTAATGTTATCATTTAGGGAAATCGCCTAGATCAAATTTAACATAGAGGCTTTAATTGAATTAGACTTGTATAATATATATATATATATATATATATGCGGTATACACGAATACTTAAAATGTATCCCCAGTTGGTAGATCAAGGATAAAGCGAGAGAATAAGATTAACTATGATTTGAGGGAAGTAGATTATACAAAAGGATGATTGGAAAATATTAGCTCAAGATAGGGATGTATGAAGAGCTTATGTACACGCAGCAATCAACCTACTGGTTCGATAATGCAGTGAATCAATTCTTACCCTTGCTTAGAAAGGCTCCAGTTCTAATCCATTATATATATCATGAGGTCAGTTGTAACATTCATCCATCCATCAAGGAATCATAATGATATATTGTATTGAATTTAAATACGACATTAAGGTATTTGGGTCATAGGTATAATAATATGTGCTATGTCAGTGATACCAACAACAATGCTACTAGAAAGTTGTATCTGGAGACGCAGAGAACGACATGAGAAATATGTTGTACACGGAAGCTCGTGTCTTCTGATGACTTCCTTTATCTCTCCTTCCTGCACTCAGAGCACGAATCTCATTAATAACAATAAATAACTCCAGATCAAGTGACCATTGTATGCTTCTCCTATTGCATTAGAAATTACTTCACATTATTCTTGACGTCACATGAAATAACATGAAACTAACTCACTAGTCGTCTCGGTATAGGTGTGGCTAGCGCGAGCGGCTGCCCGGACTAGGATCCCAGGTTCGAATTCTGGAAGATCCCGAAGAGTATTGGCGTTATGCCATACTGGGATATCCGGGTTTTCTCAGGGTTCTCGATTTCCCGAATTTAAACCCACTATCACTCTCCAGGTAGCGCGAGCGTCTGCCACCGCCTTCCAGATGCTCTAACCTTAGAAGTTTGTTACAAATCCGCCAATGTCAGAATTGAAATCCAGAAGTGCCATAAGATAATCTGATGTCATTGTCAAAAAAATAATAATTTAGACAAATATTGTAAAACTATCTTCCACTGTGGTCTCTAGGTAGCGTGCTGCCTTGTCACGCAGCGGAGGATTTAATAGATTTAAACTATCCCTAAGAATATAAAAAAAAAATCATGTGCACCATACACTAAAACGTAAATATAGAGGAAAAGTAAGCTAAGTCAAGCTAATGGGTTCATACCCCATTTATAGAGGAAGAGTCTCTCTTCTCTAATTCGGGTTCGATTCCCGGTCGGGACAGGCTTCTGGGTGAGTTTTTGTTTTGGGGTTTTTCTTCACCTGAAAGACAAATGTCAGGAAGCTTATGGCCCAACGGTCCCTGAAAATCATCCGGCCATCATCATCGTCCTTATCATTATCATCATCATAGCATGAAAATGCTATGATTGCAGTGAAAGACCTGCCCTCGGGCAGAATTACTATGGAATGGAATTCTAAAACTAAAACTCCATGGCGCGACAAGCCTAGAAAGTCCTTGGCCTAACAGCCGGCTGCTGGCTTCACATCCACATGTGTTAATCACAGAGGTATAGATTGTCCAACCAGTGTACTAGTGACATGTGGTCATCATATCGGATCACCCACCCGTTATAGCTTATTTTCTCAACCTGAAGCCGCTACTTGTTTTAGCTACCCACATTCCTCACGATACTATATACTGTAGGCACTGGTCCTATACCAACCGAAATTCCATGAGAAAAATTTTTCTCCCACAGAGACTCGAACCAGCGCAAGTCTCGTAGCTCTGCGTCTAGTTTTCCTATCTTAAGCACTCGGCTACGTCTCGGGACCAAATATTATCATCATCATCATCAACAACAACAAGGATAAGCCCAATGGCCTGTTCCGATCTCATTATAACTCAGGTCGAATTGGTCCTTCCATTTCTTCAATGGTCTTCCCAACATTCTTCTCCCTTTTGGTTTATAATTATAAATATTATAAAAATGAAATTATAATTTAAATGCAGGACCTATGGTTTCGCGGAACATAGTCTATAAATAAGGAATTATTCTATTGTATTAATGTATTCATTTAACGAAGAGAAGCCTCCAAATCTCCTCCTCCATATAAAGTTTCAATAACAGAATGAAGATAAATTGGAGGGTGGACACATTTGCACACAATAAAAGTCTCCCTTCCTCTCGAACAATAACAAAGAGCTTACTCTCCTTGACCAAAACATTGTGGAAAAGGACAATCAAATTGACACTAATGTATTTTTATGGCCTTCAAATTTGATGTGAATTATTAATTCAAACATTTTTTGTTTTGTTTGAGAAGTTAAGAGAATTCGTGATACCCAACCTGTATGGAAAATAATGCTTCAATTCTTTCCTCTTAAACTGTGCAGAACACTATGATGATATAACAGAAATTTAATTTCTAGCATAAATAAAACTAAGTCGGCGGCTGTGAAATAGTGGTTATACTCCTTGTCTCTGGTCTCGAGGGTCGCGGGTTCAAACCCGGCCTGGGGCCGATGGATTTCTTCTTCTTCTTCCTTTCCAGGATTAGGTCAATGCGACCTGTTCCGGTCTCAAGTCCATCGTTTCCTTGGCCGTCCCAAAGATCTTTTTCCATGCGGTTTGTAGGTGTTGATCGTTTTGGGTAATCTTGTATTGTCGATTCTGTCTAAATGTTCTTTTCATCGGTGTTTGTGCTCTTCTATTTTGTCGAGTATTGAAAATATCTCCAGTTCATTTCGTATTGATTCATTATGTAATATACGTGTACATCCTTTTTACGGACCTTAAAAATTTCATTTTAGTAGCTTGAAAGTGTGAGATATATTTTTTGTAAGTACCCAAGATTCAGATCCATACAAAAGAACAGGAACAGCCATAATTTTATAAAACCTGAGCTGAGTTTCTCTTCGAGTCTTTCGGAGGATTCTTCTTATGGTGCCACACATCATTTGAAATCGGTTTAATTTATTATGTTTATCCCAATCATAGCTATATGTTATATCTGAACCAAGGTAGTTAAAGGGTGCTATCTGTTCTATTATTTAATTATTGCATTATTGAATGAATTTTTTTAGGACAGAAAAATCCAAGGAGCAAATCCTCCGGGAGGGAATCTGAAGATTTTCAGTCTCGTAAAAAATCCTTAAGCCTGGACAAAAAAATGCCTCTAAGCAAAATTTACTGACTTCAGAAACCTGCAGATACTCTAGTTGCCATCTAGATGTCTCATTGTGTCGGTGTGTTGACCGCATGCCATTCATGACATTTAACGGCAAATAAGGTAACTAAATTAACTTGGTCCAGTAACTCCTAATAGAGGAGAGCCTATGGCTCAACATTGAGTTACGTCACTATAGATATAGATAAATAAAACTAACCATTTATCCGACATGAATATGAGGCGCGTAATATGAAACTACTCGATACTTACGCTATTTTATTTAAAGATGTTCTTTAACAAATGAGCGTCACATATCAAATCGCGACGTGAGATAACCGACAATGTTCGCTCAGAGGCTGTTTTTACAAGGCTTCAGGTTTAGGAACGTGCCGTAATTCTAACTAACTAACTCACTCGCACTCCTATATTAAAAAAAATATTCTATTGTAGAATTATAAAATACTTTTATCTTTTTTATACTTAATAATAGGTTATGTAAAACCTAAATTAACTATCCATATCCCGAACCCTTAGGTTCATGACCGCGCGGACATAAGCTATCCATGCATCCGTATCCTGAGCTAATATTTTCCAACCATAGCCTGTATAATCTACTTCTCTTAAATAATAGTTAATGTTATTCTCCCACCTCATTCTTGGTCTACTAACTGGGCGTTTTCCCCTCTGGTTTTCCTACAAGAAGCTTCCATGCACATCTTTCATTCCCATTCGTGCCACATGTCCTGCCCATCGCAGTCTACGAGACAACAGTTCTTATTATATCTGGCTTCCTATAAAGACCATATAGTTCACCGTGCCGTAAATCTATGAGACAGAAAACTGTTTTGTTCCGAAGGAACTCATGCTTAGAATTTTTACGCCCTGAAAAATTCACTCTGGCTGGGTTTGAACATGCGAACAATTTATCTACGAGGCGAACATGTAACTACTAGACCACCTAGACCGACTAATTTGAAACAGGGTATAAATTTTATCGTAACTTTTAAAATTAAAATTGGTTTACAAATCGCTAATCATATGTCGCAGAGATTGCAGCGTGTTCATAATGCTTGCGTTCGTTTCATTTTCAACATCCGCCATTATGATCATATTTACAAACACTTTAATAATCTCTATTGGCTCCGTCTTAGCGACAGACGTAAATTGAACTCTCTATCACTTATTTTCAAGCTTCAGAAAGGAGTTCCTTCTACTGATGATGGGACTAGTCCCGAAAGGCCTGCAGAGAATCAACACCTTACAAAGTTGAGGAGAGGAACTATAGGGCAAACATTTTAAAATTTATCACATACAATATGTACTTATAGAAGTGTTCCTGTGA
The DNA here is from genome assembly GCA_030220185.1 of Diploptera punctata. Taxonomy (NCBI): domain Eukaryota; kingdom Metazoa; phylum Arthropoda; class Insecta; order Blattodea; family Blaberidae; genus Diploptera; species Diploptera punctata. Next base: position 881,408 of record JASPKZ010003825.1, on the reverse strand, counting down.
AATTTGGTGTTTATAAGTAGAATTGTTTCAGAATTATGATTTTTTAATCTATTTTTTAATATTTTCTACAAAATGCTCCTTACGATGCATTTTTAAATATTCTCTAAAGGAATTTGGTATTCAGAGTATTTACGATTCCACTAAACACATTTTATGTGCAAAAAAATCATAAAGAGAGGATACCGCTTATTTTCGATTTTTTGGGAAAAAAAAATTATCCACTCTCATGCATTTCCATCTCAATTTAAAAGAAAACATTTGTCTTAGGCTAGTAACTGCATAGCAAATTTTAATTAGAGTATACTGGGGAGTCTAACCACAACATTTTATTTTGATAGCATACAAATTGCATTGTAAGGAGCATTTTTAAGTTTTGGAAAATGTCAAAAAAAGCGGAAACAGAAAAAAGCATACTTAAATCATTAACCAATTATAAATTCATAATATTCCAACAATTCCTATTTATAAAATATAAACAAGCTTAGCCCTATCTATTTTAAACTAAACTAAAAAATTAATTAATAATTAAAAAATTAAAGAAAAGTTTTAAATTGAATTTTTTTCCTCATATTAAAGTTTAAGTAGTAATGCTGACGACACGTGCAAAATTTTTAACTCATACGTCACGGACTCAATTTTGCTCCTAGAATAAAAATCCTAAAGAATCAGAGTTATTAAAAAGTAAATAAACAAAAAATGTTTAGCCTTTTTTTTTTCAAAATTTTATTTATTTTTATTTTACATCATCATCATCATAATCATCATCATCATCATCATCATCATCATCATCATCATCATCATCATTGGAGCAAGAACTCATTCCTGAGTCCTGGCCTCCTCAAGGAGCCTCCTCCAATTAGCTCGGTCCTGTGCCTCTCTCCACCAATTTCTCAATCCCAACTCTCTAGCATCTCCATCCATCTCATCCTTCCATCGCAGTTTCGGTCTTCCTCTTTTTCTTCTACTTTCTGGTTGAGTGGACCATACCCTTTTACATATCTTCCTTTCTTCTTGCAAGCCCTGCCCATCGTAGTCCGATTAATTTAATGAATTTACTAATTTCCACGTAGTGTAGTGATTAAGGCACTGCGCTACAAGCCAGAAGGTCCAGGGTTCGAGTTCCGGTGGGTCAGGATTTTTTTAACTGACCCAAACCTTCTGGCGGCACTATGACCCTGGGGTCGACTCAGCCTCTAACAGAAATGAGTACCAGACGCTTGTTCTGGGGGTAAAGGCGGCCGTCACGCAAGGCTAACAATCCGGTTGACATCAAGTGCCGATTGTCCGGAAAAGTGGGAGCCTTATTCTCCAACTACCCCAAGGGCCTCATGAGGTCTGAAGTGGGATCACTTTATTTACCTATTTATTTAGCCTAATGGAATTAAGGTCATGTAGCCTTCTCTTCCACTCACCAGGACAAACATATATTACATTAGAATATAACAATCATAATTAACTCTAATACTAAATACTAAGTGAAGATTTGACCAATAAGATAATATCTATTATATTACGATCTATAATATATCCATGTTAATCATAGTTAAGATTAAGACTAAAACTTGTACTAAAATGTATTCAAGAAAGAAACATTAAATTGTTGGTAGACTGTCCCTGTCTAACATGTATAAAAAATTCACCATTCGGTGTCGTTAAGCAAAAAACAATCTACTTGAAGAACTACCGTTTTGCTGGTTTCAATACATGAACTCGAGACTGTATTAATGACGGGTCACCCATTTGGCAATGAGCCAAGTGATTCCTAATTTGCCTTTAATTGCAGATCCTTACCTGTAACAAAAATTGTACGCGAAAGGAGCTCATAGCTACTAAAACTACATTGTTTAGTAACACCTACACCTTTAGAGGAAATTCAAAGCTACCCGAAGGGCGGAACGTTTCTTAACATCCCACGCATAGTGCCCCTTAACCCTCAAGATCCTCAGCGACCTATACGAAGTTTCAAGAGATACCTATTGTAAAACTTTTAAAGCGCAACATTTTTTTAAAGACCCACCTTAAATTATTGGTATATGTTAAAATGTGTTTGTGATCATTAATGTTTCGCCGACAGAGAGAGAGACAAGACATTCTAGAGAGCCAGAGGCTAAGTTCCAACACTAGTGGTGGTGTTTTCTGTTTAATGATGCACATCTCCATACGGATTCTCACGGCGTTGTCCTCACGTCTGGCTACTGCACCTGTACTTCAAAGCTTTGTTCACACTGATACACATGCAGGTATTCATTTTCATTCATAAAAATACTACATAAATAAATAAATAAATAAATAATAGCTTTATTTTACCTGGCAGAGTTAAGGCCTTGTCTGCCACTCAACCAGGTTTTAAAAAATAAAAAATAGTCTTACATCTAAATTACAATATACATAAACAATTACATGTTATAAATACAATACAATCAATATTTATAATGTATTTTGATTTACTCTAAATTTAACGAATTAAATATATAGTATGTACAAGATATAAAAAAACGAGAAAAAATTATTAATGACATAGTATAAATTTAAATAAATAAAGAGAAATTAATTATTAGACAACAGGTAACTGTATAAACGTGACTTAAAGGTGCCAAGTGTGCGGCAACCCCTGATATCTTGAGGAAGGGAATTACAGGAGCGGGCAGAGGCTACTGTGAAGGAAGTAGAATAAGAGGAAGTGATATGAAGAGGAATTGTTAGCAGACTGTTATCTTGTGACCTAGTGTCAATATTGTGGTAAGAGGATAACTTCTCAAATCTGGACGCCAGATAAGTAGGAATGTAGGAATTCAGAAGCTTCAAAAGTAGTGAAAGAGAGTGCAATTTACGTCTGTCAGTAAGACGGAGCCAAGAGAGGTTATTAAAGTGTTCGGAAATATGGTCATAACGGCGGATATTGAAAATGAATCGAACGCAAGCATTATGAACACGCTGCAGTCTTTGCGACAAGTCATGGTTTAGATCATTATATATAATGTCACAATAATCGAAGTGTGGCAACACAAGATTCTGTACAAGAATTTGTTTTAACGAAACTGGGAGAACATTCTTTAAACGTCTAATATAATGTAATACATACGCTTACATAAAAAGGGATGAATTAGTCGGAAATTCGTCTTGTACTTTTTCTCTTTGTTTTAGGTCCATGACCGTGTTCCATCCAGAATTTAAGAGACCCTCCATCTCTTTTTTTGGTCTTCTAAGTATCCTTCTCCTATCCTCTGGTAACTTATATCTTACTATGTGTACAGATCTATCTGGTGTCATACGGGTTGTATGCCGATTCTATTCACATCTTCTTTTTTCCACCCATTCACCTGTTGCCTGAATATTCAGCTGCCTTCTTTTGTCTTCATATAACCTTTCTTTTCATGTTATATGAAGGCCTATATTTAATGTATAAAAATGAATGTTTGTTTGTTCGTACATTATGCGCGGCCATATCGTTGATCCGATTGTTTTGGGGCTTTTTGCAAAATGTTCAGGAGATTCCCGGGATGAACATAGGCTATAAGAAAGTTGTGACACTCAACTCCTACATCCTTAAAAATCGCCCTTTGTAGTGGAAAACGTGGAAAATGTAGCTCTTTTGATGCTTAAATGGCTTATGCTGCCTAAACCATAACAAATATACAAAATTAATGTACACAGAATTGAATATCTCAAAAAGCTCTACAAAAAAGTCCGCGAAAGCATATGTTTTATCTCTTACGGATAACTCACAATAACCATTTTTTGTCTTTCATTGATGACAGGAAGATCGATACAAGTACGTAGATTCCTGTGCAAGCATAGCAGCAAATGGCGTGTATTCTTTTTACGGATAATTCACAATAACTAATTTTGTCTTTTAGCTCATTTATGCCAAGAAGATCGAGATAAGTAGATTCCCGGGCAACACATCGTAATCAGCACGGGGAATCCTAAAATAATTACGATAGGCCTATACATTTATAATTATTTTTCATTTTACTTATTCAACTAATCATAAGAAGTGCATTAATGTTTCTCTTTCAGCTCATTTACGTCAAGAAGATCGGGATGAGTAGATTCCCGGACAACGCCGGGTAAACAGCACGGGGTATCTAAAAATAATCACGATATAAATTTTTCCTCTTACTCATTTAACTAGACATAAAACATATTCATTTTCGTATGTTCAGCTCATTTGTGTCAAGAAGATCGGGATAAGTGGATTCCCGGGCAACGCCGGGCAATCAGCACAGTGCATCTAAAAATATAAATTTATAATTATTTTTAATTTTACTTATTCAACTAAACAAAAAAAACACATTCATTTTCGTTTATTTAGGTGTAGCAGGGCACGCCGAGTATTAGCTAGTATTAAATGGAAAATTAAATTCTGAACCGGAATTTGAATCTGGAATCTCTGACTCTATACGTTAGCGCGATACCAATTTCGCAATCCTAGCATCCTAGTACCAACATTAATATTTTCCTTTCCTTACGTACAATTTGTGATCACAGGAGGCAGCGGGACGCACCCGCAGTGCCAACTTGTGGTTTCTATAACAATAAATAATTTTAAAGAGAATATTTTACTTTATAGCAGTAATTTTTTTCATTTCGATGTTCCAATTAAATTTTGACATTTAGCAAAGAAAGTTGAATATAACATGTAAAGAAAAATTAAAGCCTGATCTGGGATTTGAGGGCGGGACCTCTAATTCTATACGTAAACAGGATACCAATCCAGGCATCCCAGTGCAAAACATTAATTTTCCTTTCCTTATATACAATTCTCAATCAACGAAGATAGTTAAAAAGACATTTTATTTTTTCATTAATCTTGGTGAATAATTATTAATTGTATAGGGTGTCTCTAAAGTCACTATCCATTTCGGTGAAAACACTATTACTTTTTGGTAGTAAAAGATTCCGGGCTATGTGACCGTGGTCTATAACTGGCGTTAGACCACGGCCACATAGCCCGGAATCTTTTACTACCATGATTACCGGCCGTGAAAGCCTGCATTCCACTATTACTTTTTCTTTTCTTTTCTTTACATACATTGTTATCTTAGTGCAACATGTTTAGGACTGAAGAACGGGTTGCCATTGTTTGTACACGGGGTACGCGGATTGTCACCTGAAGACACCAGAGCTGTATTTACCCATAAATTCCGTAAACTAGCCACAACAAAGGGATAGATTCATCTGCTTGTAAACAAATTTAAGAGTATCGGCAATGTGTGTGATAATGCATTCAAGGGCGATGATGCGTATAAGCAGAAATAGTGCAGCAGGTTTAAATTGTCAGTGATAGTCCTAATACATCAACTCGAAGCCTCAGTAGAGTCGCAACACAGTGTGGAAAATTCTACGTTTCCTCTATGAAAATGTCCTTAACATGTCTGTTGTTTGCCAACACGGTCTACTTTTGAATCCTTTTCCTAATATTCCTCTGGGGTGCTGGATTTTTATAAAGGTAAATTTAGTTATTACAACACATGTAATCGGTGAAAATCAAGTTTATTTTGCGCTAACTTACTACGTAGATACAATTAAAGCAGGACCAAATGTTTGGATCAAAGTCCGTTCCTAGGACTAGAAGGGTCTCGAAGTGTATTAACTTCGGAACAGGCAGCACGTGGCCCTCAATAACCACGTGAGTTTGAGGAATTCCAAAACTCACAAAGTTCAATTATCACCTTCGATGGCGATCAACCAAAAGTAAAGATGGAGAATTCGTCAATAGCCAGTTGTAAGCTGGGGGAGATCCACCTCCCACGAATCTCTATACAATTACTTAGTAAGGACTACCGTCCATCATGAGAGTGCCTAACGCACACTACGAGAGCCTAACACACAATGAGAAAAAGTGTTGTAGTTATCTGCCAGACCTGAGCACAATACGCAGACGTTGGCAACAATATACAACAAAAATGCTACCAACACAACTCAGCGTTACTGTATTCAGGTGCCTTCAATCGGAAGTCAGATGAACTACATCATTAGCGTAATAACCGGCGGTAGGTGTCTGCTATACCGACAGAGAGAGCGACTCTTGTCGCAACAATGTCTGCTAGATTTACGAAATCATATCAGAGAAGCAACAGGCTCTCTTACAGTTTAAATGTTCAGATCTATATTTCGTTTAATAGCTGAAAAATGGAGTATGTATTTTCACCTAGCTGGCGGTCATGTAGAAAGGCAGTAAACATTTGTAAAACTTCACAATAAACATTGATTTTTCAATAATTGCCTCCCTTCATTGAAACTTAAGAGACACTGCATTTGAAGAGAAAACTGTACGTCTGAATGGGATTTGAACTCGATGTCTCTGGTTCTGTACACCAGTACTCTGACCGCTAAGCTATTAGGCTTCCGATTCAAACCGAATATCATTTATACATTGTGTCCACAGAAACACTTCCCCGTTATAAACAGGTATAGCGCCGGTGTCAGTCGTTGGATTTACATGAATCGGGTGTCATTAGAAAGAGAAACTCATACAGTTTAGTACCTAACTCAAAGACACTCAATGTGTAGAACGTAGGATCTTCGAAACAGTGGATTAAGAATTTTTAATTCTTGCCTAGACTTTCGCACAGAATTTCGAGAACTACGTGCAGATGCCTCCCGCACATTTTACACAATTTCCACATTTTCCCCGAATGTGTTTTCCTGTTATCATGTACGCATCCATCCTCAACAAACTGTCTATACCATTTCAGAATCGTTTTTTTAGAAGGTGCCTCATGTTGGAAATTCCGCCTGAAAGCATGTTGAACACTTACTACATTTCTTGTGTTATGGTATTCCAGTATACACCAACTACGTTCTCTACGTTCCTGCGGGTTTGCATAACACCGTTAATTCAGAAAGACTTGACAATTGTAACGTTCAGACCATTTAACACCAACAACAATGGCAAACGAAATGCAAACAGCATCTGTTTACAACTTTTGTTTTTCTTTCTTCTTGTGCTGCCATATTTTGCGGGTAAACAATATAAATTGCACAACTCCTGAAATTGAGTTTTTCTTTCTAATGACACCAGGACTCCAGTTTACAAACACTTACCCTTATTTTTTCTGTTTATTGTTGTGAATTATAACTCTTCTTCTGTATTTAGTAACATTTTAAAATATGTAAAACAATTTTTATAACTTTATTTTAGAATTTTTAAGTATTTATTCAAATACACATATTGTGATGGTAACTTGCTATTTTCTACAGAGAGTATATTACATAGTTGGAACCAGTGGGTTATCAATGGTTACGATTATTAAGGAGTGAAAAAAAGGCGTTTCATGTGATCCACCCTAGGTTAGAGTTATTCAATTAGGTTAAGTATGAGTAAGTTAGCTTTTAGGTTCATTAAATTTTAAAAGTGTCGAAATACAAAAAAAAAAAAAAACGATAATAATCGAAATTACGATAATAATCTATATGTCGTTCGATGGTGTGTTATCGCTGGCTCTATAAATTCTGGCGCATGCGCACTGTTATTCTATTGAAAATATATCAGGTAAGTTAAAGTAAAGTTTTCCCGAAACCAGTTCCAAGAAAATCCAACAACTGACAGCGACGCTATAAATGTTTATAACCAGGAAATGTTCATGTGAATACCCTGTATACGAATTTCCGCGCCACGAGGCTATGAACTTTTCGTTCTACATGCAGACTGTGACTATTTTTAACAAGAAGACTTTATTGGGAATTAACAACACATTTATAGCCAGTAAAGTTATTGTTTCCTAGTAATAAAATAATTTATTCATTTTAAATTATGTTGGTCGCCACTTTTTTAAGTTTGATTTTATAAAACAGCTCTCAAAGGGCTGCGTATTCTCTTTTAAGATGCTTACTAAACGTTCAGATCTGATAAGCTTGAAGTTTTGTCATTTCCGATACGTAATTCTCTCTCTCTCTCTCTCTCTCTCTCTCTCTCTCTCTCTCTCTCTCTCTCTCTCTTTATCTCTCTCTCTATCAAAACAATCAGTTTGCATCCCTATATAACATCTTGTTCTGATTTAAACTAGGATATCTGGAATACTTCTTCTTCTTCTTCTTCACTTCGCGGGCTAGGCAAAAATTGCCTGTTTCACCTCACAGTTGTTCTGTCCATCTTTTCACTTGCCTTCATACGTTCCTTTGAACCTCTTGGCTTGTAGTTGAATGCTGCTCTTGGTAATCTTGTTATACCTGTTTACATGTGTAAACTATTTCTCTCTATATTGTTTTATTTTCTCATTCAACGGATATATATTTAACTCTGTTCTTATATTTTCATTCTTTATCCGATCCAGTCTTGTGCAGCCTTCTGTTCTTCTAAGGAATTTCATTTCTGAGCTTTGTATTCTACTTTGTAATTTTTTTGGTCATTATCCAAGTTTCGCTCCCATAAAGTAATGCAGGAACTGCCAATGTTTTATAAAACTTCAAGCTAGTATCTCTTCTTGTTTTATTCTCTAATGTTCCGCATATCATTTGAAATTTTGACAGTTTCATGTTTATGTCTTTTTCAGTATTTGTGTTTATAGTAAAATTGCAACCCTGGAATACTGTTTATCTTGAAATTTCTGTTGAGTCAGTGACCTCTGGAAACTAATGAGCTATGAGTGTCTTTTCCTCTACTACAAGAACATACTGTTAGAGTAGTTTATGCCATCTAAATATATGAGTTCAGAGCTCGTAAATGTACAAGATTAATTTGGAAACAACCTCTATAACTAATAGGTTAAACACCAAGCAAGTTGCTTTCATATAGCATTTAGCCATATTCGTTAGAGAAATCATTGGTGTACACACCCATTTTCGCCTTCGTCATTAAGGTAACCCGTATCTCATCTTCATTATCGCTACACTTATGGAAAAGGGCAACTCAAGTTGCATAACTAGGGCAGCTTCAAGGCGCATTCTTCACCTTTTGATCCTACAACTACAAACTCACAAATGAACAGGTGCGATATTTCTGTCGGAGTGTAAATCTTATCTTACGAGCACTTTTAAGGGAAATACTCGAGTTCGAACAAGAAAATTACTTACATAACACAGCGTTTCAAGTGTTTTTTTAATAATCTCAATCATGGCAAAGCCCAAATTGTACTGATAACACAGCTCTTGTTTTGTTGCCCCGGATATCTCTGCGAATTTCTATGTTTTCAAGTGGACAGTTTACGAATATATCCATGAAAGTGCTGAATATGCTCTAAAACATGATAGAAGAAAATCTTATAAAAGGCGTTTCACTGAAGTATTACATGGGTTTCAAACATTTTTCTTTCTATTTATGTCGGTGTATACTAATTTTTCAAAAACCAATTGACATTATAAATATATTTGTAATTTTGTTTTATATTTTCCGATTTTTGTAGTGTAAAATGAAAATAAAGATTTAAAAAAACAGAGCAAATCTTCCAAAATCATTGATAGTTTCATGAATTGTGAGCATAAATATATCCTAAAATAATCTTCTATCAAGGACAACAAAATTACTGTTGACCAGTGTAATATATATCTAATTGATTCATGAATTATAAGAAATTAAATTTAACCCTTAAATTTGCAATGTATCTTATAAGATATAACACTTGGTCCTACTCTTTTACTTCTTCTTCTACTTCTTCTTCTTCTTCTTCTTCTTCTTCTTCTTCTTATTATTATTATTATTATTATTATTATTATTATTATTATTATTATTATTATTATTATTATTATTATTCTATTTTATGGAATTAAGCCATAGAACTGTTTGCACATCAAGAGACTGTATCCCTCCATCTACTTATGGGGCGTCCAATATTTTTCTTCCTTTTTTTATTTTATATAGAAGCAAGATCTGTGGGACTCTGTTGGGAACCAATCTTTCCATAAGTTGCAGCCAATTAGATCTTAAAATTTGAATTTTATTTATAACACTGTAGATCATATTTGAAGAGAAAAATTATACGCTCAGACCGGGACTTGAACCCGGGACCCTTGGTTCTCTAGACCAAGTGCTCTACCAACTGAGCTACCTGAGCAAGTACCGATCTAAACGCAAATCTTTCTCTATATACATTGTAATTCCCATCCACCAATTACAATGTATATAGAGAAAGATTTGCGTTTAGATCGGTACTTGCTCAGGTAGCTCAGTTGGTAGAGCACTTGGTCTAGAGAACCAAGGGTCCCGGTCTGAGCGTATAATTTTTCTCTTCAAATATGATTTATCCATCATTGAGATGTACGAAATCAATAATAAAAACTTGGAAAAAGCCGTACTGGCTGTAATGTATAATTCCCAAATATGTCTTCTTAATAAAGGAGCCGCCATTTGCAAGATAGAAGCATGGCTTCACAGCATTTGGTGGATGGGAATTACAATGTATATAGAGAAAGATTTGCGTTTAGATCGGTACTTGATCAGGTAGCTGAGTTGGTAGAGCACTTGGTCTAGAGAACCAAGGGTCCCGGGTTCAAGTCCCGGTCTTAGCGTATAATTTTTCTCTTCAAATATGATTTATCCATCATTGAGATGTACGAAATCAATAATAAAAACACTGTAGATGTTTAATTAGATTCTTATTTCATTATATTTTTATCTAACAATGTATAGCCTGCTACTGAACATAAGAATTTCATTCCCCTTCTTCTATTTTCTTTTATCTGATCTATTAAGTGTTCAATATTCTCCAGTATATGTTAACATAGGTGCAGCCTATGTTTTGTAGAATTTTAATTGCGTGATTTTTAATATTTTATCTTTTAGAGTTCTTCTTATTGTTCCGCATGAGGTGGGAGAATAACATTAACTATGATTTGACGGAAGTAGATTATACAGGGAATGATTGGAAAACATTATCTCAGGACAGGGATGTGTGGAGAGGGTTAATACAATTTAGAAGAATACGAATGGGAAAAATGAGACTAAAGTCCAGCCGCTGGATCCCCGCTCTGAAGTTTAGGTTGTACGATGGGTAAAAGGAGAAACTCGTCCTCTACTGCCAATAAGGAAATAGCTGACGTGGGAATGGACGTCTGCCACAACCAATCACTGCTCTTGACGCCGCTATAGCCCGCTAGTATGGTTTGAAATTGCTCAGATGTTGCCCGCTGTATTTCTGCTAACCGCATATATAAAGAAACCTCTCCCACTGAATATCCATATCAGTAACACTGTCGTGAAAACTTCAGGGCTGGAGAATCAGTGGCTGGACTATAGACGATATAGCTCAACAGACAAGGACCAGCGGAGTGAGAAGAATAACTTCTGGGATTGAACAAAGTGTAAACATTGTAAATGTGCATATACTCGTAGATTATTATTATTAATATTAATATTATTATTATTATTATTGTGAAGAATACGAATAATGTTTTCCATAAAAGAAAAGATATTTAACAAGATACAGTGGAAAGAACATGTAGAAAGAATGGAAGAAAGAAGATTACTAAATAAAATCTTCCATTATTTTCCAAGAGGAAGAGGAGATGTCGGACGTCCTCGGAAGAGATGGTCTTAGATTTATTAGCGAAGACGGAACAGGCAACTCTTGCCTAAACCAGGAAGTGAAGAAGGTGAAGAAGATTATTATTATTATTATTATTATTATTATTGTTGTTGTTGTTGTTACCCATTATTTCCGAGGCTTAAGATTCGATTTTTTAGCATTTTATATTTTTACGATGTGCCAGGAGCTGGCCCACACATCAACCTCTAAGCTGAAGGATCGGATGATTTTTGATCAAGGTTGTCTTCTCTAGCCTTTGACGAACCAACATCAAACTACAAGGCAGCAGTACATGTAACCCTAGGCAGGGGCTCCCACAGGGTACTCAGCCGAGCATACTGTACCCTGGTTTCTTAACGAGATTGGTACTCCTCCCCATCACCCTTTTTCAACCTGGCTTGGGACAGGCTTCGGCCGACTATGAATGGAAAATTGAAAGAAGGAACAGAAAAGGAACACCAAGAACAACCTGGAAGAATAACATTCAAAATTCGATGAGGAAATTTGGTGTAACAGATGAAGACACAGGGGACAGAGAACGAAGGAGAACTTTAATTAAGGCAAATTTGTGAATGTTTGTTGCAAACTGGTAGTCTATAAGTCCGTAGTCATTTATATGTATTTATTTTTTTACTTTTAATTCATGTTAATTACTAAGATTGGCTGAAGAAAGCCCTCAATGATGAGGAAAATTCTCAAATGAATGAATTTGTAACTCACTGGTGTTATCGAACCTGTAGGTTCGTGGCTGCGCGGACATAAGCTCTCCATACATCCCTATCCTGAGCCAATGTTTTCCAATCATCCCCTGTATAATCTACTTCCCTCAAATCATAGTTAACGTTATTCTCCCATCTCATTTTTGGTCTACCAACTGGGCGTTTTACTTCTGGTTTTTCTACAAGAAGCTTCCATGCACGCCTTTCATTCCCCATTCGTGTCACATGTCCTGCTCATCGCAGTCTACGAGACTTAACTGTTCTCATTATGTCTGGCTTCCTATAAAGACCATGTAATTCATTGTTAAGCAGTCTTCTCCATTGACCTGTCTGTTCATCTCTCTTTGGTCCAAAAATGTTCCTAAGAATTTTATTCTCAAATACTCGTAATCTCCTTTCCTCCCTTAAAGTAAGAGTCCATGTTTCGCATCCATATAACTGGTCGAATAATAGTTTTATATATTTTCAGTTTAACGTTTTTTGAAAGGAGTTGGGAAGTCAAGAGTTTCTGTAATGCATAATATCACGCATTTCCAGAATTGAGCCTATGTTTAATTTCCTTGTGCATCTCATTCCTGTATGTGATTATTGTTCCTAGGTATTTGAATTCAGCCACTTCCTCAAAATTTCCCTCATTTGTCATTAGCTGTCCATTTCCATTATATAATGTATTTCTATGTGTGACCATATATTTAGTATTATTGTATATTATATTATTATTATTATTATTATTATTATTATGAATGGAAAAATGTGTTGAAACACATGTATAGTTAACTGTGAACATGGGTACCGGAAAAATGTATATTCATTGTAAAAGCCGGAATAATAAAAAAATATTATTATTATTATTATTATTATTATTATTATTATTGTTATTATATTTTCAACATTTTGGCAGCAGTTCGGGTTTCAGCAGTTCCCCTTTTTAACACAATACCACTTTCATACGAGATTGTAAATCTCGTTTAATTTTCACTTAAGGCTGCTATAAGGCAGAGCGTAATCAGATTTACTTTGGAAAATTAAGTACTTGTCATTGTATGTAATATATGTTGAAGTATGTACTATTTACAAGGGAAGCTTTCGGACTTTCCGACTACAATCATCACGAAACTTCTTGGATGGATAAGCATAAAGGTGAACAATGGTCAATTGACAGAACTCAATAACGTTTAGTACCGGTATTTGATTTAATGGAATGGATCGCATCTGTAAAATATCGAACAGTAAAAAATCTTATGCACATGGGATATGAAATACACAAATGAAGAGAATAGTACATTACGATGCGAGGTTGGTAAATGGTTTTTAGAGAAGCGAGAAAAATGTTTGAGAACCGAGCGATAGTGAGCTTTTTAACTTCCGAAATTCTGTAAAACACTTCACATACGTGCGTTGATAATTATTTTTTGCGCGATGGTGTTTTCTTCTTCTTCTTCGTCTTCGGCTTTTCCCCACTTAAAGGTTTGCCGTCTTCAATTTCTATTTATCTCTATCATTCCAATCTCCCTCTTCCAAATTCCTATCCTCCATTACTGTTCTGACGTAGGTTTTCCATTTCCATCTTGGTCTGCCGCGTTTATTTCTTCCAAGGGGTGACAATTGGTGTATATTTTTTGGCCATTTTTCATTTTCCAATCTTTGTACATGGCCATACCATTTAAGCGTTTGATTTTCAATCCTCTTAACAACAGATGTGGTGACCATCATTTGTCTCCAAA